>CM018683.1:62010532-62355606 GCA_009363875.1 Mikania micrantha | reverse complement strand
TGAACATGCATTTGAATTTTACAAACATATGCAATAAAAGGTGGTTTTACAGCTCGTAGAAGATCTCAGATTAATTATATGGCAAGGTTATAAAGATAATATACATTGTATGTTCTGAGGAGGGACATAAACCGACAAGAGATTGTAATTCAAATGAAAATAAGGACGAGAAAGAAAATCAAATCAAATCTAGGAACAGGCCTAGTCAAAGAACAGAATGTTTAGCTCACATTGTTTTAAAATCACATGATGGAGTGACGTTCAATATCAACAAATTTGTAGAAGAACACAATCACAGTCTTGTTTCACAAGATGATATCCACCTATTGCCATCATGTAGGAAGTTAACATACGAGCAGATGCAGTTGATGTGTTCAATGTCCAAGCATAAATTTGTCCGGTTAGATCTTTTAATCTAATGTTGTACAAAGTATGGGGGGTTTGAGAAGGTTAGAGTTACATCTGTGGATTGTAAGAATTTCAAAAAACAAATCAATTTGTTTCTTGGCGAATATGATGCGGACATGGTTGTCAATATGTTATTGAAGAAGAAGGAATTTGTCCCTGATTTTTCATTTGAGTACACCAAGGAAAATAAAAATTATCTTACTGGTTGTTTAGGGATGATGGACATGCTAAAAAAAATTATGTTATATTTGGTGATGTTTCGATACAACATTCCAGACTAACAAGTAAATGAGATAAATTTCTTAATAGTATGTTAAGTAACTTATAATATGTTTTGATATTATATTATGTTGCTAACATATATTTTTTTCCCAGATACAAAATGGTTTTTGTTCCTTTTACGGGAATTGACAACCATTGTTGCAACATTACATTTGGAGCTGCATTATTAGGGTCAGAAACAATTGCGTCTTACAAATGGTTATTGGAATGTTTTACAAATACTTTTGGGTTTCCCCCAAATGTTGTAGTGACGGACCAGGTTGCTACTATCAAACAGGCTATAGAATCTGTTTGGCCTATCAGCAGGCATAGATTATGCATGTGGCATATTATGACTAAGGTTGCGGATAAGGCAAAGAGATGAACTACCAAAAAAATGAAGTGGTAATAGTAATAACTTGGGTGGTAAGTTATTATGGGATTTAAATATACGCAATACGTTATTTTGGGTCATAGTTTTATACACTACATTAAAATGGTACGTTATTTTGGGTTTTAATTTTACACGATACGTAATTATTGTAATTTGTTTGCATAATAATTGTATAGTAATATAGTATTACATGTAACAAGTTGGTAGTGTTTTATGTAACAACGTGGAATTCAAGTCGCGTATATGCAATATAGTGTGGACTGATTCAATAACACTTGAGGAGTTTGATCGTGAATGGTTGTCAATCATGGACGACTACGACCTATGTAATGTTGATTGGTTTGGTTACATGTTCGAGATTAGGGATATGTGGATTCCTGCTTTTTACCGGAAATAACCGATGTCTGGTCTAATGCGTACTACGTCACGGGCTGAAAGTGAGAATCACTATTTTGGACAAGTATCGAATTGTCAATTAATATTACTTGAATTCTTTACACATTTTGATACCTTCATGGAATCACAAAGGCATACACATCGAAAAAACGACCATGATTCAAGGAATACAACACCTGATATGTGGTCTGATTATTCTTTTGAGGAGCAAGCACATAAAATTTTTACAAGAAGTATTTTCTTTGATGTTCAATAAGAAATATATGATTCAATTCATAATTGTCTGTCAGTGTGTACATCACAATCAGAAGAATTTATGAAATTTCTAATCAAGGATATCAAGGCTCATGAATCTGTTTTTTGTTTTTGTTTTTGTTTTGTGGATCATGGATCTGGTTGAATTAGGTAGGATGGTCTATAATTTTGATATACCATTTTTTTTTTTATTTTTTGTTATTATTTGTAATATTTTTATTTTTTGTTATTTTTTGTATTTACAGGTGTCATACCTTCAAGTGGATGATGATATCATAGTTCGATGTAGTTGCAGAAGGTTTGAGCAATATGGTTTGTTATGCCGACATTGTTTTTTATGTTTTAAGATTATGTCAAGTAAAAGTGTTTCCAGAAAAATATATAACACGTCGATGGACAAAGGACGTAGTTCCCAATATATTGAATAGTTCAATTATAGCACCAGATGTTTTAAGTGGAATAGATCCTCAAGTTAATAAAGTGGTACGTGATATAATGTGTAACATCTGTACAGTAAGTCATGGTAGTCGTAGCAAGGATCGAACAGTATGTACTTGTATTCAATATGTCAATGTGATTCATGTGTTCATGTTTGTATGTTATAGGATTTTCTTTAGTTTTTCTTTAGTTTAAGTACAAGTATATATATTTACTTATAGTCAGTTGCGCTAGGCAAGAACACTATTGCATTATATCGAAACGGTGGTGGGTTAGCGGCTGATAAGGCAGGTAGCCAGACTCTACGTATGCCCTATACATAAACCGCGTTCGGTGTAATGGGATAGTGTTAGTGCATAGTGTTATGACGAATATTATGACAAACAAATCATTTAAACAAATCGTAATGCATAAGCGAGACTCAGTATCATTATGGGTGACAATCCGTAATGATATTAATGTCGAACTTAAAATTACGAGTAAATATCAATAAATACATAAAACGACCAAAAACACATATGATTACGGGTATACACGTATTCGTTTAATGGTTCGAAAACGAACGAATAGTAAAATTGACTAAAATATTACATTTTACGTTTTACAATTTTGGAACTCATCAAAAAGAATCAAAGAAATCTAAATTACAAGTCAAATAATTCATTTACGTAATATTTATGACGCGTACGTAAAAATACGCGAAACCAACACCGAGCGAGACCGAACACACACCCCTCGGGGTATAAAAACCCTAAATTTGCCCATTTTCTTCATTTATTGCAGCCACATTCTCTTCTCTCTTTAGAATTTTTGTCCACCATCTCTCTCACTAGAAAACCTCCACAAAATCACCAAGGACTCCCTTGATTCTTCACCAAATCGCGCAAATAATATATCAAAACAATATTCTCGAAGAAAGGAAGCTTGTAGTACAAAGAATCGGGTCTAATTCGAGCTAAGTTGGCCGAAATCTTATAAGAAGGTACGGGTCTGATGGGTTTTCTACTATTTGTCACACCCCCAAATTTCAACTAACGGAATCCATACCGTTTAGGGCGTGACAAACCAGGATCTCAGTCATTAGACACAGCGAAAGACCTCTATATGCTTTTAAACATAATTCAGTCTTAATTTGTAAAATCAAAGTTTAACTTTTGCAGAAGCGTTTGAAAACCAATAACGAAATGTAACAGTTGCAAAACCGTAAATACAATGTTCAATGTTTTCAATGTTTTAAATTAACAATAAAATGAACTGTATGCATGAGACTCAACGTCCTAGTCCCTACTTGTCCTTGCCTGTGCCTTAGTGTCCTGAGAAAACATGTAAATAAAGTCAACACAAAGGTTGGTGCATACACAGGTTTGTATATGTAAACACAATTGCTTGAACAACAGTTCGAAATGTAAATGTTGCAGATAACATAATCACACATTGCATAGTCATGATAGCTAGTCATTTGTACTATTTACATAAGTGGTCGACACCGAAGCTGACTGTTGCATGTTATTGCATGTTTTGCCTTTCCACTATTGTCTAACACAAACAATAGTAATGTTGAATTGGCTAGTTAAACAATTGCGTAGATCCCACCTACCAAGTGAGGTTTGTCAAACCCAATAGATCTATCTTCGACTACCACGCTTTGCACTACGGCAAACTAATCGGTTCAGAGTGTAGGACTTTTGGTGTTATATGCGCACTTATAGTAAACAGTTAACTCAGCAAGTGATATGTATCCAAAATCGTTTGTTTGCACATGTTTTCTCCCCCAAAACAGTAAAATGTAAAAAGGGGCCTTGTACGCACCTTAGATAGCAACAGAATGATCAACTGTTCGTGAGTTCGCGTAGACAACCTTCTACGGAGAATCTGCGTCATTACAATAACGTCGCGTTATTCGTAATGTTAAATCGTGTTTGTAGTCACATACGTGTCAACACATGTATATTAGGTCGTTTGAAACATTCCTACAAAAGTACGAATGATTTCGAATTCGTTTGTTTAAATCGTATAAACGTATACAATTTCATTTTAAGATATGAAATTATACATGCTTAGGCTTTTGGTCAAAATATATATTTTATCATTTCAAGTTGTTCGTATTTTCATTTCGGTTTCAACGCAACTTGAACGAGTTAAATTGGAGTTAGAACGAGCAAGTTATGGGTTAAAAACCAATAATAGGTTTTGAACTCAAAAACCGGCAGAGGCCGGGTTCGAACCCGCGACCTCCCAGACACACCACTCAAGCCCAAACCAGTCCATCTAACTCAGATTTCGCATTAGAACTCCATTTCCAATAGTTTTAAGCCTTTCGAAACCTAATTCCCTTTGTTACCTCTGAACCAAATGGGTTTCAATTGACCCACAAATCGAGTGATTTCAATCCCCAAACCATAGGGGTTTTGTTCTGAGGGTCAAACCGAGTTCATTCATGATTCCATTTGAATAAATCATCAACCCAAAGCATCTCAATTCCATATATATAGTTTCGAACATAGTTTCAAAACCCACAATTTGATTGGGTTAAATTCGTTTATTTTGATCAATAAAATCATAGGGTTTTTTTTAAAGAAAGGATTTCGAAACTAACTGAAAGGTTTAATTTGAATATCAAGTTCTATCAACTCGAAATCCCCAAATTCGTTTTAACTCAAGAACCCTATTAATTGAAATCATGCAATTCGTTATAATTGAGTGTAATGAACATAGGGTTTTCATGAGTCGGACCTTTTAGAAGCTACTGATGTGATTTGATTTGCTTTTTAAACACATTCGAATCGAAACCCCCAAAACATTTTTGATGATGAACCCTAGAAATCGAAATCCTTCAATTCGTTGTTGTTTAATCCAACTACATTAGGGTTTTCATTAAACACATTATCACGAAGCTGTTCATGAGTTTTAATTTGATTATAGAACTCGTTTGATCAGAAACCCCCAAAACGTTTTTCATTAGAAACCCTAGAATTAGAACTTTATCAATTCGAGGTTTTTGGATGAAATTATGTTAGGGGTATTCTTAGTCGGCCATGTTAGAGTGTGTGTGTGTTTCGATTTTTACCTGGTTTGGTGCTGGATTGAAAGAGATCGACTTATGTGCTGAGTTCGGTCGACCTTTGATCAATTCTTCGATCTCCACGTTCTTGATTGAAATTTTTGTATGCAAAAGACCCTAAAGGGGCCGACTAGAGGTTTTATAGTGGTAATTAAGTCGATTAAAGTCGAATTTTATGAGCTTAATGATGGCTAGTGACGGTTTCAACATTTATGTTCTTAATTTCGTTTAATTTGAATGTTAATGGAACAATAATGTGTTCTAACAGTTAATCATCAATAATGTGATGATTATTACTAGTTTAATTCGATTAATTACTTATTTTTAATGTAAATTCGAATTTAAGTTTGATTTTTAAACGAATTTTGACTATTAAAATCAAAATTGTGTATTTCTTCTAATTACATGCTTAATCCTTATAATTTAAGTGTTTTTACACTTGTTTTGTTCAATTCTAACCCTTGTAGGTTGTTTTTGTTCGTTTTCGTATAATTTCTGTTAATTTCTGGGTTAACGGAGTTAGTCCGGAATGCCGGATTGTCACATTATCCCCTTGTTGAAGGAATTTTTGTCCCAAAAATTGTTAAATGTTAAAAGTAGTTAGGATGCTACTTATGAGTTCGAAATGTACATTTTAATGCGATACTTGATCAGTCTGTGTACTTGTGTGTACTCACACACAAAGTTCAATGTTTGCAACACCACACCTAAGTGTGGTCGTTCTATGTTCAATGTTTGACAACATCACCCCTACGTGTGATCGTTCCATGTAACTGTTTGCATGCACACCAGTTAATACACCTAACTGTGAGTGTTCGTGTTCAATCATAACGTACTATGTAACCTTGCACATAGCTAATTGTTTATAACCACTCATGTTTGTACTACCGTACTATGTAACATATGAAATGTAGCACATAAAATGTAATGTAGCACATTGATTGTAACTAATCATGCTTGAAAGTGTTTGAATTCTACAATGTTTGTATCCAGCACAATGTTTGTAACAAAACCAATTGTATAAGATGTTTGTGCTTACAGTTTGAAATTTGAAAATGTTGTAGTGTGAAGTATCACATCATCCCCTTGTTGAAGGAAATTTCGTCCCAAAATTTAACGTACCTTCTCAGTGTTTACAGTTGTTGTTTTGAATAGATGAGGATACTTTTTCATCATTTGATCTTCCCTTTCCCATGTGAATTCAGGTCCACGTCTTGAATTTCAACGGACCTTGACTATTGGAATTTTGCTGTGTTTGAGCTGTTTGACCTCTCGGTCCATGATTTCAACTGTGTGACACCCCGTAAAATCCAGGTCAGCATCCTCTTTAATTAAATGTTTATTTAATTTATATTTGTACACGTGGCACTAGAATTAGTTTAATTTAGTGAGACACGTCACTGACACGAACATGATAATTCGGTAAATTATCGCAACACGCACACACGTGTTTAAGAAAACACGAACGTTGGTGAACGTTTAGCACACCGTGTAACAAAAACACTTGAAACCTCACGAAACACTCGTACACTGAACTTGGAAGTTCAAACGAGGCCGAACGATAGTCCGAAAGCGTGAAGACGGCGACGAACGGATCAAACTAATGAAAATGGGCCTATTGGGCTCCCCAGTGATCCGTCGTGGTACGCGAAGACCCACGAGGAGTTCCACAGCGGTATGCGACATGCGATCGGGGGATTTGAATATATCCCGAATTTCTCCGCGGTACGCGGAGAGCATCTGGAGCTCTCTCCGCGGTACGTGACGACTCCAGTCGACAAAATCTATATTTAACCAAGACAATCATACCTATACTACTGCCTTTCATCATTTTAATCGGTTTTGCACGCCTTGTCCCGACTTTACTCGTCTTCTACACCCTGAAACAACCACTTTCCACCATTAAAGACCAATTTCAAGCTCAAGGTTGGAAGATTGAAGCTTGTCACTCACTAAGGAACTCAAGGAATCCTCACCACCCTCTTATTAGCCGAAGGATCTGCTGTTCAGGAACTTCCAGAGCTGCTCCAACACCTTCTTGACGATCTAGAGCTTGTGAGGTAACTACTAGCCGGTGAGCTACTCCGTTCTCGAAAGAACGCACTCTACTAGAGTCAGGTGAGTTTACAGCCCTACTTTTACTCTTTGACTGTTTTGCTAAACTATTGGGGTGAGAATACTATGCAACTGTTTTAGCTATATGACTGGTATGTTGTAAAACTATTTTCGAGTGTAACTTTTATCGCATAAAGCCCTCACTTATCCTTACCGTTAGTTGTGTAACAAACGAGTCGTAATTACCTAGTACTACTGGGTTTGACTAACCCCACTCGGCACCAATGTTGACTGGAGGTCATAACGAGTGTAATTTCGATGTTGATGTCGAGTTCAGCGATGACCCGAGGAGGCAAACGGAAACAGTCGAGTTTCGGTAAGATGACATGACACACTCCACGGATCGTAGAATCCAACAAAACACTTTTACATACCCAGTATATAACTGTTTTACTGCTTTCGAATACTTAAACCTGTGAACTCACCAACTTTATGTTGACACATTTTAGCATGTATTCTCAGGTTACTGAACAGCACGAGCTAGGATGCACGTGAAGAAGCACAAGAGAGTCTGCATGCATATAGACTCTAATCCTAGGCTTTTATTTCATCAGTTTGGTTTTAACTATTTAAAACATATTTCATACGTACAATTTACTTTCCGCTGCAACACTTGTATCTTCAGTTGCTCAACATTTAAACACTTTCCGCTGTTAAATCTATGAAACTACGTTATTTTACAAAACTGTGTGATTGTATAACTCATATAGAGTCGTTCTATATGACCATGAGCTGTGATCCTGGCCACGTCACACCCACGTGGGCTGACACCACGAGTGGGAATTGGGGGTGTGACAAACTGGTTCTTCAATGAACCGTAACTGTTCGTCCACTTGTATTTCCTCAAGTGGTACAACCAATGTCTCATCAGAAAGACATTTCTTTAAGTTCGAAACGTGAAAGACATCATGAACTCCGCTGAGTTCAACCGGTAATTTAAGTTGATACGCTACCAGACCAATCCTTTTCAGGATCTCAAAGGTCTTACGTAGCATGGGCTAAGCTTCCCGCGCTTGCCGAATCGTATCACACCTTTCCAAGGCGATACTTTCAGAAGAACTCGGTCTCCTACTTGAAATTCTAACGGCTTACGACGTTTTTCAGCGTAGCTCTTTTTTCGATCTCGATCCGCTGCCATACGGTTCCGGATTTGTACAACCTTCTTTGTCGTTTCATGTACTAGTTCAGGTCCTGTAATCTGACTGTCACCAATTTCAGCCCAACAAACCGGTGAACAACATTTACGACCATATAATGCTTCAAATGGTGCCGCTTGAATGCTTGTATGGTAACTGTTGTTGTAAGAGAATTCCACTAATGGTTAGTGGGTTTCCCAGCTGTCACCAGAATCAATGACACAAGCTCGTAACATATCCTCGAGTGTTTGGATTGTACGTTCACTTTGGTCGTCTGTTTGTGGATGATAGGCCGTACTTATGTCTAAATGAGTTCCCAATGACTTATGGAGAGATTTCCAAAAGTTTGAAGTGAATCGAGCATCTCGATCTGATATGATGGAAATTGGTACACCATGTCGCGATACCACTTCCTTGATGTAAATGCGAATCAATTTCTCCATTTTGTTGGTTTCCTTAATTGCCAAGAAATGTGCAGATTTCATTAATCGATCAACAATTACCCATATTATATCATAACCACTTGGTGTACGGGGTAACTTAGTAATGAAATCCATCGAAATCTGATCCCATTTCCACATAGGTATTTCTGGTTGTTGCAATAAACTAGATGGTTTCTGATATTCAACTTTGACTTTAGAACAAGTCAAACATTTGCTAACGTACTTAGCAATGTTGGCTTTCATGTGAGGCCACCAATACAGTGCGTTTAAGTCATGATACATTTTGTCTGACCCCGGATGGACTGAATACCTAGACTTGTGTGCTTCATCCATCACGAGTTCTCTTAGGCCACCATACATAGGTATCCAAAGTCGATTCATGACACAACGAGTTCCATCAGTCATGACATCCAATTGTTTTTCCATTCCTCGTAAGGATTCCTGTTCCAAGTTATCCTATTCTAAGGCTTCAAGCTGGGCATTTCGTACCTTGTCAGGTAAGTTAGTATGTATCGTTAACATAAGTGCGCGAACCCGTCTTGTTGATTTTGTGTGTTTTCTGCTTAGAGCATCAGCTACTACATTAGCTTTTTCCCGGATGGTACTTGATTGCGCATTCATAGTCGTTCAACAACTCGACCCACCATCGCTGTCTCATATTGAGATCCTTCTGATCAAAGATATGTTGCAGACTCTTGTGATCAATGTAAATGGTACACTTAGTTCCATATAAATAGTGTCTCCAAATCTTCAAAGCAAATACCACTGCTCCTAACTCCAAGTCATGAGTAGTGTAATTCTTTTCATGGGGTCCCAGTTGTCGTGAAGCGTAAGCAATCACTTTATCACGTTTCATCAACACACATCCCAAACCCTGGGCAGATGCATCACAATACACCACAAAGTCTTCCGTCCCTCCCGGTAGGGACAAAATTGGTGCACTGCAGAGTTTTTGTTTCAATAGCTGAAATGCAGCTTCCTGTTTATCCGTCCAATCATACTTCGTCCCTTTGTGAGTAAGACCTGTGAGTGGTTGAGCGATTTTTGAGAAACCCTCAATGAATCGTCGGTAATAACCAGCCAAACCTAGGAATTGTCCTACCTCAGTAGGGGTCTTTGGTGCTTCCCAATTCTTAATCGCCTCAATTTTCGCTGGATCAACATGTATGCCTTTCTCATTGACTATATGACCCAAGAATTGAACTTCTCGCATCCAGAAGTCACATTTCGAGAACTTTGCGTACCGTGACAACTAGTACCTGACCGGCCGGCAAGTCCGTACGGTACGTGTACTATAAACAGTAACTATGTGAAATTACATGTGTGTAAACAGTATCGTATTGACAAAATTCTAAATTCAAGAAAAAGTTGTATGTATTTTTGTGTAAACATAGATACTGTATGTACAACACTCAATTGAAACATTAGTTGTGTGTATTTAAGTGAAAACCTAAGTACAGTTAACACAACTAAACATGAGAAACAATGATGTTCAAGCGAATGACAAAAACAAATCGGTTGCGATCTGATATCCATAGATGACAGGAATCAGATGGCCGACATTTCAATGTGAAAACAAGATGAAAACATGATGTTTAGTTGAGTCCGCCAGTGAGGAAATACAATTTAAACATAAACTGCAGTGTCGTTTCAGAATAACGAACTGACAGTGTGTTTGCGTGGGTGACGATTCACACAAACATATCTGTGAGTTTAACGTTCTGAAATGATGACTGGAAAGTAGAAAACAAAAGTCGAAAAGCAAAACCATCGTCGTGTTCGTTCGAATGACGATTCGAACGAATACGCGCGATGGTGACGAGATTCGACGAAATGAAAACGAAAACACGACACGAACGAATTTAAATTTAATAAAATAAAATATTTAACATTTTACAATTTTGAAACTCATCAAAATAATTTAAATAACATTCTTTTATTTATTTCATTTAAATTACGTGTAATTTTCTGGATACGCGACGAAGTTACGAACCGAGCAGCCGAAATGAACCCGAATACCACACGAAGTATAAAAACTCTAAATGAGAGTTTCCTCTCATTTTTCATCACCTACATCTCTCTCTCTCTCTCAAAAATCCGGCTACCACATCTCACCACCATTTTTCACCTTCAAAACCCCATAACTTCTTCATTTCTCAACCAATTTGAGTGATTCTTGAACCCACGCGAAGCTCTCGACGTCCTCTACAAGGAAGTACAACTAATCTGAAGTTTGGTCCACTGAAATTCGAGGTATGAAGCCATTAAAAGGCTGAAAAATAGGGTTTTCACTACCTTAGATCGACCCCACCATTTGAAATCGGTTCTAGACCCATACCCCACCTTCACAAGGACTAAGCTCACTGAGATGAGGTCGAGAACACCATGGACAGTGCTGTATCAAGGGCTGGTGTTGGATGGTGATCTAGAAATGCACAGGGTTTGTGGAAATGGGGTTGGCCGAACCCTCGACCTGAACAAAGGTGGCCAAACCTTTGTCATCTAAGAATCTTCCTCGAACGAACCCTGTTACATGACGAACCTTCGCATCAGCCACGAACCTTGGACACTCATGAGCCTTCACGAACCTGCATCACTTCGGTTCAACCTCCCGAACCTGTGACGAGACAAGTGAGCCGAACCCTTGTTGTTCAAACCCAGCCGAACCTCCAAGCCTTCACCGAACCTTAGGCAGGAACGAACCCAGCTGTTGTGGCCGAACCACTTTGGAACCAGGGACTTGCGAACCTATCCTCAACCTTAGCCGAACCCTAGACTGGGACGCGAACCTTGTTGCCAAACTAGGCCACCCACGAATCCACTGCCGAACCTTCCATTCAACTGGCCGAACCTATGCATCAAGGACCATCACCGAACCTTACCTAGCTGTGAGATCAACCCACGAACCTTTAGCTCTTTTGACTCACGAACCTTGGTCTTAAAAACCATAGGTTCGCTGGATAACTCGATGCAGGTCTAGCAACCTTCGGCCGAGCCCAGTCATCTTGGCCCAATGTATACATGCTGGTCTAATTTCTTCGTATAACTCAGCAGCCGGCCCAAATTAAAACCTATTCGGCCCATGCATAACCCAATCCATCAAACTTTCGGCCCATGTGGTGACATTAGCCCACGACATTTGGACTGGTTAAGTAAAACTCAAATTGGCCCATGAGGCTTTAATTCGGCCCAATGACATTCGGCCCAAACCCAACCGAAAGTCCACATCAATTGGTCCAACATAGAACCTATCGGCCCAAGAGCAAACTAGAGCCCATGATTTCCTATTTTCGGCCCATATACTAATTGGGCTAATTTGACCCGGCCCAATAAGTCTTCGGTCCATGAGAGGATGTAGCACTTAACTAATACGTCAACAAGAACACGTTGGGGTTAATTATGCATGGGATGGTTACAAAGACAATGAAATTATCTCGACACATGAATTTCATAACATCATGAAGTGTAGTCCTTTAATATGCTAATAAATGATGTTAAAGGTGACAAGCAAGATGAAGGAAAAATTAAATGTGAATAAGACAAGTGTAATATAACCTAATAAGTTAAACTAAAACTCAAATTAGTTAAGTGCTATGGAATCTATAACAACCAATTTGAGGCCGAATGGAGACCTAGGATAAGACTCGCGAGTGTTAACCAACTCTAAGGTTAACACACACATACGCGCATAACTCGATTACAACCAATACTTATAAGTTACCAACAATTTGTAAACAATACAGGAGCATGAAAACTACAACAAGAACGATCAAAGAGCGCGTGCATTCTTTCCCTTAAGCTAAGTCAACCCTACTACTACAAGGTGAGTTCATATGCCCCTTTTACTTTAATCTTAACTGATTTTAAACTCGCGGGGCTGAGAAACATGTTTACTTTTATTTATTTAAAAGTTCTGCTTAACATGTTATTTATACTTTGATTTAGATAATACTTAATTGTTTATTATCGCGTATCATTGTATGCATGCTTGTATGATCATGACATGACAGGTATAATCAGATGAATAAGATAATATATCTTATTAATTCATCAACATATTATAATAATATAATTATAATAATTTATCTTATAACACTCAGTTATTCTTACATGAACAGACATTGGAACAATTACAAGTAAACATATGAATGTTATAAAGATATTACATATCTTTGCATTAACATTCGACACAAGAGTTAAGTAAGTGTAATAGGACAAGTCCTTTTAACACTTAGCTTTACAACTCAACACATGTCACACCCCTGCGCCGCGTGCGGAATCCACGGCGCGGTGACGTATGATCAGTTGAATCATGCACAAGTATTGAATAAGAACAACCGCAATGGATTACTATGTTTCATAATGTTAAGACAATTGTTTAGTTACAGACAACTATCTACCAAAAGTAAGACAACTACAGACCCAAAATATGGTTACAAAATAAGACTTCAAACAAGACAATTAAACAATCAGGATTTAGTGTGTTTCTAATCCATCCTAGCATGTTTCTTCATCTTGTTCTATCTTAGAATGGTCTTCTTAGTTGTCTCTGAAATGTCTTAAACCTGATTTCCTGAAACACGTGAAAAGTAACTGTCAACTACAGACGTAGTTGGTGAGAACAATAGGTTTAAACATTTGTAAACATGAGTTATATGATATAAGACATAGGTAAGTTAAAGCATCATAAGATTCACACGGATGAGCTGCAACCCAAACTAACATCAAGTAAGAAAATGAGTGTAAACAGTCCAATCACTGTTCGCACGACAGCCAATAATATCAAGTCCCAAACCACGTTTGGAGTTAGATAATACGTCAGCAGTTTTGATAACCATATGACACCAGACCTGCAGTTGGCTTTTAAAAGCAAATTTAAAAGCCAACTCCATCCTGGATAAGAAAACAATGACACCAGACCTGCAGTTAGCTTTTAAAACAAATTTAAAAGCTAACTCCATCCTGGATAAGAAACAATGTGTCCGCTTTCCCTTGTTGTGATCACCCAGTACTAACGCTAATGAATATGATACTTGATGGGTTTATAAGTTTGTTTACAACAATAGACACCATGTTTATGAATCTTACTTTAACCGGATGTGTTAATGTCTTATTGAAAACCTGGATTTAACTCCACGAGTTGAATCCTTTGTTTATGTAACATGAAAATGAATCCCTTGATTTGATTACCATGATGTGAACCATATGATTTGAATACCATGAAATGAACCATTTGATTTGAATACCACAAAATGAACCACTTGATTTGAATACCACAAAACGAACCACTTGATTTGAATACCACAAAATGAACCACTTGCTTTGAATACCATGATATAGTGACCTTGTGTAACAACAAGGTTTTTAACAAAAGAAAGAGTTTATGAAATCATTTATTTAAAAATGTTTATCCTTTAAAAGAACATTTGAGTAAAACTGTTATAAAACATTTCAAGAAAACATTATAAAATCCTTTTTAGTAATAAGGGTTTAATAGTAAATAATTCCTTTAAAACAGTTGACAATTTCCTTAAACAGTTGAAGAATCACTTGGATTCATAGGATAAACCTGTAATGTTTATGAATGCACATAAACTGTGCAATGAAACAAGATTGAAATAGCGGTTTTGATCACGTGTTCCACCCCAAAACAGTTATAAAACAGTAAAAGAGGGGCTAAAGTTCTCACCTGTCTGCAGTAGACTCTGAACTAAAACAGATAGCAAGTAGCAAACAGGACTTCTAATTGTTTCCTATAACATTGTAATCATACATAAGATATAGGATTTATAATTGTATAAACTTTGATTCATTGATTGACTTGTGTTCTCATGATTTGATCATGATTATGATTGTTGTGTAAACTTGAAAATCATGCCTTGAATCATTTGATTGATCATGGGTCCAAGAAATGAATGTGAAATGTTTCCTTTTGTGCATAAACCTTATGCATGAAATGATAATCGTTTGAGAATTTGATAACCATTGATAAACATGAAATGTATGAAAAAGTTTAAGTGTTTTAGACTCCTATGTTTATGAACTGATCTCATTATTAGTTTAGGTTAATCTTAACCCAACTAATACAATTCATAGACATTTTGTATTATAGACCACATCATGGGTCATTTAAAATACAATGGGCCAATTGGTTATAGTGTTGGCCCAATAACATGTATTTAAGCATTGTAGCTTGTCAAATACGAATTTGAGCCAATTAGGATCATGGTGACCGAATGGGTTTGAATTGGGCCTAAAGGGTTTGAGTTGGGCCAACCATTGGGTATGTAGGCCATGTAAGCTTCTAATGCAATATTGAACCACTTAAGATCAAAATGGTTCAAAGCTATTTCAATTGGGCTTAGTTTAACCCATGGGCCAAGTACCAATAGAGTTGGGCCGGCTGAGATTGGGTTGGGCCGAAAAGGTTAGAGGCTGCCAACTTGGGCAGCGAACCTATCTAATTCTTGCTACTAAGGTTCGGCCCAAGATGAGACCACAGGTTCGGCTCCATGGGTGTGTATCCAAGGTTCGTCGATGGTTGCATCAGAAGGGTTCGGTTGATGGTGAGATGTCCAAGGGTTCGGCATGGTTGAATGGTTCGTGAGTCTTTCACTGGTTCGGTCACTGATCAACGAACCATGCAAGGTTCGTTTACATTCCCAGGGTTCGTTGATGGTTTCACACATGGTTCGGCCACAACCACAGAAAGTTTGGTGATATCAAATGGTTCGCTAGGGTTCGGTAATACGGGGTTCGCGGCGTGCATGGGAGGCTGGTTGCAGGTTCGTAGGCTACTTTAGGGTTCGTGTGATCCATGGTGACTTGCTGCAGGTTCGTGAAGGCCCATCAGGGTTCGGCTGGATACCTGCGAACCATTAGGGTTCGTGGATCCCTCTAAGCTTCGCCAATTGAGAGTGAAGGTTCGTCCGACGAACCTGTTACCAGCATCATCACCATCTTCGAATATTTGGATCCAGACCACGAGCTAAGTTATATCATCATCTAAAACTGTTGCTATATGTGCGAAATGGAGAAAGGGTGCTAGAACCGGTCGTTAATCGGGTTTGAACACACACACAACACAAAAACATGAAAACCCTCTTTTCCAGAATTTTCAATCGATTATACCTCGTCTTTGGCCGGCTGATCTCGCTGTTTTCTTGTACTTTCGTGTAGATAATGTTGAGGGCTACGCGTGGACACCAAAAACTCCGAAATCCGTTGAGAAACGAGCGAGATGCGAGCGTTTAAAGCTTGGTTTTTAGAGAGAGAAAGGGTTTGCGAAAATTATAGAGAGAGAGAGGGTTTGGCTGATAAAAATGAAGGAAATGGCCTTCTTTCGGGCTTTTATAGTCCGGGTAGTGTTCGGGTCCGTTTCGGTCGCTCGGTTCGCGTTTCCGGAACGTAACGCGTAATTTACGCGGTTTTAAATAAAAATAGATGTTAAACCCATTAAGATGAGTTTCAAAATTGTAAAAATATAAAATAATTAATTTCATTATTTTTACTCTTCGTGTGTTGTCGGATCGTTAAAACATTCGAAATTACGTGTATACCCGCAATCGCGTACGTTTTACGATCGTATTAATTATTTAAAGTCGTTTAATCATAATTATAAGTTCAACATTCGTATTATTATGGATCGTCACCCATAACTATACTCAGTCTCGCTTACAGATTACGATTTTTGTTGAATTAATTAAATGTTATAATACTCGTCTCAACACTACGCACTAACACTAACCTGTTACACCGAACGCAGTATATATATAGGGCTCACTCTCGCTGCCCACCACTGTTTCGATATAACAAGTTACTGTTCTTGCTTAGTGAAATCGACTGTAAATAATAATACATACTTGTTTTCTGATTACTAAGATCCTGTAACACACAAGCACACATTTTGAACATACGAATCACATTGATGAACTGAACCATGAATAGACACTGTTCTAACACTGTTTACAACTACATGACTATATGCACAAATGTTACAGTCTCCCCTAGTTAAGGGAATTTCGTCCCGAAATTAACTAGCCGAAGGTACTGTAAAAAGATGAGGGTACTTAAGCTTCATCTGGTCTTCACGTTCCCAGGTGAACTCAGCACCGCGTTTGCCCTCCCATCGCACTTTCACGATCGGGATACGGCTGCGTTTAAGTTTCTTGACCCCATGATCCATGATCTCAACTGGACGTTCTATGAATTGCATGTTGTTCTGAATCTGTATGTCTTCCAGTGGAATCTGAACATCATGATCCGCCAAGCATTTCTTAAGATTCGATACATGAAAAGTATCGTGAACATTGCTTAGCTCCACTGGAAGTTTGAGTTTGTAGGCTACGGGACCAATCCGTTCCAGGATCTCAAAAGGTCCAACGTACCTTGGTGCAAGTTTCCCTTTCTTCCCGAATCGGACAACGCCTTTCCAGGGAGAAACTTTGAGTAAGACTCGGTCACCAACTTGAAACTCAAGCGGTTTCGACGACGATCAGCATAACTCTTCTGCCGATCTCGTGCGGCCTTAAGCCGTGACTGAATGATTGTGATCTTGTCTGATGTTTCCTGAATGAGTTCTGGTCCTACGACCTGTGAGTCACCAATCTCGGTCCAACAGACCGGTGATCGGCACTTTCTACCATATAGAGCTTCGAATGGTGCACATTGAATGCTCGTATGATAGCTATTGTTATATGAAAACTCAATGAGTGGGAGATGAGTGTCCCAACTTCCACCGAAGTCAATGACACAAGAACGGAGCATGTCCTCAAGTGTTTGGATAGTCCTCTCACTTTGGCCGTCGGTTTGGGGATGATACGCCGTGCTAAGATTAACACGCGTTCCCAAAGCCTTTTGCAATGATTGCCAAAAGCGAGAAGTGAAGCGACTATCACGATCAGATATGATTGATGTTGGAGTACCATGACGTGCAATGATTTCGTTGATGTACAATGTGGATAACTTCTCCATCTTGTAATCCTCTCGGATTGGGAGAAAATGAGCAGATTTGGTGAGTCGATCAACGATCACCCAAATCGAATCGAAACCTCTCGGAGTTCTCGGCAACTTTGTTATGAAATCCATGGAAATTTGCTCCCATTTCCATTGAGGAATTTCAGGTTGCTGCAGAAGTCCCGAAGGCTTTTGATGTTCTGCTTTGACCTTTGAACATGTAAGACATTTTCCCACGTACAGTGCTATGTCTTTCTTCATCCCCGGCCACCAGTAAGATGTCCTCAAGTCTTGATACATCTTGTCGGCTCCAGGATGAACTGAGTATCGCGACTTATGAGCCTCATCACAGATGAGTGTGCGCAATTCTTCAGACTTTGGAATCCAAATGCGGCCGTTGAGATATAACAACCCATCAGCTCGAGGTTCTAGTTTCTTCTCAATGCCACAATCCAAGTCTGTCTTGAGTTGATTATCTGTTACTACTTGTTGTTGTGCAATACGAATCAAGTCTTTCAAGTTTGGCTGTGTGTTGATCTCCATGGCTCTAACACGAATTGGTTTGACTGGTTCCTTGCGACTAAGAGCATCCGCCACCACATTGGCTTTACCCGGATGGTAACGAATCTCACAGTCGTAATCAGTTAGAAGCTCAACCCAACGTCGTTGTCTCATGTTGAGTTCTTTCTGATTGAGAATGTGTTGAAGGCTCTTGTGGTCTGTATAGATAACACATTTAGTACCATACAGGTAGTGTCTCCAAATCTTCAATGCAAAGACCACAGCCCCTAACTCAAGGTCATGAGTAGTGTAATTCTTCTCGTGAACCTTAAGTTGTCTTGAAGCATAAGCAATGACCTTGTCCCGTTGCATAAGTACACAACCGAGACCAAGGTTTGAAGCATCACAGTAGACAATGAAATCATCACTGCCTTCTGGAAGACTAAGGATAGGGGAATTGCATAACTTCTGTTTAAGAAGTTGAAATGCATCTTCCTGTTTCTGTCCCCATATAAACGCTTGACTTTTCTGAGTTAATGTGGTAAGTGGCAAGGCTATCTTAGAGAAGTTTGCAATGAATCTTCTGTAATAACCTGCCAAACCCAGAAATGAACGAATCTCTGTTGGAGTAGATGGAGTAGTCCAGTTCTTAATCGCCTCAATCTTGGCTGGATCTACATGAATTCCATCTTTGTTTATGACATGTCCTAAGAAGTGAACCTCCTTTAGCCAAAATTCACACTTTGAGAATTTAGCATAAAGTTGTTCCTTTCTTAGTAGTTCCAAGACTTTCTTCAAATGATCCTCATGTTCTCGTTCTGACTTGGAATAAATCAGTATATCATCAATAAAGACGATAACAAACTGATCCAAGTAAGGCCTACAGACTCGATTCATCAAGTCCATGAACACTGCAGGTGCATTGGTCAGCCCAAATGGCATAACCACAAACTCATAGTGTCCATATCGAGTCCTAAATGCAGTCTTTGGTATATCCTCATCATTTACTCGTAACTGATGATACCCAGATCGTAAATCAATCTTAGAGAAGCAAGTTGCTCCCTGTAATTGATCAAACAGATCATCGATCCTGGGCAGAGGATATCTATTCTTGATTGTCAACTTGTTCAGCTCACGATAGTCTATGCACATACGAAATGAACCGTCTTTCTTTTTGACAAAGAGAACCGGAGCTCCCCATGGAGAGAAACTCGGTCTTATAAACCTTTGTCTAAAAGTTCTTGAAGCTGACTAGACAGTTCTTGCATCTCAGACGGTGCTAACCGATACGGTGACTTCGCCACTGGGTTTGCTCCAGGGACGAGATCAATTCTAAACTCCACTTGTCGGACTGGTGGTAGTCCAGGCAAGTCTTCTGGAAATACATCTGAAAATCTTTGATGACCGGTACGTCTCCGACTGCTTTCTTGTCAGGTTTCTTTTCCACCACGTGAGCTAAGAATGCATAATATTTCTTCTTCAAATACTTCCTCGCCTTGATGCACGATACAATCTTCAATCCGCGGCAGGGTTTCTCACCGTAGACTATCATCGTTTCGCCAGACGGTAGGGGAATCCGAATGAGTTTCTCCGAGCATACGATTTCAGCATTATTCTTAGATAACCAATCCATTCCTACCACTACTTCGAAGCTTCCGAGGGTCATAGGGATAAGATCGATGGTAAAGAGATGGTCATTTAGTCTTAGCTCACAAGCATTAATGATGGAATCTACAACTATAGTCTTACCATTCGCTACTTCTACAGTATAGGGAGCAGTAAGTGTGGATAGTTGCATATTAAGCAAAGAAGCAGTATGAGTGGAGATAAAACTTTTATCGGCACCAGTATCAAATATGATAGGAACATAATGATCATTGATAAGAAATGTACCCGTGATGACTGCCGGCTCTTCACGTGCTTCAGCAGTTCCAATCAAGAAAGCACGAGCAGCAGCAGTATTGTTGTTGAGTTTTGGACACTGATTTCTGAAGTGTCCCTCTGCTCCACAACAATTATAACTCTTCCACCTGTAGCAGTGGTGGTAGCAGTTGTTGTAGCAGCAAGATGAGCAGATCGACAAGTCGCTGCAAAGTGTCCCATACGCCCACACTTGTGACACTTCTTGCATGGAGTATTGGGCAGATGATGATACTGGCATTTGGTGCAGAGTGGAAACGGACCAGTGTACTGCTTTCTGACATTAGCGGGTTGTGGCATAGCAGTGAGGGGAGTAGCATGAGTAGGTGCAGCCGCAGTCAACGCTGCAAAGTTCTTGATTGTCTTCTGTTTCTTCTTCTTGGGGTGATGCTGTTCAGGCTTCTTGCCTTCCTCAATCTGTGCCCTCTTAAATCCCTTTCGGGTGAGCACACCAGATTTAACATACTCTTCAGTAAGAGTAGCACCAAGTTGAATCGCTGCTTCCAGAGTAGTGGGGTTGTTCCCCATAACAGTTCCTCTGACAACCAAGGGCAACCCTTCAATGTATTTCTCTATCCTGCGGGTAGAGGAGTAACCAAGTGAGGTACGAGGATACACAACTCATGGAACCGAGTTGTATACTTCGCGTTTTCACCACTATCTAGCACCAGATTCCACATCTCCACCTCCAGTTTCTTCAGTTCATGACGTGGACAAAACTTTTCCACAAGTAAGTTCTTGAATCCGTCCCATGGTAAAGCTAGAGCGACTTCACGTCCTCTGGTGTTCTTCTCAGAGTTCCACCAGGTGAGTGCTCCCTTATGAAAAGCACTTGAGGCCATTTTGACCTTCAGATTTTCAGGGCATCCTGTGAAGTCGAGAATGTCTTCGATGCTTTCCAGCCATTGCAGTAGGCCAGTAGCTCCTTCAGTCCCAGAGTACTTAGGAGGCTTAGCATCGTTGAACTGCTTGAAAGTAAAGTTAGCAGTTCCAGCGTTTGTGGCATTTGAGTTGTGTGCAGAATCACCGGTACTTCCCCGAAGATTCTGGGTAATATCAGTGACCATACCCGGGATCACATCCCTCATGTGAACAGCGATAGCTCGAGCAATCTTGTTAATTTCATCATCATTACCGCTTGTCGAACCCCCAGCATTTGGGTCTCGTCGAGGAGGCATTCTACGAATAGAAGCCACAAGCGGGTCAGTAATGAGAATGGATACAATTGAATTTTCATGATAAGGTCAGTAATATATCCATACTACTAGTATTATCATTCAATTGTAATATGATCCAGTACACGTATAAGTTATCAACTTATTTGTATACTTATCATGTGAATATGTACGATGTCTCATGATCTCTCCACCAAACCTACACACTGACACTTTCCCGATATACCGAAAATAGCTTATATATAGGGCTCACTCTCGCTGCCCACCACCGTTTCGGTATACCACGATCATGCCCTTGCTAGCATTTGGCAACACGTTTGTACTGATTTCCATGTGTTTTCCATTGATTAAGAATCCCATGATCTTTGATCAACTTGAACTATGATTGATTCCATGATTGAACTATGATTATGTTATGCGTGCACCTACTAACAGTTGTTAACATGTAGAACTAAGTCATACGTGTGTTCTACACTTTCCTGTTAACCTATGTCAGTAAGTACCAATGATGTAATCACTTAAGAATTTCACTTAAGGTTTACATTTACAGAATGTTCACAACTTGATTGATTCACCATAATGTTGGTTCATCCAAGTTTGAATTTGCACTATGATTTGATTCACCAATGATTGTTTCCCAAATGTTTGTATCCCATGTGTTTGACTAATGATCCATGTGTCCAGTTGATCCCGAATCCTCACTCCAATTACAAACGCCGGATTCCCCCTAACATACTGAAATAAGCTTATATATAGGGTAAGCTCTCACCGACCCACCACTTACCTCAACACATCAGCGTTAATCCGTCGTCTATATTTGGGGCTAAGATTCCAACTGTTGATTGATTATGATTGTTTCATGATTTCTCTTGTTCTGTGACTATGATTATGATTATGTAAACCATGGTTCTTAATTTACTTGAAATTAAAACCTTAGGTTTCTGTATATGTGTCCTAGGTTAATTAACCTAGGTTCTCAATACCTACAGTATCGAGTATAATGATCTCTTGTGAGAACTTCAACTAAAGAATACTGTTACACAGATTCTAAGTTATAAAGTTCCTATGATAATGAACACCTGATAATGATAACAATGATAACAATGACAAGGATTTCAAATCAAGACTCTAAATTAATAGATCTTGACATTTGAATTCCTATAATGAATATGACAAGGATTTCAAATCAAGAATCTAAATTAATAGATCTTGACCTTTGAATTCCTATACTGAATGTGACAAGGACTTCAGATCAAAGATAACAATCTTTGCCTCTAAATCCCATAATGAATATGACAAGGATCTTAGATCAAAGATACTAAATTAATAGATCTTTGCCTCTAAATCCCAAAATGAATATGACAAGGATCTTAGATCAAAGATACTAAATTAATAGATCTTTGCCTCTAAATCCCATAATGAATATGACAAGAAATTCATATCAAAGATACTGAAACTACAGATCTTTGCCTCTGAATTTCTATAATGATCTCTGTGTGAGAATTTCAGATCAAGGATACTAAGAATACAGATCCTTGCCTCTGAAATCCTTAAATGCATATGTGTGAGAATTTAATTCGGTTTCTAAAATTATAGAAGTCCGATTCAAATTCTTTGACTTGATATCTAATCTTAGTAAAATGTCCTAAGATCTTTCAAGCTTAATGTAGACTTAATGCTTACTTAAGTTACTTAGATCCTAAGTATCCTCAAGCCTATAGCACTTAGTCCTATTGGGTAGCTTAGGTTATAGTCTAGGTCATTAAACATTGGGTTTTCCTAGTTCTCTACAACCTTGGCTCTGATACCAACCTGTCACACCCCTGCGCCGCGTGCGGAATCCACGGCGCGGTGACGTATGATCAGTTGAATCATGCACAAGTATTGAATAAGAACAACCACAATGGATTACTATGTTTCATAATGTTAAGACAATTGTTTAGTTACAGACAACTATCTACCAAAAGTAAGACAACTACAGACCCAAAATATGGTTACAAAATAAGACTTCAAACAAGACAATTAAACAATTAGGATTTAGTGTGTTTCTAATCCATCCTAGCATGTTTCTTCATCTTGTTCTATCTTAGAATGGTCTCCTTAGTTGTCTCTGAAATGTCTTAAACCTGATTACCTGAAACACGTGAAAAGTAACTGTCAACTACAGACGTAGTTGGTGAGAACAATAGGTTTAAACATTTGTAAACATGAGTTATATGATATAAGACATAGGTAAGTTAAAGCATCATAAGATTCACACGGATGAGCTGCAACCCAAACTAACATCAAGTAAGAAAATGAGTGTAAACAGTCCAATCACTGTTCGCACGACAGCCAATAATATCAAGTCCCAAACCACGTTTGGAGTTAGATAATACGTCAGCAGTTTTGATAACCATATGACACCAGACCTGCAGTTGGCTTTTAAAAGCAAATTTAAAAGCCAACTCCATCCTGGATAAGAAAACAATGACACCAGACCTGCAGTTAGCTTTTAAAACAAATTTAAAAGCTAACTCCATCCTGGATAAGAAACAATGTGTCCGCTTTCCCTTGTTGTGATCACCCAGTACTAACGCTAATGAATATGATACTTGATGGGTTTATAAGTTTGTTTACAACAATAGACACCATGTTTATGAATCTTACTTTAACCGGATGTGTTAATGTCTTATTGAAAACCTGGATTTAACTCCACGAGTTGAATCCTTTGTTTATGTAACATGAAAATGAATCCCTTGATTTGATTACCATGATGTGAACCATATGATTTGAATACCATGAAATGAACCATTTGATTTGAATACCACAAAATGAACCACTTGATTTGAATACCACAAAACGAACCACTTGATTTGAATACCACAAAATGAACCACTTGCTTTGAATACCATGATATAGTGACCTTGTGTAACAACAAGGTTTTTAACAAAAGAAAGAGTTTATGAAATCATTTATTTAAAAATGTTTATCCTTTAAAAGAACATTTGAGTAAAACTGTTATAAAACATTTCAAGAAAACATTATAAAATCCTTTTTAGTAATAAGGGTTTAATAGTAAATAATTCCTTTAAAACAGTTGACAATTTCCTTAAACAGTTGAAGAATCACTTGGATTCATAGGATAAACCTGTAATGTTTATGAATGCACATAAACTGTGCAATGAAACAAGATTGAAATAGCGGTTTTGATCACGTGTTCCACCCCAAAACAGTTATAAAACAGTAAAAGAGGGGCTAAAGTTCTCACCTGTCTGCAGTAGACTCTGAACTAAAACAGATAGCAAGTAGCAAACAGGACTTCTAATTGTTTCCTATAACATTGTAATCATACATAAGATATAGGATTTATAATTGTATAACTTTGATTCATTGATTGACTTGTGTTCTCATGATTTGATCATGATTATGATTGTTGTGTAAACTTGAAAATCATGCCTTGAATCATTTGATTGATCATGGGTCCAAGAAATGAATGTGAAATGTTTCCTTTTGTGCATAAACCTTATGCATGAAATGATAATCGTTTGAGAATTTGATAACCATTGATAAACATGAAATGTATGAAAAAGTTTAAGTGTTTTAGACTCCTATGTTTATGAATTGATCTCATTATTAGTTTAGGTTAATCTTAACCCAACTAATACAATTCATAGACATTTTGTATTATAGACCACATCATGGGTCATTTAAAATACAATGGGCCAATTGGTTATAGTGTTGGCCCAATAACATGTATTTAAGCATTGTAGCTTGTCAAATACGAATTTGAGCCAATTAGGATCATGGTGACCGAATGGGTTTGAATTGGGCCTAAAGGGTTTGAGTTGGGCCAACCATTGGGTATGTAGGCCATGTAAGCTTCTAATGCAATATTGAACCACTTAAGATCAAAATGGTTCAAAGCTATTTCAATTGGGCTTAGTTTAACCCATGGGCCAAGTACCAATAGAGTTGGGCCGGCTGAGATTGGGTTGGGCCGAAAAGGTTAGAGGCTGCCAACTTGGGCAGCGAACCTATCTAATTCTTGCTACTAAGGTTCGGCCCAAGATGAGACCACAGGTTCGGCTCCATGGGTGTGTATCCAAGGTTCGTCGATGGTTGCATCAGAAGGGTTCGGTTGATGGTGAGATGTCCAAGGGTTCGGCATGGTTGAATGGTTCGTGAGTCTTTCACTGGTTCGGTCACTGATCAACGAACCATGCAAGGTTCGTTTACATTCCCAGGGTTCGTTGATGGTTTCACACATGGTTCGGCCACAACCACAGAAAGTTTGGTGATATCAAATGGTTCGCTAGGGTTCGGTAATACGGGGTTCGCGGCGTGCATGGGAGGCTGGTTGCAGGTTCGTAGGCTACTTTAGGGTTCGTGTGATCCATGGTGACTTGCTGCAGGTTCGTGAAGGCCCATCAGGGTTCGGCTGGATACCTGCGAACCATTAGGGTTCGTGGATCCCTCTAAGCTTCGCCAATTGAGAGTGAAGGTTCGTCCGACGAACCTGTTACCAGCATCATCACCATCTTCGAATATTTGGATCCAGACCACGAGCTAAGTTATATCATCATCTAAAACTGTTGCTATATGTGCGAAATGGAGAAAGGGTGCTAGAACCGGTCGTTAATCGGGTTTGAACACACACACAACACAAAAACATGAAAACCCTCTTTTCCAGAATTTTCAATCGATTATACCTCGTCTTTGGCCGGCTGATCTCGCTGTTTTCTTGTACTTTCGTGTAGATAATGTTGAGGGCTACGCGTGGACACCAAAAACTCCGAAATCCGTTGAGAAACGAGCGAGATGCGAGCGTTTAAAGCTTGGTTTTTAGAGAGAGAAAGGGTTTGCGAAAATTATAGAGAGAGAGAGGGTTTGGCTGATAAAAATGAAGGAAATGGCCTTCTTTCGGGCTTTTATAGTCCGGGTAGTGTTCGGGTCCGTTTCGGTCGCTCGGTTCGCGTTTCCGGAACGTAACGCGTAATTTACGCGGTTTTAAATAAAAATAGATGTTAAAACCATTAAGATGAGTTTCAAAATTGTAAAAATATAAAATAATTAATTTCATTATTTTTACTCTTCGTGTGTTGTCGGATCGTTAAAACATTCGAAATTACGTGTATACCCGCAATCGCGTACGTTTTACGATCGTATTAATTATTTAAAGTCGTTTAATCATAATTATAAGTTCAACATTCGTATTATTATGGATCGTCACCCATAACTATACTCAGTCTCGCTTACAGATTACGATTTTTGTTGAATTAATTAAATGTTATAATACTCGTCTCAACACTACGCACTAACACTAACCTGTTACACCGAACGCAGTATATATATAGGGCTCACTCTCGCTGCCCACCACTGTTTCGATATAACAAGTTACTGTTCTTGCTTAGTGAAATCGACTGTAAATAATAATACATACTTGTTTTCTGATTACTAAGATCCTGTAACACACAAGCACACATTTTGAACATACGAATCACATTGATGAACTGAACCATGAATAGACACTGTTCTAACACTGTTTACAACTACATGACTATATGCACAAATGTTACAGTCTCCCCTAGTTAAGGGAATTTCGTCCCGAAATTAACTAGCCGAAGGTACTGTAAAAAGATGAGGGTACTTAAGCTTCATCTGGTCTTCACGTTCCCAGGTGAACTCAGCACCGCGTTTGCCCTCCCATCGCACTTTCACGATCGGGATACGGCTGCGTTTAAGTTTCTTGACCCCATGATCCATGATCTCAACTGGACGTTCTATGAATTGCATGTTGTTCTGAATCTGTATGTCTTCCAGTGGAATCTGAACATCATGATCCGCCAAGCATTTCTTAAGATTCGATACATGAAAAGTATCGTGAACATTGCTTAGCTCCACTGGAAGTTTGAGTTTGTAGGCTACGGGACCAATCCGTTCCAGGATCTCAAAAGGTCCAACGTACCTTGGTGCAAGTTTCCCTTTCTTCCCGAATCGGACAACGCCTTTCCAGGGAGAAACTTTGAGTAAGACTCGGTCACCAACTTGAAACTCAAGCGGTTTCCGACGACGATCAGCATAACTCTTCTGCCGATCTCGTGCGGCCTTAAGCCGTGACTGAATGATTGTGATCTTGTCTGATGTTTCCTGAATGAGTTCTGGTCCTACGACCTGTGAGTCACCAATCTCGGTCCAACAGACCGGTGATCGGCACTTTCTACCATATAGAGCTTCGAATGGTGCACATTGAATGCTCGTATGATAGCTATTGTTATATGAAAACTCAATGAGTGGGAGATGAGTGTCCCAACTTCCACCGAAGTCAATGACACAAGAACGGAGCATGTCCTCAAGTGTTTGGATAGTCCTCTCACTTTGGCCGTCGGTTTGGGGATGATACGCCGTGCTAAGATTAACACGCGTTCCCAAAGCCTTTTGCAATGATTGCCAAAAGCGAGAAGTGAAGCGACTATCACGATCAGATATGATTGATGTTGGAGTACCATGACGTGCAATGATTTCGTTGATGTACAATGTGGATAACTTCTCCATCTTGTAATCCTCTCGGATTGGGAGAAAATGAGCAGATTTGGTGAGTCGATCAACGATCACCCAAATCGAATCGAAACCTCTCGGAGTTCTCGGCAACTTTGTTATGAAATCCATGGAAATTTGCTCCCATTTCCATTGAGGAATTTCAGGTTGCTGCAGAAGTCCCGAAGGCTTTTGATGTTCTGCTTTGACCTTTGAACATGTAAGACATTTTCCCACGTACAGTGCTATGTCTTTCTTCATCCCCGGCCACCAGTAAGATGTCCTCAAGTCTTGATACATCTTGTCGGCTCCAGGATGAACTGAGTATCGCGACTTATGAGCCTCATCACAGATGAGTGTGCGCAATTCTTCAGACTTTGGAATCCAAATGCGGCCGTTGAGATATAACAACCCATCAGCTCGAGGTTCTAGTTTCTTCTCAATGCCACAATCCAAGTCTGTCTTGAGTTGATTATCTGTTACTACTTGTTGTTGTGCAATACGAATCAAGTCTTTCAAGTTTGGCTGTGTGTTGATCTCCATGGCTCTAACACGAATTGGTTTGACTGGTTCCTTGCGACTAAGAGCATCCGCCACCACATTGGCTTTACCCGGATGGTAACGAATCTCACAGTCGTAATCAGTTAGAAGCTCAACCCAACGTCGTTGTCTCATGTTGAGTTCTTTCTGATTGAGAATGTGTTGAAGGCTCTTGTGGTCTGTATAGATAACACATTTAGTACCATACAGGTAGTGTCTCCAAATCTTCAATGCAAAGACCACAGCCCCTAACTCAAGGTCATGAGTAGTGTAATTCTTCTCGTGAACCTTAAGTTGTCTTGAAGCATAAGCAATGACCTTGTCCCGTTGCATAAGTACACAACCGAGACCAAGGTTTGAAGCATCACAGTAGACAATGAAATCATCACTGCCTTCTGGAAGACTAAGGATAGGGGAATTGCATAACTTCTGTTTAAGAAGTTGAAATGCATCTTCCTGTTTCTGTCCCCATATAAACGCTTGACTTTTCTGAGTTAATGTGGTAAGTGGCAAGGCTATCTTAGAGAAGTTTGCAATGAATCTTCTGTAATAACCTGCCAAACCCAGAAATGAACGAATCTCTGTTGGAGTAGATGGAGTAGTCCAGTTCTTAATCGCCTCAATCTTGGCTGGATCTACATGAATTCCATCTTTGTTTATGACATGTCCTAAGAAGTGAACCTCCTTTAGCCAAAATTCACACTTTGAGAATTTAGCATAAAGTTGTTCCTTTCTTAGTAGTTCCAAGACTTTCTTCAAATGATCCTCATGTTCTCGTTCTGACTTGGAATAAATCAGTATATCATCAATAAAGACGATAACAAACTGATCCAAGTAAGGCCTACAGACTCGATTCATCAAGTCCATGAACACTGCAGGTGCATTGGTCAGCCCAAATGGCATAACCACAAACTCATAGTGTCCATATCGAGTCCTAAAGGCAGTCTTTGGTATATCCTCATCATTTACTCGTAACTGATGATACCCAGATCGTAAATCAATCTTAGAGAAACAAGTTGCTCCCTGTAATTGATCAAACAAATCATCGATCCTGGGCAGAGGATATCTATTCTTGATTGTCAACTTGTTCAGCTCACGATAGTCTATGCACATACGAAATGAACCGTCTTTCTTTTTGACAAAGAGAACCGGAGCTCCCCATGGAGAGAAACTCGGTCTTATAAAACCTTTGTCTAAAAGTTCTTGAAGCTGACTAGACAGTTCTTGCATCTCAGACGGTGCTAACCGATACGGTGACTTCGCCACTGGGTTTGCTCCAGGGACGAGATCAATTCTAAACTCCACTTGCCGGACTGGTGGTAGTCCAGGCAAGTCTTCTGGAAATACATCTGGAAAATCTTTGATGACCGGTACGTCTCCAACTGCTTTCTTGTCAGGTTTCTTTTCCACCACGTGAGCTAAGAATGCATAATATTTCTTCTTCAAATACTTCCTCGCCTTGATGCACGATACAATCTTCAATCCGCGGCAGGGTTTCTCACCGTAGACTATCATCGTTTCGCCAGACGGTAGGGGAATCCGAATGAGTTTCTCCGAGCATACGATTTCAGCATTATTCTTAGATAACCAATCCATTCCTACCACTACTTCGAAGCTTCCGAGGGTCATAGGGATAAGATCGATGGTAAAGAGATGGTCATTTAGTCTTAGCTCACAAGCATTAATGATGGAATCTACAACTATAGTCTTACCATTCGCTACTTCTACAGTATAGGGAGCAGTAAGTGTGGATAGTTGCATATTAAGCAAAGAAGCAGTATGAGTGGAGATAAAACTTTTATCGGCACCAGTATCAAATATGATAGGAACATAATGATCATTGATAAGAAATGTACCCGTGATGACTGCCGGCTCTTCACGTGCTTCAGCAGTTCCAATCAAGAAAGCACGAGCAGCAGCAGTATTGTTGTTGAGTTTTGGACACTGATTTCTGAAGTGTCCCTCTGCTCCACAATTATAACAGTTCCTTCCACCTGTAGCAGTGGTGGTAGCAGTTGTTGTAGCAGCAAGATGAGCAGATCGACAAGTCGCTGCAAAGTGTCCCATACGCCCACACTTGTGACACTTCTTGCATGGAGTATTGGGCAGATGATGATACTGGCATTTGGTGCAGAGTGGAAACGGACCAGTGTACTGCTTTCTGACATTAGCGGGTTGTGGCATAGCAGTGAGGGGAGTAGCATGAGTAGGTGCAGCCGCAGTCAACGCTGCAAAGTTCTTGATCGTCTTCTGTTTCTTCTTCTTGGGGTGATGCTGTTCAGGCTTCTTGCCTTCCTCAATCTGTGCCCTCTTAAACCCCTTTCGGGTAAGCACACCAGATTTAACATACTCTTCAGTAAGAGTAGCACCAAGTTGAATCGCTGCTTCCAGAGTAGTGGGGTTGTTCCCCATAACAGTTCCTCTGACAACCAAGGGCAACCCTTCAATGTATTTCTCTATCCTGCGGGGTAGAGGAGTAACCAAGTGAGGTACGAGGATACACAACTCATGGAACCGAGTTGTATACTTCGCGTTTTCACCACTATCTAGCACCAGATTCCACATCTCCACCTCCAGTTTCTTCAGTTCATGGCGTGGACAAAACTTTTCCACAAGTAAGTTCTTGAATCCGTCCCATGGTAAAGCTAGAGCGACTTCGCGTCCTCTGGTGTTCTTCTCAGAGTTCCACCAGGTGAGTGCTCCCTTATGAAAAGCACTTGAGGCCATTTTGACCTTCAGATTTTCAGGGCATCCAGTGAAGTCGAGAATGTCTTCGATGCTTTCTAGCCATTGCAGTAGGCCAGTAGCTCCTTCAGTCCCAGAGTACTTAGGAGGCTTAGCATCGTTGAACTGCTTGAAAGTAAAGTTAGCAGTTCCAGCGTTTGTGGCATTTGAGTTGTGTGCAGAATCACCGGTACTTCCCCGAAGATTCTGGGTAATATCAGTGACCATACCCGGGATCACATCCCTCATGTGAACAGCGATAGCTCGAGCAATCTTGTTAATTTCATCATCATTACCGCTTGTCGAACCCCCAGCATTTGGGTCTCGTCGAGGAGGCATTCTACGAATAGAAGCCACAAGCGGGTCAGTAATGAGAATGGATACAATTGAATTTTCATGATAAGGTCAGTAATATATCCATACTACTAGTATTATCATTCAATTGTAATATGATCCAGTACACGTATAAGTTATCAACTTATTTGTATACTTATCATGTGAATATGTACGATGTCTCATGATCTCTCCACCAAACCTACACACTGACACTTTCCCGATATACCGAAAATAGCTTATATATAGGGCTCACTCTCGCTGCCCACCACCGTTTCGGTATACCACGATCATGCCCTTGCTAGCATTTGGCAACACGTTTGTACTGATTTCCATGTGTTTTCCATTGATTAAGAATCCCATGATCTTTGATCAACTTGAACTATGATTGATTCCATGATTGAACTATGATTATGTTATGCGTGCACCTACTAACAGTTGTTAACATGTAGAACTAAGTCATACGTGTGTTCTACACTTTCCTGTTAACCTATGTCAGTAAGTACCAATGATGTAATCACTTAAGAATTTCACTTAAGGTTTACATTTACAGAATGTTCACAACTTGATTGATTCACCATAATGGTTGGTTCATCCAAGTTTGAATTTGCACTATGATTTGATTCACCAATGATTGTTTCCCAAATGTTTGTATCCCATATGTTTGACTAATGATCCATGTGTCCAGTTGATCCCGAATCCTCACTCCAATTACAAACGCCGGATTCCCCCTAACATACTGAAATAAGCTTATATATAGGGTAAGCTCTCACCGACCCACCACTTACCTCAACACATCAGCGTTAATCCGTCGTCTATATTTGGGGCTAAGATTCCAACTGTTGATTGATTATGATTGTTTCATGATTTCTCTTGTTCTGTGACTATGATTATGATTATGTAAACCATGGTTCTTAATTTACTTTGAAATTAAAACCTTAGGTTTCTGTATATGTGTCCTAGGTTAATTAACCTAGGTTCTCAATACCTACAGTATCGAGTATAATGATCTCTTGTGAGAACTTCAACCAAAGAATACTGTTACACAGATTCTAAGTTATAAAGTTCCTATGATAATGAACACCTGATAATGATAACAATGATAACAATGACAAGGATTTCAAATCAAGACTCTAAATTAATAGATCTTGACATTTGAATTCCTATAATGAATATGACAAGGATTTCAAATCAAGAATCTAAATTAATAGATCTTGACCTTTGAATTCCTATACTGAATGTGACAAGGACTTTAGATCAAAGATAACAATCTTTGCCTCTAAATCCCATAATGAATATGACAAGGATCTTAGATCAAAGATACTAAATTAATAGATCTTTGCCTCTAAATCCCAAAATGAATATGACAAGGATCTTAGATCAAAGATACTAAATTAATAGATCTTTGCCTCTAAATCCCATAATGAATATGACAAGAAATTCATATCAAAGATACTGAAACTACAGATCTTTGCCTCTGAATTTCTATAATGATCTCTGTGTGAGAATTTCAGATCAAGGATACTAAGAATACAGATCCTTGCCTCTGAAATCCTTAAATGCATATGTGTGAGAATTTAATTCGGTTTCTAAAATTATAGAAGTCCGATTCAAATTCTTTGACTTGATATCTAATCTTAGTAAAATGTCCTAAGATCTTTCAAGCTTAATGTAGACTTAATGCTTACTTAAGTTACTTAGATCCTAAGTATCCTCAAGCCTATAGCACTTAGTCCTATTGGGTAGCTTAGGTTATAGTCTAGGTCATTAAACATTGGGTTTTCCTAGTTCTCTACAACCTTGGCTCTGATACCAACCTGTCACACCCCTGCGCCGCGTGCGGAATCCACGGCGCGGTGACGTATGATCAGTTGAATCATGCACAAGTATTGAATAAGAACAACCGCAATGGATTACTATGTTTCATAATGTTAAGACAATTGTTTAGTTACAGACAACTATCTACCAAAAGTAAGACAACTACAGACCCAAAATATGGTTACAAAATAAGACTTCAAACAAGACAATTAAACAATCAGGATTTAGTGTGTTTCTAATCCATCCTAGCATGTTTCTTCATCTTGTTCTATCTTAGAATGGTCTTCTTAGTTGTCTCTGAAATGTCTTAAACCTGATTTCCTGAAACACGTGAAAAGTAACTGTCAACTACAGACGTAGTTGGTGAGAACAATAGGTTTAAACATTTGTAAACATGAGTTATATGATATAAGACATAGGTAAGTTAAAGCATCATAAGATTCACACGGATGAGCTGCAACCCAAACTAACATCAAGTAAGAAAATGAGTGTAAACAGTCCAATCACTGTTCGCACGACAGCCAATAATATCAAGTCCCAAACCACGTTTGGAGTTAGATAATACGTCAGCAGTTTTGATAACCATATGACACCAGACCTGCAGTTGGCTTTTAAAAGCAAATTTAAAAGCCAACTCCATCCTGGATAAGAAAACAATGACACCAGACCTGCAGTTAGCTTTTAAAACAAATTTAAAAGCTAACTCCATCCTGGATAAGAAACAATGTGTCCGCTTTCCCTTGTTGTGATCACCCAGTACTAACGCTAATGAATATGATACTTGATGGGTTTATAAGTTTGTTTACAACAATAGACACCATGTTTATGAATCTTACTTTAACCGGATGTGTTAATGTCTTATTGAAAACCTGGATTTAACTCCACGAGTTGAATCCTTTGTTTATGTAACATGAAAATGAATCCCTTGATTTGATTACCATGATGTGAACCATATGATTTGAATACCATGAAATGAACCATTTGATTTGAATACCACAAAATGAACCACTTGATTTGAATACCACAAAACGAACCACTTGATTTGAATACCACAAAATGAACCACTTGCTTTGAATACCATGATATAGTGACCTTGTGTAACAACAAGGTTTTTAACAAAAGAAAGAGTTTATGAAATCATTTATTTAAAAATGTTTATCCTTTAAAAGAACATTTGAGTAAAACTGTTATAAAACATTTCAAGAAAACATTATAAAATCCTTTTTAGTAATAAGGGTTTAATAGTAAATAATTCCTTTAAAACAGTTGACAATTTCCTTAAACAGTTGAAGAATCACTTGGATTCATAGGATAAACCTGTAATGTTTATGAATGCACATAAACTGTGCAATGAAACAAGATTGAAATAGCGGTTTTGATCACGTGTTCCACCCCAAAACAGTTATAAAACAGTAAAAGAGGGGCTAAAGTTCTCACCTGTCTGCAGTAGACTCTGAACTAAAACAGATAGCAAGTAGCAAACAGGACTTCTAATTGTTTCCTATAACATTGTAATCATACATAAGATATAGGATTTATAATTGTATAAACTTTGATTCATTGATTGACTTGTGTTCTCATGATTTGATCATGATTATGATTGTTGTGTAAACTTGAAAATCATGCCTTGAATCATTTGATTGATCATGGGTCCAAGAAATGAATGTGAAATGTTTCCTTTTGTGCATAAACCTTATGCATGAAATGATAATCGTTTGAGAATTTGATAACCATTGATAAACATGAAATGTATGAAAAAGTTTAAGTGTTTTAGACTCCTATGTTTATGAATTGATCTCATTATTAGTTTAGGTTAATCTTAACCCAACTAATACAATTCATAGACATTTTGTATTATAGACCACATCATGGGTCATTTAAAATACAATGGGCCAATTGGTTATAGTGTTGGCCCAATAACATGTATTTAAGCATTGTAGCTTGTCAAATACGAATTTGAGCCAATTAGGATCATGGTGACCGAATGGGTTTGAATTGGGCCTAAAGGGTTTGAGTTGGGCCAACCATTGGGTATGTAGGCCATGTAAGCTTCTAATGCAATATTGAACCACTTAAGATCAAAATGGTTCAAAGCTATTTCAATTGGGCTTAGTTTAACCCATGGGCCAAGTACCAATAGAGTTGGGCCGGCTGAGATTGGGTTGGGCCGAAAAGGTTAGAGGCTGCCAACTTGGGCAGCGAACCTATCTAATTCTTGCTACTAAGGTTCGGCCCAAGATGAGACCACAGGTTCGGCTCCATGGGTGTGTATCCAAGGTTCGTCGATGGTTGCATCAGAAGGGTTCGGTTGATGGTGAGATGTCCAAGGGTTCGGCATGGTTGAATGGTTCGTGAGTCTTTCACTGGTTCGGTCACTGATCAACGAACCATGCAAGGTTCGTTTACATTCCCAGGGTTCGTTGATGGTTTCACACATGGTTCGGCCACAACCACAGAAAGTTTGGTGATATCAAATGGTTCGCTAGGGTTCGGTAATACGGGGTTCGCGGCGTGCATGGGAGGCTGGTTGCAGGTTCGTAGGCTACTTTAGGGTTCGTGTGATCCATGGTGACTTGCTGCAGGTTCGTGAAGGCCCATCTGGGTTCGGCTGGATACCTGCGAACCATTAGGGTTCGTGGATCCCTCTAAGCTTCGCCAATTGAGAGTGAAGGTTCGTCCGACGAACCTGTTACCAGCATCATCACCATCTTCGAATCTTTGGATCCAGACCACGAGCTAAGTTATATCATCATCTAAAACTGTTGCTATATGTGCGAAATGGAGAAAGGGTGCTAGAACCGGTCGTTAATCGGGTTTGAACACACACACAACACAAAAACATGAAAACCCTCTTTTCCAGAATTTTCAATCGATTATACCTCGTCTTTGGCCGGCTGATCTCGCTGTTTTCTTGTACTTTCGTGTAGATAATGTTGAGGGCTACGCGTGGACACCAAAAACTCCGAAATCCGTTGAGAAACGAGCGAGATGCGAGCGTTTAAAGCTTGGTTTTTAGAGAGAGAAAGGGTTTGCGAAAATTATAGAGAGAGAGGGTTTGGCTGATAAAAATGAAGGAAATGGCCTTCTTTCGGGCTTTTATAGTCCGGGTAGTGTTCGGGTCCATTTCGGTCGCTCGGTTCGCGTTTCCGGAACGTAACGCGTAATTTACGCGGTTTTAAATAAAAATAGATGTTAAACCCATTAAGATGAGTTTCAAAATTGTAAAAATATAAAATAATTAATTTCATTATTTTTACTCTTCGTGTGTTGTCGGATCGTTAAAACATTCGAAATTACGTGTATACCCGCAATCGCGTACGTTTTACGATCGTATTAATTATTTAAAGTCGTTTAATCATAATTATAAGTTCAACATTCGTATTATTATGGATCGTCACCCATAACTATACTCAGTCTCGCTTACAGATTACGATTTTTGTTGAATTAATTAAATGTTATAATACTCGTCTCAACACTACGCACTAACACTAACCTGTTACACCGAACGCAGTATATATATAGGGCTCACTCTCGCTGCCCACCACTGTTTCGATATAACAAGTTACTGTTCTTGCTTAGTGAAATCGACTGTAAATAATAATACATACTTGTTTTCTGATTACTAAGATCCTGTAACACACAAGCACACATTTTGAACATACGAATCACATTGATGAACTGAACCATGAATAGACACTGTTCTAACACTGTTTACAACTACATGACTATATGCACAAATGTTACAACACATATTACAAGAGAACATGGAACAAAGAATGATAATCATGATAATGTAACTTCATGATAACAACATCATTCATTCAAAGGATTAACATAACGTAATAAGACAAGCTCTTATTTAACTTTGTTAATAACATGGAGAACACATGACAATGAGAACAATAAAACAGATGAACATAATTACAATTAGTTACTATTGACCTGTTGTATTATATCACTTCAATCATGTGCCAAATTGTACAAGTTGATCATGTAAGTCCCTTTTAATTCGCTGACCAGTTAGTTTGACATGACTAAACCGACGATAGCATAGTGGTACCATAGGTTTGACAAACCTCTAGCTTGTAGGGCTAGTATGTTGATCGTATTGATTCATTGGCCGATAACGTATGACCGGTGACAGGGCGACCTCAAGTCAGGTTCTGGAAAGAGACACATGGTGATATTAATCTGCAGTGATAAGTAATTAATCCAGCGGAAATCCTATTGACTAGTAGGTTGAGAAAGTGATCTTCTCTCATGTTACACTACTAGTAATAGATTTCGTTGAGGACACTAGACATACAAGGTGGTAGGGATAAATCGGATGCATTGAAATCTGATTACGTGAGGATTTCAACGGATTCCTTTTAGGCTCTATGCACTATAGTTCAAGAACAAATTGCGAGTGGTTAACTAACACTCTTAATATTTAAAAGTGTAACAACAGTTAACCCCACAAATATAGAATAATACAAGGAACAGATTTGATAAATCTAATATCCTTAACATATAATGGTTATCTAAACTTCGGTTCGATAACTACAATTGCATCATTATATTATTCTATACAAGTTATCACAGGTTATTCAAGATTGATATAGATATGTGGATTTGGGAATGGAAATCAATAGTTGTATTGCAAGTAGTGTGGAGTTCTAATAGTGATGTGGTGGATGTTGGCTGGGGCTTGGTTCCCCTACATATGCCCTATATATAAGCATCACTACTAGAATGATATACTATTTGTACATATAACCATTGAGTAGCCATTGGGTGAACAAATGAACAAATGATATACAAGTAACATAATATACCTTGTGATTGTGCATTTGAATGAATCAAGGTTTTCAATTAACTTACTTATGAACTCACCAACCTAGTGTTGACTTTGTTTAAATACATGTTTCTCAGGTGATGAACAGGTGTAGATACATACATGCAAGGATTAAGCTAGTGGACATTTAGAAGACCTAGCTTTATTTTGTGTTGCATGCTTTTGATGACAAGAACAATGAATCATCTTTTGTATATCTTGTACAGATACAAGATATAGTTATATTGATTCTTTTTGGTAGATTTACTTGATTAAATTATGAACGATATAGTGTAATTTAATCTTGTAATTCTATGTCATGGATGTGTTAGTATTTCTCATTTATTTATCAGTGCTATGTAAACAATCTGATCAATTGATTATCACTCACGATATCGCGCCCCGGGAACCTTCCGCCCGACGGGAAAACACGATCCGTTCCCGCCGGCCTGGGGTGTGACATGTACAATTGTTCTTGTTTCAGTAATTCTAACATCAATCGAAGATGTTCAGTATGCTCCTCCTCAGTCTGAGAATATATGAGAATGTCATCAATGAAAACAATGGCAAACTTATCAAGATAAGGTTTGCAAACTTGATTCATGAGATCCATGAATAGTGCTGGAGCGTTTGTCAATCCAAATGGCATGACCAAGAATTCGTAATGGCCATAGCGCGTTCTGAATGCCGTCTTTGGAATATCTTCCTCTTGGACTCTGAGTTGATGGTAACCCGATCTGAGATCAATCTTCTAGTAGTAACTCAAACCTTGCAATTGATCGAACAGATCATCAATTCGAGGTAGTGGATACCGATTCTTGATAGTGACTTTGTTAAGTTCACGATAATCGATACACATACGGAAAGTCCCGTCCTTTTTCTTAACAAATAAGACTGGTGCTCCCCACGGTGAAAAACTAGGTCGTATAAAACCCTTATCCAACAACTCTTGTAGCTGTGTAGATAATTCTTGCATTTCAGATGGTGCAAGTCGATAAGGCGCTCTAGCAATCGGTGCTGTGTCTGGCATAAGGTCGATTCAAAATTCCACTTGTCTAGTAGGAGGTAACCCTAGTGAGTCTTCTAGAAATACTTCAGGAAATTCAGAAACCACTGGATGTCTTCGATCTTCTTCTCAGCTATCGGTTTTTCAGTTATACGTGCTATAACTGCTGTATGACCTTTACGCAGACATTTGTGTGCCTTCATACAAGATATGAGACGCAGTAGCTTACTGCTCTTCTCGCCTTGTACATACAGTGTCTCTCCATGTGGAAGAGGTATACGAACAACCTTTTCCTGGCATACTATTTCAGCCTGGTGTTTCGACAACCAGTCCATGCCAATGATTACATCAAAACTGCTTAAGGCAATAGGCATAAGGTCAATGTCAAGTGTTTGACCCATCAAGTCAAGAATACATCCTTTAAGGATATGTTCTACTACAATTAACTTGCCATCAGATAGTTCTATAGTGTAAGGGTTTTCTAAGGCAGTAGGACTAACATTTAGTAATTCACATAATTTACTAGATACAAAACTCCGGTCTGCACCAGTGTCAAATAGCATAGAGGCAGAGTGATTATTCAAGAGGAATGTACCAGTAACAATGTTGGGATCCTCCCGTGCCTGACGTCCTCCAATCACGAAAGCTCTACCCTTGGCACCATTGGTGTTATTGTTATTGTTGTTGTTAGTGCCGCTGTCGTTGTCGTTTGTATCGTTAGCCCCTCCTTTCTTGAGTTGTGGGCAATCCTTCTTAAAATGTCCAGGTTTGCCACACTCAAAACAAACCTTCTGTGTGTTATTCTGTTTAGTTGGTTTTGTCTGTAATCCCCCCCGACAGTCCTTTGCAGCATGACCCATTTTCCCGCACCGTTGGCATCGGTACTTGTCACATTGATTCCCAATGTGATGGAGTCCACATTTATTGCTTTTTGGGTATTTATCAATATACCCCTCGGATGACTGCTGACTGTTGTTCGAACTGTGATGAGTCTTGTTTGACTCATGCTTCCGGTTCTGATGAAATGACTGTTGAGTAGAATTCTTGGAATTGCTGCTATCCCACTTTCGCTTGTGGTCTCCCACTTTGGATGCTGCTGTCTGTTTAGGCAGAGTTCCTTGTAGGACTGCCTGATCAGTCAGTTGATGCGCCAACCGAACAGTTTGTTGAACAGTAGTGGGATTAGCAGACGTGACTAACCCTTGAATCTGAGGTACTAATCCCCCAATGTACCTCTCAATCCACTTGCTAGGCAGAGTTGCCATATGAGGTAAGATCCTGGCTAATTCATGTGATCGAGTGGTGAACTCCTCGATATCAGATCCTTCCATTTTAAGATGCCAGTATTCATCCTCCAACTTTTGCACCTCATTGCGAGGGCAACATTCCTCCTGCATCAGTGTCTTGAATCCGTTCCAAGTAAGGGCATTGGCCTCACCCAATCCCAATGTTTGCACATTGGAGTTCCACCAGGTCAATGCTGGACCCTCCAAAGTACCAGTAGCGTACTTGACTTTGTTTTCCTCCGGGCAGTTACACATCTCAAACACTGACTCTGATTTTTCAATCCATCGAAGAAGTCCAATGGCTCCTTCCGATCCTTTGAAGTTGTGTGGTTTACAGTCCAAGAACGTCTTGAACGTGCACATCTGCGGATTTACCAATCCCCCCGTTGGACCATGTGGTCCTGTCGGATGTGTTTGAGCATAGTTTGCAATAGCTTCTTCAAACCTACTGTTGATAAGCGCGTTGAGTTCAACAATAGTCATGTTTATGTTTCCGTCCGCCATAATCTTCACATTTACAAATATACATAATGAGATTTCATTCATCACATAATCACCATTCATGCATAAGTAAACGTAACAAACAATTATTGTCATCAAAATATCAATTATCATAACAATAATCAACTAAACATGACATTTTATTTGCTATGAGTACATCCCACTCATATAGGTTTATTAACTGAAAAATAAATAACATAAAAATATCTAAACTCCATCATTTGGTGGCGCAACACTAGAAGATGAATCAGCCTGCTCTGGTGGACCACCCCCTGCAACGTGATCATACTGTATATGTTCGGTGATGAGTGTCAATGCCTGCTCAGCTAAATCCCCAACTATTTTGGTTCCATCTATATCCGTATTAGATAGTGCAATGGCCTCTTCGGCCCTTGCCTCGGCCATAGCCGCACGTAGTTCCGTTTCCTGTTGTCGTGCCTCGGCCATAGTTGCACGGAACTCAGCATCTTGCAGTCGGTCGGTGAGCTCAACGATAGCATTTCGTATCATCTCCACATCTTCCACCAGACTCTCATGTAACTCGTCTGTACGAGTCAGCTCCTCCTTAAGACTCCTCCATTTCTCCATAATCCAGTTGTTGCTTTCTAACAATCCTGTAATTGCCCCTGCTGCTTTGCGCATACTATGGATCTCTCGATCCATACGTGCCACGAATGCTGCAAACGCTTGCTCTAGCGGATACCCTATAGCAGGTAATGTCCAAAGACCAGTAGTATAGGTAGTAGCAGGTGGAGGAGGCACTCTCTCCTCGCGTACCCAACTACGGATGAGATCAGGGAACCACTGCCAATAATGGCTGCTCCCTCAGGGTCTGATATGAATATCCTCACCATAGTTAATAGTATCATCCACTGGCTCCAATTTCCTTTTCTTAGCTTCCTGGATTTCCACAACTTGTGGATCCTCATCATGAATACGTTTAGACGATGATGCCATATCTGTTACATAACACTTATGTATAAATACTATACAAAACATGATTGTATAAACAAATGTGTCTAATGTCTAACAGTTATAGTCTAAGTCTACTAATGCAAACCTAGTTCTCTATAACCAATGTCTCTGATACCAATCTGTCACACCCCCAAATTTCAACTAACGGAACCATACCGTTTAGGGCGTAAAAAACCAGGATCTCAGTCATTAGACACATCGAAAGACCTCTATATGCTTTTAAACATAATTCAGTCTTAATTTGTAAAATCAAAGTTAAACTTTTGCGAAAGCGTTTGAAAACCAATAACGAAATGTAACAGTCGCAAAACCGTAAATACAATGTTCAATGTTTTCAATGTTTTAAATTAACAATCAAATAAACTGTATGCATGAGACTCAACGTCCTAGTCCCTTCTTGTCCTTGCCTGTGCCTTAGTGTCCTGAGAAAACATGTAAATCAAGTCAACACAAAGGTTGGTGCATACACATGTTTGTATATGTAAACACAATTGTTTGAACAACAGTTCGAAATGTAAATGTTGCAGATAACATAATCACATATTGCATAGTCATGATAGCTAGTCATTTGTACTATTTACACTAGTGGTCGACACCGAAGCTGACTGTTGCATGCTATTGCATGTTTCGCCTTTCCACTATTGTCTAACACAAACAATAGTAATGTTGAATTGGCTAGTTAAACACTTGCGTAGATCCCACCTACCAAGTGAGGTTTGTCAAACCCAATAGATCTATCTTCAACTACCACACTTTGCACTACGGCAAACTAATCGGTTCAGAATGTAAGGAATTTTAGTGTTATATGCGCACTTATAGTAAACAGTTAACTCATGCAAGTGATATGTATCCAAAATCGTTTTTTTGCACATGTTTTCTCCCCCAAAACAGTAAAATGTAAAAAGGGGCCGTGTACGCACCTTAGATAGCAACAGAATGATCAACTGTTTGTGAGTTCGCGTAGACAACCTTCTACGGAGAATCTGCGTCATTACAATAACGTCGCGTTATTCGTAATGTTAAATTGTGTTTGTAGTCACATACGTGTCAACACACATATATTAGGTCGTTTAAAACATTTTATACAAAAGTACGAATGATTTTGAATTCGTTTGTTTAAATCGTATAAACGTATACAATTTCATTTTAAGATATGAAATTACACATGCTTAGGCTTTTGGTCAAAATATATATTTTATCATTTCATGTTGTTCGTATTTTCATTTCGGTTCCAACGCAACTTGAATGAGTTAAATCGGAGTTAGAACGAGCAAGTTATGGGTTAAAAACTAATAATAGGTTTTGAACTCAAAAACCGGCAGAGGCCGGGTTCGAACCCGCGACCTCCCAGACACACCACTCAAGCCAAAACCAGTCCCTCTAACTCAGATTTCGCATTAGAACTCCATTTCCATTTGTTTTAAGCCTTTCGAAACCTAATTCCCTTTGTTACCTATACCGAACCAAATGGGTTTCAATTGACCCACAAATCGAGTGATTTCAATCCCCAAACCATAGGGGTTTTGTTCTGAGGGTCAAACCGAGTTCATTCATGATTCCATTTGAATAAATCATCAACCCAAAGCATCTCAATTCCATATATATAGTTTCGAACATAGTTTCAAAACCCACAATTTGATTGGGTTAAATTCGTTTATTTTGATCAATAAAATCATAGGGTTTTTTTTTAAAGAAAGGATTTCGAAACTAACTGAAAGGTTTAATTTGAATATCAAGTTCTATCAACTCGAAATCCCCAAATTCGTTTTAACTCAAGAACCCTATTAATTGAAATCATGCAATTCGTTATAATTGAGTGTAATGAACATAGGGTTTTCATAAGTCGGACCTTTTAGAAGCTACTGATGTGATTTGATTTGCTTTTTAAACACATTTGAATCGAAATCCCCAAAACATTTTTGATGATGAACCCTAGAAATCGAAATCCTTCAATTCGTTGTTGTTTAATCCAACTACATTAGGGTTTTCATTAAACACATTATCACCAAGCTGTTCATGAGTTTTAATTTGATTATAGAACTCATTTGATCAGAAAGCCCCAAAACGTTTTTCATTAGAAACCCTAGAATTAGAACTTTATCAATTCGAGGTTTTCGGATGAAATTATGTTAGGGGTATTCTTAGTCGGCCATGTTAGAGTGTGTGTGTTTCGATTTTTACCTGGTTTGGTGCTGGATTGAAAGAGATCGACTTATGTGCTGAGTTTGGCCGACCTTTGATCAATTATTCGATCTCCACGTTCTTGATTGAAATTTTTGTATGCAAAATACCCTAAAGGGGCCGACTAGAGGTTTTATAGTGGTAATTAAGTCGATTAAAGTCGAATTTTATGAGCTTAATGATGGCTAGTCACGGTTTCAACATTTATGTTCTTAATTTCGTTTAATTCGAATGTTAATGGAACAATAATGTGTTCTAACGGTTAATCATCAATAATGTGATGATTATTACTAGTTTAATTCGATTAATTACTTATTTTTAATGTAAATTCGAATTTAAGTTTGATTTTTAAACGAATTTTGACTATTAAAAGTCAAAATTCTGTATTTCTTCTAATTAAATGCTTAATCCTTATAATTTAAGTGTTTTTACACTTGTTTTGTTCAATTCTAACCCTTGTAGTTTGTTTTTGTTCGTTTTCGTATAATTTCTGTTAATTTCTGGGTTAACGGAGTTAGTCTGGAATGCCGGATTGTCACACTATTCATCATCTTCTTAACAAGAAACCGGTTTTAGGGTCTCTAATACCCTGTGAATAACGACTGATTGGTCTTGGAAAGTTGTATATGGGTTTGGTCTTGGAAAGTAGTATACCAAAACGAATACGATTTGATAACACATGGGTGAAACCTGGATTATCATTGGGATATTCTTATTATTGAGATAATTATAGGTTGATGTGGACTATCACAACTCTGTGAGTCATTGTTGGTTGAGTTGACTTCGGTCCTCCGTGGTGATTCCACCGTTGATTGAGTTGACTGCGGTCCTTCGCAGTGCACTGTATTGACACTTATACATATTAGGAATGTCGTTGATCGAGTTGACTTCGGCCCTCCGCGATGATTCCACCTACCGTTGATTGAGTTGACTAACGTCCTCTGCGGTACATTATATTGTAAACAATTATGATGATTGATGATTATTAATGATGAATGTTGATGATCTATTTGATTAACTATTTGATTATCTCTTGGATGTGTTTGGTTGAGATTGATTAGATATACTTGAATGATTACTTGATTTATTTTATTAGTGTGTTTGTTGTGTGTTGACAGAGCTGTATTTTCTCACAGGTTCACATGTGTATTTTCTTAAAGACTATAAACTTTTATAACCACTCATAAACATTTTTGGAAAATGAAAAACTTATGATTACTCACCAACTATTTCGTAGTAGACACTTGATTTTCTACGTGTTTCAGGGAATGAGGAGAAGTAGATAGAGAAGGATAGCTCTACACTTTCTTTTGGACATCATCATTTAGAGTCTCGGACTTAGCTAAATTAATTGGATTACTAAAGACTAGTATTTAGTTAATTTAGCTATATCTTTTGTGTAAATTGTTGTACTTCAATCATGACGAACATGATTTTTGTGTAACTACTTTAATTAATTAATTGATATGTGATGATACATTTAGATGCCCACGAGCTTATAAACAATCTACACATACATCGTGACATCCCGACGTTTCCGCAATCGGTTGGGGTGTTACAATTTCATTTCTAGTTTCAACTAACCTAACTAGTTATTCAAATGTAAATGATATTCTATAATTATTTTACTATAACCAATACATAATTAAAAACAATGAAATTTAGAAACTATAACATATCCATTTGTTTTAATTAATTGTTTAATATGGATTGTTACATGCTAGTTATATATATTAAAAGAATTTAAAATTTTGAGTATTTTAACAAAATAATAGTAAACTTTTGATTTTAATTGCAATTTTTTGATTTTTTTTGTTTTATTTTTAAAAGTCTAGGTATTCTGGTCTTTTAATTCTGCATAAAATTGAAGTATTATAATTTTGAGCACAAAAAAATCTGATAAATTTTTTTATTCTTTTATTTTGGTCACAAAAGTTTTATTATTCTATTTTTTTTAACAAAAAAATTTTTGAAACATTTTTCTAATATTTTAGATTTTAGATTTAACACGGACTCATTACATTTATTCTTGTATTTGCATTAAATTTGGACTTTTCAATGCTCACTTTTACAATGGGCTATGCTTTCAGAATTTAGGATGGATGATGGTCATGTTTTTAAAGCAGTCTGGCATTTGCCTCGAAGTGACTTACTTTTACGATAGTGCATGCTTAAAGATTTTATGGCCAGAGTCATTGCAAAACTTTTTATATTTTGCGACGTTAAAGAAATTTAAAGTGTTGATGTGATTTCAGTTTGCAATTGGTTTATGTCTTAGGATTTTACATCAACTATTTTACATGAACAGTAGTTCCGACCAAAGATGCCTTGGCTGTAAGGGGCATAACTACCGATTCACCCTTTTGTGTTTTATGTGGAGACTATTTGGAATCCTCCCCTCATTTATTCACAGCTTGCTATATATCTACTATGATCTGGTTGGGCATAACAAATTGGTGTAGATTGAATCAGCCCATCTTTGCCTTTTTGGTTAAAGATCTGCTGCTCCTTCATCAAAACATGAATGTTACTGTACGGAAAAAAGAGGCGTTGAAAGCGGTTGTTTTGATGGTCTTTTGGTGTCTATGGAAGGCTAGAAATGATGCTATATTCAAGGGCAAGAGGTGTTCATTCCAAGGCCTGTTGGAGGAAATCAAAACTCTTTCTTACTTTTGGATAAATAGCCGGACAATGTGGGATCAATGTCTTGGGACGATTGGGTTACTTTTAGTTTTCCTTAATGGTTGGCTTTTTGTAATGTTCTCTTTGGTGTTTATGTTGTATTTGGGTGTATTTGAGCGTTAGCATCTTGCTTGCTCGTTTTGGTGTGTCAATAAAATTTTCGCCGTTCAAAAAAAAAAAAGTAGCTGTGATGTATTTTAGCGTCAGTTTTTAAATATTTGAGAATTCGAGAGAATTAGGTGAAACATTATTGGGTAAGATCAACTTACACGAAAGGAGCCATTTTAGAATTTTAAGGGTTTTGTTGGATTTTTAAAAAAATTAATAGATTTGATTTATTATTTAGTGATTGAATTTATTAATTTTTAATTTATTAAAATATGGAGATAAGATATTAATTTTAAATTAGAAAGTGAATACACTAACACAACTCTTGAACATAAAAGAACAAATTTTTTTGTTCCATGTCCTTAAATTTACCACATGAGCTAACTAAACATATTTTCACCCAATCAGTTTGGGGTCGTCTGCAGTTTTTTCTTAGTTTTCTTTTAATAAATAAATCTTAACAATTTTATATTTTTTTTTACTTTAATAACTTTACCATTTTAATTTTTTTGGTAGCAAGGACCACAGTGAGTTTTTAGATTCCAAATTTGATCAAAAAATGCGAGATTATTACATTTGAACTTTGCCACATAAATTCTTGTTATATTGTTTTGAAAGTATCAAAATTGTTCGTTTTGACTTTAAAAATAAACTAGCCTATTGACCCGTGTACTACACAGGGTTGTATAAAAAAAAAGTTATCCATTTGAAACATTAGAAAATTAAAATATGCAAATGAAGATAATATTTAAGAATTATAAAAAAAGACAATTAAAATTTACAAATTTGTAAACACTTCCTTGTACACAACATTTGACGTTTTTGTTTGTATGTTGTCCGTCTTTATCATTTCAATCTGATATGTTTCTCCCAGGTTATACTTATCAGGTGTAGTCCACATTTTGAGAATGCGAACCTTAATGCTATGGTTAGGGTTTTTGACATCAAGATTGTCAAGCAAAGTTATACATGATAAAGCCATTTATCTGTATATACACAGGTATGAATCAGTCAGTCAAACATGTATGTAAAAAAAACTGAACAAAGATTGAATAGGAGATTAAGGAAAATGGAAGAGAATAGACAAAAGAAGGATTTCTTATAAACCGTATCTATCAGATGAATTTTTTCTTCCTTCAAAAGAATGTAGTAAAAATGATTGATAGATGCTGAATTTATTAGATAAAATGTATGAATTTTTGGAAATTTCGTGATATCCAAAATTTTAGCATCAGTTATAAAAATGATGCTATATGATATATATGGAAGGTTTTCTTTTTAAATGATAGTTAAAAGCATTAAAGACAATTGATTATATTAATTTAGACCAAACGGAAGTTACACAAGAATTCTTGAAATTATATTTAAAGAATGAATTCTGCAAAGTTACACAGGTATGAATCAGTAAGTCAAACATGTATGTAAAAAAAATTGAACAAAGATTGAACAGAAGATTAATGGTAATGGAAGACAATAGATAAAAGGAGGATTTTTTTTATAAACCATATGTATGCCTTTGAATTTTTCTTCACCTTTCAAAAGAATGTAGTAAAAATGATTAGTAGATGGTAAATCTATTAGAAAGAATGTATGATTTCTGTTATGGAAATTTCGTGATATGCATAATTTTAGCATCAGTTATGACAATGATGCTATGTGATATATATGGACGATTTTCTTTTTAAATGATAGTTAAAGGGATTGAAGACAATAAATTATATTAATTTACACCAAACGCAAGTTACACAAGAATTTTTGAAATTATATTTAAAGAATGAATTATGCAAAATTGGAAAAATAAATTATATTTAAAAAATGAATTCTGCAAATTTGAAAAAATAAATTATATTCAAAGAATGAATTTGGATTCATTTTAAATTGGATTAGGATCTCATTTTGGAGGTATATAACTATAGAATACCAACCAGACATAAAACTTAAATAATTAAAAAAATAAAATTAATAAAAAGAATGAAACCATTAACTGCGGACATTTACATGGCCATAGTTCACGTGCTAGAAAATAGATTAATAAATTCAACACATAAAAACAAAATCATAAAAAGAACACAATAAACATCAATAGTGATACATATGTTTGTGTGAACATTAGTTGATAACAGAGTAAAACAAAGAAAACCAACATTAGTTGATAAAAGCAAAAAAATAATAAAGTAGATGTATAACAAATAAACAAATTAAATGAAAAGATAACACAAAAAAAACTTAAACATAAAGAAAACAATAATCAAATCAAACAGGTTTGAGTTAGTTAGATTTAAGACATACGTTTTTGATTTGAAAAGTAAAAAAATAAAACGTTTATCAGTAGAAAACAATATGGAAGGGAAATCTCACATATTTGTATCTCCTTCTTCATTGCATGACCTATGAATACATATGTCATGTGGATCCTCAATCTCTTTATCTGAAACACACCATTCAACATCATAACAAATAGATTAGAAGAATCATACATTTATAATTATATTAACACTGGTTAGAAAGAAACAATACTCAAATCAAACATTAAGCTATTTATTTCATCTATTTGTGTATGTATATGTGGGGCCCCGGCCGAGCTCCGTTCCTAATGACGATTATATGATTGTCTGAGAAATGAAGAAAGATGTGCATATGCAGCAGTATAAGCATCTGACAAAAATCTTGTGAACTCGTGAAGAAGATCAGGCTGGTCATAAAAAAGAGTACCAACTTTTATAGATCCATACGTGTAAGATAAAATTATATATAATAATTACATGTGAAATAATGTATTATACAAAAGCTTACATAGCATCATCTGTAGGTAGACTTCATTAATACCCTTGTTTTCCTTCATGTACATATTCAAGATGTTCAAAACAGATTTGTAAACATGATCATCATTCTGAAAACTAAGTGTTCATATCCTCCCTATAAATTATTCTCATTAAGTGTCCATACCATCACTAAGTGTTAGTATCATCACTATGCGTTTATATTATCCCCAAGTGTCTATATCATCACCCAAGTCTACAGTCCATCACTAATCATTTATATCATTCGTTGATCCTATACACCCCATGTGTCCAATAAGTGTGTCTGTTAATGAATTTATATGTGTTCATCAAATGTGATCATCCAAAGTGTCAATCCAACCCAACCTTAACCAACATACCATCAACAATCCATCAATCATAACCTTACAACAGTTCCTAATAATATCCTAATAATATCCTATGTTCCTGACACTGACAGACCCCCAATATACTAAAAATGGTATATGTATAGGGCATATGCAAGGGTAGATCAGATTCTCCCTTACACCGTCCCACCACCTTTGTAGTATACCACGAGTGTGTCCTTGTTTGGTGATCAAGAGATCTAACAGATAATTCCTAAAGCAAATAAATTCCTAAGCTGTTAATTTCTTAAGCAGATAATTGTCCCAAACGGGTAGTTCCCTTATTCCTCAATACTGACCATCCACCCGATGTACTGTAAATGGTATATGTATAGGGCATATGATAAGGGTAGGTCGCAACCGCCCAAACCACCGTCCCACCACCTTTACAATACACCACGAGTATGTCCTTATCGAGTCATTAGGGCACAAGTAAGCAAACAATTAGTAAACAACATATATAAATCAGATGTATAATAGGAGTTCAGTTAACATGTAATATGTGACAGTTGCATACGAGAATTACGTCATCAATGATGTAATCACATTTTATCGTTCTAGAATTCCATGTTGATTGGATGATTGTAATTGTTACAGAATGATAATAGGGAAGAAATGATGAACGTGGGCGAAAACCGTGTGCAAAACGGAGTCCTGGATTGCCCGAAATTAAAAAATGAAGAAAAATTTCTAAGTATTGGTCGAATGGGCTTGTCGCGGTACGCGGAGGTGGGCTTGAGGGTCCTCCGCGGTACGCGATGAATGTAAAATATCAAAGATTCCCGAAAAGCTTCGCGGTACGCGAAGCCCAAATTGGCCTCCCGCCGCGGTACGCGACGGGTGAGGCGGTGGAGAAATCTGATCCTTTTATCAGATCTTCATGCAGAAACCATTTTTATTAACTTTCTCGAACTTCTTCGAACCAAAAGCATAGCAGACGACATTTTGAGCATCAAAACACCAATTTCAAGCCAACAGAAGCTGTGGATCGTACCAGGGATTATCTATACGAGTTCTGATCGTTGTTTTGAAGTCCGAAATCCGTCAGATTAGGTAATGATCCGTTTAAACTTTCTGGTTTGATTTTGAATGATTAGATCTTGATTTTGAACGTAATGACATAGTTAGGATTGTTGATTATTGCCTAGGTGATGGCTAGGATGGATTATAAACAAAGAACACGAAGTTTTAACGGTTAAATCCTTGTTTTGATCCGTTGTAATGCCCGGTTTGCATGAAACCATACCCATAATTATAATGGTTTAATCCATTTGATTATAACAATGTAGGTGATTAGTTGGATTAATCTTTGAAATGCAAGGTTAAATCCAAGTATTTCAAACTAATCACAATCATTAACATACTCATTGGAATGATTATCTGATGTTTATGATAACAGTCAGATTAGTATGTTAAACATGGTTATTGCATCTATTATGATACTACATTGTGATATCTCATGATATTTGGGTAATCAATAACAAGGATTGATCATTCCTAAGCCATTAAATTATCTAGAAACTATTACAGTATCATAATCAACAACATTAACTATCTGGTTAATCAGAGATTATTTTGATTAATCAAGAGTGTCATCAACTTAGTATTAGGAATCTAATGCAATGTAGGTTCCTACATTATCATACATTGTATGATATAACATTAAATTAATTAATTACATAATTAATATTGAGTTGATGATTTACTAAGCAATGTCTTTGACATTGAACGTTCAGAAAGATCTAATCAGTAAACTAGAACATAAATAACTTATTAAATATAACTAAATGCAGAATCATCTCTGTACTTTCAGTTTGGTGATACTCTGCTACACCTATACTATCAGGTGAGTTTCGTACAACCCCTTTTCTTTTTACTGTCTTACAAACATCGGGGTAACTCTGCAAACTGTTTTCTAAACATATGATATGCATCACTGATATCTGTGTGATTTCATGTGACTTTTGTGTGATTTCATGGGATTTTGCCCTTAGTATCTCTATCACAGTATCAAAAGTCCTCATCTCTTGAACTGTATCTAGTGAACCCATGTGGGGCCGAACATGAATCATTGATAGTACTATTGTCTGAAAAACCATTTGCTGGGAGGATTGCATCTCCCCTCGTGTGAATGTTTGGTACCTGTTTCCAAAACAACTTCTTAATGTTAAGTGATAGACATTAAGATAATGAGGCATTAAGATATTTACCGACGGGTAGTATCTTCGTGAATGAACAACTGTCCGAAAGGAACTAGATACGGGTCCCATGGTTATCCAGAACTGAACTTTTTGTGAACATACTTATCATATCATATTGTTCTAACTGAACTGTCGAACTCACCTGTCGCACCCCGAGAAATCCCGTCCCTTCTAGGGCGCGAGCAACAACAGATTGCCAGGATCGCAGTCTCCGGTCACACAACATGCGAGACCTATATGTCTGGTTTCATACGTACATCCAATAATTTGGATAAAACAGCTTAGTAAAATCAGATTTGCGGAAGTAAAGTATAAATTAACAAAACAGTTTAACATTCATGATTTGCGGAAGCGTTAATTTAAAACAGTTTTCAAAATGACAGGTAACAGTAGTTGCGGAAGCGATTAAAGTTGTTCATCAATACAATAAGTAACATAACAAAATGTTATCAAATGTTTAATATTCTAAGACACATAAGCAGATGTATGCGACTCCAGCCTAGCATCCTAATCCTTGTGCGCGTGCCTTAGCTACCTGAGAAAACATGCGAGTAAAAGGTCAACACAAAGGTTGGTGAGAGCACAGGTTTTTCATAAGCAATAAACGTCCAATGTTTAGAGTAACAGTTGCGATTTACATATCATTACAATGCAGTATCGATTGATAGCTAGTCAATACAGTTATATAATATGCGGGGTCGTACCGAAGCTGACAGTTGTGCCTCCCGCCATGTCCATCACAAGACAATGGCAAAGTGTTTGTCACACCCCGAGCCGGCGGGATAGGATCGGTTGTCCCGTCGGGCGGAAGGTTCCCGGGGCGCGATATCGTGAGTGATAATCGTGATGATCAGATTGTTTACATTGCACATGATACAAATGAGAAATGCTAAATATAATAGAATTACAAAGTTAAATTACATCAGTATTGTTTATAATTTAACCATGTAAATCTACCATCAACATCATAAATTTCTATCTTGTATTTACACAAGATATACAAAATAAATTTGTATAATGATGTCTTCAAAAGTATGCAGGTCCAAAATGCTAAGCCTTCTATCTGAAGTCCTAGTCCAAAAGGAATAACTCCTTAGTTGACCTGTTCGTCACCTGAGAAGTCATGCAAAAATCAAGTCAACACATGGTTGGTGAGTTCATATAGTTTTGTAAATGAACATGATTTGAAAACCTCTTCCGGTAAAGACCCTAACCTCATTAACATCACCTGTATCATCCAGATCGGTATGCTTATATATAGGGCATACCCCTGGGTCAAGGCTACAACCCCGCCCAGACGCCATCCCACCACATACTAATCCGCATAGGACATTGATATTAATGATAATTAAGCATTTTTACCTAACACACCTCTGATTTAGATTATGATTTCCAAAACTTGATTTACCTTTGATTCCCTTGATTTTGAACATAGATACATGATTTTTCCCAAAAATCAGTGATAGTGAATAAAATGTAATTATTTAATGAAATAATTAAATAAACATTTAAATACAACTAAGACATGATGATTGGGTAAACTTTTACTCAATCAGTTAGACTTAGTTGCTGGTGGTTGTCCAAGTTGTAACCTCTCACACGTGACCCATACCAGGCATAACTCACAAGGAGTATACCTGGGCGTGACGGGATTTTAATGATGCCCATACAGCCTGACCCTAAGGTCTTCTGTACATGCGGGGACTTTAATGTTTTGCCCTTACAGCTTGACCCAAAGGTCTTCTGTACATGCGGGGACTTTAAGGATATCCTTTGATTCTTGATCTCTTGATTCTCTTAGACTTTGATATTGATTTCAATGATTGTTCACGTTGTTGCCCGTATAGCCTGACTACAAGAGTCTTCTATACCTGAAGGGACTTTATATGTGTGTTACACGTGGTCTTGATTCCATATACAACTGACATCCACCTTGGCTTGAGTATTACTGATTTCATTAGATCATAATGATTTCATTATTACAATGATTCACACACATTCATGATTTTTGATTCCTTGAGTCTCTTGATCTTGATTCTTTAGAATTTCCATGATTCACAATGATATTCGATTCTTGATTATGATTCTTTGTTCTCAGATCCCACACTGAGTTATGATTCCTTTGAATATGATCTTTTGATTTTGTTCATTAGATTTCACTTTGAATTTAGATTCTTGAATTTGAGCTTGATGGACTAAGGGTTGATTTAGAGTTTAAATTTAAGGTATTACTCATGAGAGTACTTAAATTTATTTGATAACTTTATCTGTTTAATAATTTCCTAGACAGGAGTCTAGAAGTATCAATAAACATATATATGTAACAACATATAATAAATAAAAGCATTTAGATAAACAGTTTAAATAAAAACGGTTTACGCATGCTTCTCAGCCCCGCGTTTTAAAACAAAATGTTAGAAAAGGGGCAATGAACTCACCTGTGTTGCTGCGTACTGAATCACAAAAGATAACGCGCGCTCTTTGATGATTGCTTATGTATCTTTAGCACCTGGGTTGTTTTAAGAGATTCGAATACGATAAGTACTTATAATCACGTTGTAACTAGGGTTTGGTCTCGGTGTGCAACTAAGTGTCCTATGGTACTAACGTGTTTCTAAGATTCTATCTAATTAATCTAACATTTTACCCGTAAGTAAACCCCCTCAATCCCGCATTAATAATTACAAGTCTTTAGTTAAACATTTTTAAAATAATCTATTTTAAGTTAAACTTTTATTTAGGAAAGTCATTTAATTATTTTAAAAGATTTAAAATTTAATTTCTTTTATGAAAAGCATAATTAATTTACGAAAAGTGTAAATAAATATGATGGGCTTATATTAAACCCATTGGGCCACCCTTGGGCCCATTACTCAACTTGATCTTTCGATTGATTATTGATCAACATTCTTGAATAATTCGACCTAGGTAATTCGATTGAATCATCTAAGTTGAATTACATAACTTTAGATTAAACCGTTGATCTCCAACGAATTCTCAAGGGTGTTAAATTCAAAGAATGTTCACCACCTATGTTTAGACCTTGGTTACTTTAACGTATTAGTATCTCGTAGAACTTTAATTCCCGAGTGTTGAAATCAAATGATCCCCACTTTACTAACTTAATATAAAACCCTAACATTTCTATGTGCACACAAAAAGGATCTACTCCATGCACACACATATGGGAGATATTCCCATGCATGCACACACACATATCTTTGATCAAGCTCATGCATGCACTAACCCTACCCAAGTCATTCGTTTACACCCATGATCGAATAAGGCCTGTCGAATGGAGTTATGTCAAACGAGTTAGGCCGAAAGATTTGAGCCGAATAGGGTGATGGTCGAATGAGTGATGGCCGCATGAAGCCTCGAATGAGGGGTTGGCGAATGACTTGAGTCGAATAGGGGATGACTGTCGAATGGGAGCTTGGCCGAAGGAGTTCATTCGCAGCATGTTGGGTCGAATGGGGACATGGGCGACTGAGTATGGTCGAATAAGGGTTTGGGGCGAATGAGGGTTCATACTCGGCCAGCCATTCGGCGAATGGAGTTCCAGCTCATTCGGTGAGCTGCTTGTTGGAGACATTCGGCCGTTCGAAAGTCTCAAATGCAGCCCGTTCAGATTTGAGTTTTAGCTATGCTCATGCCTCACATCTTGTTCCTACGTAGTTCTATGACACTATGGTGTAAATCCTAAGGGTGAAAGTGGTCTAGAACTGGTTGGATGAAGGGGTCGAGATTAGGGTTTTCAAAACCCTATTTCGTGACGAAAAATCGTGATTTTTACCTCAATCTGATGGATTGGATCCACTGTACTTTCGTGATCTACTAGTAATGGTGGACGTTTTGACACCAAGAACTCAAGATTTCATGGAGAAATGAAGGAGAGATCTTAGAGAGAAGGTAGAGGTTTTAGAGAGAAGTTGGAGAGGGGAGAGATGAACGAATTTGGTGATGGGGCTGGTTGTTGGGATGTGATTATGGCAATAAATGCCATAATTAATAACTTGGTTTTATCCGGGTATGTTCGGGTTCGTTCGGTTTTGCGTGGTTTAGCGTAGAAGCGACAGTTTCGCGTCGTTTTCGTTACGAAACGACTCGGTTTTAAAATAGAATTTATAAAATTTATTTTAGATTGTGATTCCTAATAAATTAACTAAATATCTTTTAATTATTAATTTACGAAATATTTAATTATCGTTTAAATCGAATCGCGCGGTCATCGCGCGTATTTGTTCGAATCGTCACCCGACCAAACACGACGATAACTTCACTTTTCAATATTGTTTTCTAATTGTTGAACATCATTCAGAACGTTAAACTTTCAGTTTTATTCGTACAGATCGTCACCTATACGAATAATCCGTCGGTTTAGCATTCACGTAACGGCATTCGTGTTGTTTTGTTCTGTAAGGCCTCACATACGTTAATACATAATAAGATCCTAACAAATAAATCACATGATGATTCTGTGTTTCCAGATAATTATCTGACTCAAGAACCATTGTTCTGAATTGATTTCTCTGAAATGACTGTGAATTCACTGTTTTGATAACATGAAATGATACTGAAACTCGATATGAATTTGAAATACACTGAATTATAAGAGATTTGTACCTGATTACTGTTCACGTACTGTTTACGATCACTGTTCCGGTGACGTTTTCGGCACTGATGTTACAGTCTCCCCTTGTTAGAGAAATTTCGTCCCGAAATTTAAGAATTGTTATCGGGTACAGCTTCCTCTTCAAACAGTTGGGGATACTTTAACTTCATGTGATCTTCACGTTCCTAAGTAAACTCAGGCCCGCGTCTTGAATTCCAACGAACCTTTACTATCGGAATACGGCTTCGTCTCAGTTGCTTAACCTTGCGATCCATAATCTCTAAAGGTTCCTCAATAAAGTGTAACTGTTCATCAACTTGAATCTCTTCAAGTGGAATGACGAGTGATTCGTCAGCAAGGCATTTCTTTAAGTTCGAGACATGAAACACGTCATGCACACCACTGAGTTCATCTGGTAATCTCAGTCGATAAGCTACAGGACCGATACGTTCGATGATTTCGAACGGTCCCACGTATCGTGGTGCTAACTTGCCTTTCTTCCCAAAGCGTACTACACCTTTCCATGGAGAAACCTTCAACATGACACAGTCTCCCACTTGGAATTCCAACGGCTTGCGTCGTTTGTCGGCGTAGCTTTTCTGTCTGCTCCTTGTTGTTTGCAATCTTCTCTGAATCTGAGCAATCTTGTCAGTGGTTTCCTGAATAAGCTCTGGCCCAGTTATGCGATTATCTCCAACTTCAGTCCAACAGATCGGTGATCGGCATTTCCGGCCATAGAGAGCCTCGAATGGTGCACATCCGATACTGCTGTGGTAACTGTTGTAGGAGAATTCAATAAGTGGCAAATGGGAATCCCAATTCCCACCAAAATCCAAAATACAGGTTCTCAACATATCCTCCAGGGTTTGAATTGTACGTTCGCTTTGAGCATCCGTTTGTGGATGGTAAGCTGTACTCAGATTTAACTGTGTCCCTAGAGATTTCTGCAGTGATTGCCAGAACCTTGATGTAAATCTGCTGTCTCTATCAGAAATAATAGACAATGGCACACCATGGCGTACCACTATCTCATTGATGTACAATCTCGCCAGTTTATCCATCGTGAAAGTCTCACGCATCGGCAAGAAGTGAGCAGATTTCGTCAAACGATCAATGATAACCCAAATAGTATCATGACCACTGGAAGTGCGGGGTATCTTGGTAATAAAATCCATAGCTATTTGTTCCCACTTCTAGAGCAGAATCTCAGGCTGTTCCAGTAAACCAGACGGTCTCTGGTGTTCCGCCTTTACTCTTGCACACGCAAGACATCTGCCGACGTATTCGGCTATGTCTTTCTTCATTCCCGGCCACCAATAAAATCTATGTAATTCTCAGTACATTTTATCGGCGCCCGAATGCACTAATTATCTGGTTCGTGTGCTTTCTCAAGAGTAATTTCTCTGGATTGACCTATCACCGAAATCCACCATTTTGGTGGTAGGCATTTCATCCAGTTTATCTCAAATTGTCTTTCTGTTCTACCACCTGACACACTCCTTAAAGCTTTCATAGATGACTCTAACAACTCTAAGTCTTGATCGTCTAATTATGATTCTCACGTCACATGGTGAATTCTTAGGTTATTTGATATAACCGTATACATACTTCACCATCTGTTTAATCTGTTCTCAACTTTGAAAGCGGTCTTATATGTCGGGAAGGTCTACTTAAGATATGGGATTACTATTGGAATAAAGGTAATGGTTTATCCCTTCTAAGTAATCCTATACTCCCTGTGAGGTGATGTATATTTACCTCACTCCTACCCAAAATCATGTGACTTACTGAAACCTATTGTAAATGTTGTTTCCACTGTTACTTATTCTTATCCTTAATTCACAATTTAAGAATTTAACATAGGGTTGTTCTTCCTTTACAACTCTAGATTATCCCTGATATGTTGTTCGCGTTCTGTCTTGTCGCTAAGATGAATCAGTATACCATCCTTAGTGGAAATGATAATTTGATCCAGATACAATATGCACACTCGGTTCATGTATTTCATGAAAACTACTGGAGCATTCTTCCATCCGAATAGCGTTACCATAACTTGGAATGCCCATCTCTTATTCGGAATATTTATCTTTGGTATATCTTTGCCTTGCATTCCTAACTGCTTTCTCTTGGTTCACTTATCCTAATTTAGCTATGATTCTAGCACCGTTCTTAAGGTCCTCCTTTCCTGATATCCTAGAACCGAGGTTCTCTAAATCAAATGATTTGAGTTCTATAGTTCTAGGTGACGGAATAATAGTTTACATACTGGCTTTAGCATCTCACTATCTATGGCCTTCTATTATTCTACTAAATAAGGTTATTTTCCTAATTATAGTAACTAGACTGTAATTAAGATTTACCCTACCTTTATTTATTTACTTAACGTTTATTTAATCAAAGACTTTGTTAGGTTACCATTCCTATTATCTTATTTGCAACTAACTTCTTACAGTTCCTTGAATTCATTGTTTCTAAAGTCACAATGGAGTATGCTTTTAAAATTAGCACTCTGATAAGCAATTTAATATAACAGTATGAAATATGCATACCTGTGGGGTCATCGGACTCCGAATGTTCCCCAGGAGCTGGTAAAGCGAGTAGTTCCTCAGTGACTGCTGGGTCTACTGGAGGCATTTTCCTAGGGCAGTCCCTTGCGAAATGTCCGTGCATTCCGCACGTGTAGCAGTTGTTGTTGTGTCGAGAGGAAGTAGAGGTGCTCGCTTTTTGTTTCTGTTTCCTGGTCGAATTTAACCGACACTTTTGGATCCAGTGTCCGTATCTTCCACAAAGCGTGCATGATACACATGAGAGTTCAGCTCGATGATGGTGGTGACAAACTGAACAGAGGGGAGTTTTTCCCTTAGAATGTGCAGGACTTGTGGAAGATATCCTCACGGGGCAGTCTCGTGAAATGTGTTCAGATAATCCGCACACATAGCAATCCTTTCTGTATCGAGGAAGAGGATATGTAGTGTTTCCAGGATTCTGGTTATGAGTCGGGGGATTATTACAATCACGACTCCAGTGTCCCCTTTCCCCACAGTTCAGACAATGTTTGCACAGTTTACCCTTAGCATGGTGGAGACCGCACGTGGCACATAAAGGAAATTTGCCAGCATAACACTTATGACCTTCTGACTCCGGAGCAACTGCCATCTGACGAAGAGGAATGGCCTCAGTGTAGATTACAAGGTCTCTTGATTTTTCAGGATGACACCTTTTTCGCTTCTTGCTTGACTCTTCTGTTTCCGATTTCTTCTGCTCTGTAGAAAGTAGTGGGAAGATTTTAGCAAACTCCTCACTATTCCTGATCCGGGCGATGATTCTAGGGAGAACCGCCACCAACTGTTCAGTGATCAAAGTTGCAAGTGCCTCGACTGCTGGGTCCGTCTCCTGCGAAGGTAGAGGCGGTGATGGTTGTCTTCTTGGTGACATTCTAATCATAACCAATAGAACATTGGTTAGTGCAATGATCGAATGCAGAAGACACCATGCACATAAATTCCTAATTCCTATGTTCTCTACATGCCGGGTCCCTAGGTTATAGTCTAGGCCAAACCGTTTAAATAGATGACCTATATTTCTCTATAACCATGGCTCTGATACCAATCTGTCACACCCCGAGCCGGCGGGATAGGATCGGTTGTCCCGTCGGGCGGAAGGTTCCCGGGGCGCGATATCGTGAGTGATAATCGTGATGATCAGATTGTTTACATTGCACATGATACAAATGAGAAATGCTAAATATAATAGAATTACAAAGTTAAATTACATCAGTATTGTTTATAATTTAACCATGTAAATCTACCATCAACATCATAAATTTCTATCTTGTATTTACACAAGATATACAAAATAAATTTGTATAATGATGTCTTCAAAAGTATGCAGGTCCAAAATGCTAAGCCTTCTATCTGAAGTCCTAGTCCAAAAGGAATAACTCCTTAGTTGACCTGTTCGTCACCTGAGAAGTCATGCAAAAATCAAGTCAACACATGGTTGGTGAGTTCATATAGTTTTGTAAATGAACATGATTTGAAAACCTCTTCCGGTAAAGACCCTAACCTCATTAACATCACCTGTATCATCCAGATCGGTATGCTTATATATAGGGCATACCCCTGGGTCAAGGCTACAACCCCGCCCAGACGCCATCCCACCACATACTAATCCGCATAGGACATTGATATTAATGATAATTAAGCATTTTTACCTAACACACCTCTGATTTAGATTATGATTTCCAAAACTTGATTTACCTTTGATTCCCTTGATTTTGAACATAGATACATGATTTTTCCCAAAAATCAGTGATAGTGAATAAAATGTAATTATTTAATGAAATAATTAAATAAACATTTAAATACAACTAAGACATGATGATTGGGTAAACTTTTACTCAATCAGTTAGACTTAGTTGCTGGTGGTTGTCCAAGTTGTAACCTCTCACACGTGACCCATACCAGGCATAACTCACAAGGAGTATACCTGGGCGTGACGGGATTTTAATGATGCCCATACAGCCTGACCCTAAGGTCTTCTGTACATGCGGGGACTTTAATGTTTTGCCCTTACAGCTTGACCCAAAGGTCTTCTGTACATGCGGGGACTTTAAGGATATCCTTTGATTCTTGATCTCTTGATTCTCTTAGACTTTGATATTGATTTCAATGATTGTTCACGTTGTTGCCCGTATAGCCTGACTACAAGAGTCTTCTATACCTGAAGGGACTTTATATGTGTGTTACACGTGGTCTTGATTCCATATACAACTGACATCCACCTTGGCTTGAGTATTACTGATTTCATTAGATCATAATGATTTCATTATTACAATGATTCACACACATTCATGATTTCTGATTCCTTGAGTCTCTTGATCTTGATTCTTTAGAATTTCCATGATTCACAATGATATTCGATTCTTGATTATGATTCTTTGTTCTCAGATCCCACACTGAGTTATGATTCCTTTGAATATGATCTTTTGATTTTGTTCATTAGATTTCACTTTGAATTTAGATTCTTGAATTTGAGCTTGATGGACTAAGGGTTGATTTAGAGTTTAAATTTAAGGTATTACTCATGAGAGTACTTAAATTTATTTGATAACTTTATCTGTTTAATAATTTCCTAGACAGGAGTCTAGAAGTATCAATAAACATATATATGTAACAACATATAATAAATAAAAGCATTTAGATAAACAGTTTAAATAAAAACGGTTTACGCATGCTTCTCAGCCCCGCGTTTTAAAACAAAATGTTAGAAAAGGGGCAATGAACTCACCTGTGTTGCTGCGTACTGAATCACAAAAGATAACGCGCGCTCTTTGATGATTGCTTATGTATCTTTAGCACCTGGGTTGTTTTAAGAGATTCGAATACGATAAGTACTTATAATCACGTTGTAACTAGGGTTTGGTCTCGGTGTGCAACTAAGTGTCCTATGGTACTAACGTGTTTCTAAGATTCTATCTAATTAATCTAACATTTTACCCGTAAGTAAACCCCCTCAATCCGGCATTAATAATTACAAGTCTTTAGTTAAACATTTTTAAAATAATCTATTTTAAGTTAAACTTTTATTTAGGAAAGTCATTTAATTATTTTAAAAGATTTAAAATTTAATTTCTTTTATGAAAAGCATAATTAATTTACGAAAAGTGTAAATAAATATGATGGGCTTATATTAAACCCATTGGGCCACCCTTGGGCCCATTACTCAACTTGATCTTTCGATTGATTATTGATCAACATTCTTGAATAATTCGACCTAGGTAATTCGATTGAATCATCTAAGTTGAATTACATAACTTTAGATTAAACCGTTGATCTCCAACGAATTCTCAAGGGTGTTAAATTCAAAGAATGTTCACCACCTATGTTTAGACCTTGGTTACTTTAACGTATTAGTATCTCGTAGAACTTTAATTCCCGAGTGTTGAAATCAAATGATCCCCACTTTACTAACTTAATATAAAACCCTAACATTTCTATGTGCACACAAAAAGGATCTACTCCATGCACACACATATGGGAGATATTCCCATGCATGCACACACACATATCTTTGATCAAGCTCATGCATGCACTAACCCTACCCAAGTCATTCGTTTACACCCATGATCGAATAAGGCCTGTCGAATGGAGTTATGTCAAACGAGTTAGGCCGAAAGATTTGAGCCGAATAGGGTGATGGTCGAATGAGTGATGGCCGCATGAAGCCTCGAATGAGGGGTTGGCGAATGACTTGAGTCGAATAGGGGATGACTGTCGAATGGGAGCTTGGCCGAAGGAGTTCATTCGCAGCATGTTGGGTCGAATGGGGACATGGGCGACTGAGTATGGTCGAATAAGGGTTTGGGGCGAATGAGGGTTCATACTCGGCCAGCCATTCGGCGAATGGAGTTCCAGCTCATTCGGTGAGCTGCTTGTTGGAGACATTCGGCCGTTCGAAAGTCTCAAATGCAGCCCGTTCAGATTTGAGTTTTAGCTATGCTCATGCCTCACATCTTGTTCCTACATAGTTCTATGACACTATGGTGTAAATCCTAAGGGTGAAAGTGGTCTAGAACTGGTTGGATGAAGGGGTCGAGATTAGGGTTTTCAAAACCCTATTTCGTGACCAAAAATCGTGATTTTTACCTCAATCTGATGGATTCAAGCTTGGATCCACTGTACTTTCATGATCTACTAGTAATAGTGGACGTTTTGACACCAAGAACTCAAGATTTCATGGAGAAATGAAGGAGAGATCTTAGAGAGAAGGTAGAGGTTTTAGAGAGAGGTTGGAGAGGGGAGAGATGAACGAATTTGGTGATGGGGCTGGTTGTTGGGATGTGATTATGGCAATAAATGCCATAGTTAATAACTTGGTTTTATCCGGGTATGTTCGGGTTCGTTCGGTTTTGCGTGGGTTAGCGTAGAAGCGACAGTTTCGCGTCGTTTCCGTTACGAAACGACTCGGTTTTAAAATAGAATTTATAAAATTTATTTTAGATTGTGATTCCTAATAAATTAACTAAATATCTTTTAATTATTAATTTACGAAATATTTAATTATCGTTTAAATCGAATCGCGCGGTCATCGCGCGTATTTGTTCGAATCGTCACCCGACCAAACACGACGATAACTTCACTTTTCAATATTGTTTTCTAATTGTTGAACATCATTCAGAACGTTAAACTTTCAGGTTTATTCGTACAGATCGTCACCTATACGAATAATCCGTCGGTTTAGCATTCACGTAACTGCATTCGTGTTGTTTTGTTCTGTAAGGCCTCACATACGTTAATACATAATAAGATCCTAACAAATAAATCACATGATGATTCTGTGTTGCCAGATAATTATCTGACTCAAGAACCATTGTTCTGAATTGATTTCTCTGAAATGACTGTGAATTCACTGTTTTGATAACATGAAATGATACTGAAACTCGATATGAATTTGAAATACACTGAATTATAAGAGATTTGTACCTGATTACTGTTCACGTACTGTTTACGATCACTGTTTTGGTGACGTTTTTGTAACATCACTGTACTTTAGGTTGTCCGTACATCCGTACGATTGTACTGTTACGACCTAAGATTTATTATTATAAATGATAATGGATTATTTATTGATATTATTGATTATTATCACTGTTACTGGTATACATGATTATAACACATATTATACGCGTAAACCATGGGAAGTTTAGTTGTAACCCAACTAAACAGAACCAGAGAGTTTATCGCAGTAATATTATTGAAAATGATGATTGTTGGTTCGGAATAAAAATGAATATGGGTTTTGGTTTGGGAATTTTAATATTAAAATTTATAAAATAATGGAACTGATTACGCGATGGTGAGGTTACAAACGTTATTTAAACACGAATATTAATTCAGAAATATTAACTTAATAAATGTATTCGCGTGAGTGACGATTCACACGAATATAATTATTAGGAATAATATTCTGAAACGATATTCAATAAATCGTAAATCGAATCGAAATACGATACGAGCGACGAATTCGCAAGGGTGACGATCTTTACGAATACGTACGCGAGTAACGCGTTTCGACGAGATAATTAAATAATATCCAACGATATTAAATTAATAAATGAAAATTTAAAGCGTTTATTAGGAATCACAACTTTAAACGAAAACGATCGAATTATTTAATTTAAATAATTTATCTAACGAAAATAAATGAAGATCTTTTATGTAAACGACTGTAAAGTTATAAAACTATTTTATTAAAGACGAAACTTATTTATTTAACGCTTTATGTTTAAAAATATTTCACGATGAAAACCGAGTTTATTTTACATAATTATCGCGATAAAAAAACGAGACCGAACACGCGGAGGCTACGCGAGTTAATAAAGAAGAAGAAGACTTCTTCTTCTTCATTTTACACCCACATTCTCTCTCTAACCTCCATTTTCGTCACCCACCAACTACCTACCTTCTCTCTTCAAGAACTCACCCAAATCACAACCGTTTTTGGTGTTCTTGGTGTCTAAATCACCACCATCACTTGTAGAGCTCGAAAGTACAACCGATCTAAGCTTCCAACCAACTGATTCGAGGTAAAATCCGAGTTTTTGTTCGGTTTTAAAGGTTTGAAAACCCTAGAATCGACCCTCTTCTTGAAACCGACTAACACACTTCAAAACTTTAGGGAAAATCACTCACGACACCTCTGGAACATGTTAGGAACGAGTCTTGGTTAAAACCCTGGTTATTTACCTTGAAAAGTCATGGCAGCACCTGTGTTCTTCGACAGGCCGAATGGCCAGGCTCATTCGCCGAATGGCCAGGCTCAGTCGCCAGGCTCATTCGCCGAATGGCCAGGCTCAGTCGCCAGGCTCATTCGCCGAATGGCCAGGCTCAGTCGCCAGGCTCATTCCCCGAATGGCCAGGCTCAGTCGCCAGACTCATTCGCCGAATGGCCAGGCTCAGTCGCCGAATGGCCACGCTCATTCGCCGAATGGCCAGGCTCAGTCGCCGAATGGCCAGGCTCAGTCGCCGAATGGCCAGGCTCAGTCGCCGAATGGCCAGGCTCATTCGCCGAATGGCCATACTCAGTCGCCGAATGGCCAGGCTCAGTCGCCTGAACCATATTCGGCCTTCACCCCTATTCGGCCAAGTTGTTTCGGATATGGCTCCTTCGGCTAGGGGTAGGGTTAGAACTATCAATCACGATCAAGAATTTTGGACGCATGGTGTGCATGGGAAGTGTTAGGGTTTTCCTAACATAAAGCCAACTTTGTATTAACTAAGAGTTAAACATGAGTGTCATTTGGTCTAAGGGCATGAAACCATCTAATGAAACTATAATGTGGACTCTCATTAAAGAAAGATTTCATAAATCACATTATGCCCTATACAAGAATGTCCAACTAATATAAAGATGTTTTAACTTAATGACTTGTAATTATTAATCGGGGATATTGGATTACCAATGGGTAATAAGGTTAGTCTAGTTAGATGAAATCTTGGAAACACATTAGAGTACACGTAGTTGCACACCGAGACCAAACCCTAGATACGGCTATTATACATACTTATCGTCTACGAATCTTCTTAAAATAACTCAGGTGCTAAAGATACTTAGGCAACAATCAAGGAGCGCGCATATTTTTGGGGTTCATTTGCACAGTAACACAAGTGAGTTCTCATAACCTCCCTTTCTTTAAACTGTTTTGTTTTAAAACTCGGAGGTGAAGCATGTATACCAAATTCAAATATTATTTTGATAACTCAAGGTTAATATCTGTTTATCAATATGATATTCACGATATAAAATTATTAATTATTATGGATTGTCTCTTATTATTTTATATCCATGTAAGCATTGTTATTGACTCCGGTTAATAACAAAGATTACAAGTATTGTCTCAAACCCCGATAATCATCGCTCTTAACTTCGGTTAATTGCTTTGACATCGTGTATTGTCATGTGGATGATTTCCACATCTGTGAATCATTGCCTTTGACTTCGGTTAATTGCTTTGACTTCATGTATTGTCACGTGGTTAGCTACCACTCCATGAATCATGTATTTAACTTATGTTAATTACATAATGATCATGTATAGTCACGAACATTATTGGAGAATATGAATGATGTGATTGGTTGATTTGGTTGTGGATTGATTATCTATGTTTGATTATGATTATTTGTGATTGATTATGACTGATTGGTTATGTGATTATGTGATTGTATATGTGTTTGATTGATGAATTGGTGGATGTGTGTTGGATTATCTCATACAGGTATTCATATGGAATTTCTCACAAAGATCATAAGTTTTATAATCGTTTTAAACAAAGCATTTTATAAAACCATTTTAAACTTAAACTTTTAAACTCATTTTACTAAAACATTTTTTTAAATATAAAACTCATGATTACTCACCAACTACTTTTGTAGTTGACACTTGTTTTCTTACATGTTTCAGGTGATGGAGACAAGTAGGAATGAAGAGAGGATCTCTTCTATTTTGGACATCATCATCATATAGGATCTTGGACTTAGTTAATTAACTAAATTTCTGGCGATTAGAGTTTAGTTAGTTTAACTAATTCTTTTGTGTAACTGCTGTACTTGATTCATGATGAACATGATTTTTGTGTAATTATTTTGGTTGATTAAATGATATATGATGATTTGATTTAGATGCCCATGAGCTTTTGAACAATCTACACATCCCTCGTGGCATCCCGATGATTCCGCCGTCGGTCGGGGTGTTACAGATTGGTATTAGAGCCTCGGTTATAGGGAATTAGGTTACTAGAAATGGTTGACCTAGTCTATAACCATAGGATACCCTATTATGAATTATTTCATACACTAGTTAGTATATTCAGGATTTCATGCTTATGTGTTTATTACCTGTTATTTGAACTCCTGTTATACAACTGAAATATAAATACTGCTTACTTGTTCTACTTGTGCCCTAATGATTCGATAAGGACATGCACGTGGTGTATCGTAAAGGTGGTGGGACGGTGGTTTGGGCGGTTGCGACTGACCCTTATCATATGCCCTATATATATACCATTTACGGTACATTAGGTGGATGTCAGTATTGAAGAATGTGGGAACTACCCGTTTGGGAAATTATTTGCTTAGGAAAAATTAATTGCTTAGGAATTTATTTGCTTTAGGAATTATCTGTTAGATCTATTGATCACCAGACAAGGACACACTCGTGGTATACTACAAAGGTGGTGGGACAGTGTAAGGGAGGTTGCGATCTACCCTTTCATATGTCCTATATATAAGCCAGTTGTAGTACATTGGGAGTCTGTCATTGTTAGGAATATAGGATATTATTAGGATATTACTAGGAAATGCTGTGGAGTTATGGTTGATGGACTGTTGATGATATGTTGGTTAAGGATGGTTTGGATTGACTCTTGAATGATCACAATTGATAAACACTTATAAAATTCACTTATGAAACACACGGATTGGACACGTAGGGTGCATAGGATCAACTAACAATAATGAACGATGAATGATACGAATAATTAGTGATAAATTGAGGATTTGGATGATAATATAGATACTTGGAGATAATATAAACGCATAGTGATGATACTAACACCTACTGATGGTATGGACACTTGATGAAAATAAACTATAGGGAGGATATGAACACTTAGTGACAATAAGAGCACTTTGTGATGATATGAACCCTCAATGATGATTGTTGATATTGGGATTGACATGGATTTTAGTAAACTTAGACAATTAGGGGAACCTTAATGTCAGGTGAACTTAGACATTAGGTGAACTTAGAAATAGGTAAACCTACATGTCAGGTGAACTTAGACATTAGGCGAACCTAATTGCCCAAGGGAACTAGAGACCACTTCACTCAAAATTATCCTACCTAGGATAAGGTTTGTGAAGTGAGATTATGGTAAGATACATGACACACCCTAACTTCTAGCAAGGGCATAATCGTGGTGCAATGGAACGGTGGTGGGGCGGTGTAGGGGAGATTGCGATCTACCTCTGCATATGCCCTATATATAAGCTTGTTGCATTGCATTGGGAGGTTGCCAGTGTTAGTATAGGGTGAGAAATGTATAGGAACTAGGAAATAGTTAGTTAACACTAGTTATGACCAATTAGGACCTTTAGAATAATAATAGGAAATTATAAACCTTTTTGAGTTTAATGACAGATAGGAGATAAATATAGTTCCTATATGTAATCCCGATTGTCTAATGAACTCATTTAAACATTGTTTGTATGACTTACATTGTAAACGGTAGTAACATGTTTCTATTTCCTTCAGAAACATGCCGCCTCGCCGTCACAACGGAGATGATACGAACGCAGAGGATGCTAACGGTAATGCCAACCCTGGCATGCAAGAGTTAGCTAACCTCATCACTGGGTTGGTGAACCAGTTGACTCAGGCCAACCAGAACATCAACCAGAATCGAGGTGGTGCAAACCAGACAACTTGCACATTCAAACACTTCAATTCCTGTAATCCTCTGAAATTTACGGGTGCTGAATCAGCCACTGGTCTGCTACAGTGGTTTGAGAGTATGGAGAACACCTTCATCAACAGCGAATGTCCCGAGTATCTGAAGGTTCGCTATGCCACCAGTGTTTTCCAAAAGAGAGCACTGACCTGGTGGAACGGGGAAAAGCGAACTAGGGGAGTGGATGCTGCACTTGCACTGACATGGACAGAGGTCAAGAACCTGATGACCACTGAATTCTGTCCTAGAAGCGAGATAAGGAAATTGGAGACTGAGTTCTGGGAACTCAAACAAGACAGCGGCGAGAACGTCATCTACAATACTCAGTTTCATGAGTATAGCTTGCTGGTACCTCACATGGTGACACCCTTGGAAAGGGCGATTGAGAAGTATATCGGCGGGTTGCCGGTACAGATTCAGGACACAGTCTACGGAAGCAATCCCAAAACACTGGAGGCTGCGATCCGTCTATCTGCGACGCTTACTGATAATCACGTGAAGAATGGAACACTCACTCGGAAGGGATACAAGAAGACTGACACCAAGGCTGCTACAAAGGAAGTCAAAACTGAGGTCAAGTCTGAAGCTGCTAGCTCATCCAAAAGCAGCAACAAGAAGAGAAAGACCAGAAACTTTATGGTCACTGCTCCTGCTGCTAAGTCTGCGCAGCAATCATCCAACAACACTATTGCAAGAAATTACACTGGGAACACTCCTCAATGTAATACCTGCCGATATCACCATGCACCTAACTTGCCTTGTCGCGTCTGCAACAACTGTGGCAAGTTTGGTCACTATGCTAACGTTTGTCGGAGTGCACCGCAAGCACAAAGGATGCAACATGCACCGCTTGCTCTGCCAGCTCCTCAAGCACAACCTATTCCAGCTGTACCTGTTCGCCAGGTACCTCAGGCACAGGCAAGAGCCTGTTATGAATGTGGTGAGGTGGGTCACTTCAGAAATCACTGTCCAAAGTTGACTGGAAACAATCAGAGGGTGGCAAGAGGCCGGGCATTTCAACTGAATGCTCCAGCTGCTCAAGCCAACCAGGACGTCGTCAATGGTACATTTTTGATCAACAGCTCTTATGCATCTGTCTTATTTGATTCTGGTGCCGATAGGAGTTTCGTTTCATATGATTTTGAATGTTTTCTTGGTAGAACATGTACATATTTAGATAAACCGTTCAATGTGGAGGTGGCTGACGGAAACACTATTGATATTGACACTGTTATTATTGGATGTACTGTGAACTTAAGTGATCACGTTTTCCCGATTGATCTTATACCTATGCATCTTGGTAGCTTTGATGTTATCATAGGCATGGATTGGTTAGCCACCCACAAAGCGGAGATTGTATGCCATGAGAAATATATTCGTATTCCTTTACCTTCTGGTGATACTTTAAGAGTCTTTGGAGAAACTTCTAGCAAAGGTCTTAAGCTTATGTCATGCACTAAAGCACACAAGTACCTTAGGAAGAAATGTATTGCATTCTTAGCTCACATTATGGAGAAGAAAGAGAAAGGAAAGAAAATTGAGGATGTTCCAGTGGTACGAGATTTTTCAGAAGTATTTCCAGATGATTTGCCGGGGCTTCCACCAGAACGTCAAGTAGAGTTTCGAATTGACTTAGTACCTGGTGCAAATCCTGTCGCCAAGGCTCCCTACAGACTTGCGCCTTCGGAGTTACAAGAATTGGCGAGCCAACTGCAAGAACTTACTGATAAGGGATTTATTCGCCCGAGCCATTCACCATGGGGTGCGCCGGTCCTGTTTGTCAAGAAAAAGGACGGGTCATTCCGAATGTGCATCGATTACCGCGAATTGAACAAACTTACAATCAAGAATCGATATCCACTGCCGCGCATCGATGATCTCTTCGATCAGCTTCAAGGCTCGGCATGGTTTTCAAAGATCGATCTTAGGTCTGGGTATCATCAGCTTCGCGTACATGATGATGATATTCCCAAGACAGCTTTCAGAACAAGATATGGCCACTATGAATTTCTGGTAATGCCTTTCGGCCTTACCAATGCACCTGCGGTTTTCATGGACCTCATGAACCGTGTTTGCAGGCCATACTTGGATAAATTTGTGATTGTATTCATTGATGATATTCTGATCTACTCAAAGACTAAGGAAGAACACGAGAAACACCTTAAGTTGGTTTTGGAGATCCTAAGGGAGGAGCGACTGTATGCCAAATTCTCTAAATGTGAATTTTGGCTTAAGGAAGTTCAATTCTTGGGACACATAGTCAATGCAAATGGTGTTCACGTGGATCCTGCAAAGATTGATGCGGTGAAGAATTGGAGTACACCGAAGACACCGACGGAGATTCGATCGTTTCTCGGACTTGCCGGTTACTATCGGCGGTTCATATCGAATTTCTCCAGAATTGCGGTACCTCTTACTTCTTTGACTCAAAAGAATAAACCATACGAGTGGGGACCGAAGCAAGAAGAGGCATTTCAGACCTTGAAGCAGAAACTTTGTGATGCTCCTGTCTTGACACTGCCTGATGGAAATGATGATTTTGTAGGTTATTGTGATGCATCCAACCTGGGTCTCGGTTGTGTTCTCATGCAACGGGGAAAGGTTGTGGCTTATGCATCGAGGCAGCTGAAGATTCACGAGAAGAACTACACCACACACGTCTTGGAACTTGGTGCAGTCGTGTTTGCTTTGAAGATATGGAGACATTATCTTTATGGCACTAAGTGTGTAGTGTTTACTGATCATAAAAGCTTACAACATATTCTCAATCAGAAAGAACTTAATATGAGACAACGGAGATGGGTTGAACTGTTAAATGATTATGACTGTGAAATTCGCTACCATCCTGGTAAAGCGAATGTTGTAGCAGATGCGCTTAGTCGCAAAAGTCAAGTTCAGATCCATAGTGTCCGGGTGCACACTCATCTCCGTAATGATGTTCTCACAGCCCAACAACTCTCATTAGCTCAGGATAACTTGAAAAATGAGATGTCTTGCGGGGCTGAAATTCTATTGGAAACTAAGGATGACGGTTTAATGTATTACTTGAATCGGTTGTGGATACCGAACAGGGGTGATCTTAGGATGGTGATTATGGATGAAGCTCATAAGTCTTGTTATTCAATTCATCCAGGTTCTGATAAGATGTATCAAGACCTTAGGGGCTTGTACTGGTGGCCTGGAATGAAGAAGGACATTGCTGAATATGTGTCTAAGTGCCTTAACTGTGCTAAGGTCAAGGCAGAACACCAGCGACCTTCTGGATTGTTAATACAACCTGAAATACCGATGTGGAAGTGGGAGAATATCTCCATGGATTTTATTACCAAACTCCCACGAACCACGAACGGTAAGGATAGTATTTGGGTAATTGTTGATAGATTGACCAAGTCGGCTCACTTCTTGCCGATACGCGAAACATACCCTGTGCGGAAGTTAGCGCGTATCTACATTGATGAGATTATTAGCCGACATGGTATTCCCTTAAGCATAATATCGGATCGTGATGCTCGTTTCACGGCACGGTTTTGGGAATCACTTCATGAAGCCTTTGGAACAAGACTGGATCTTAGCACTGCTTATCATCCTCAAACAGATGGTCAAACGGAGCGAACGATTCAGACTCTAGAAGACATGTTAAGAGCTTGTGTCATCGATTTCGGTGGCAATTGGGATAGCCATTTACCATTGGTTGAGTTCTCGTATAACAACAGTTATCACGCGAGCATTGGTATGGCACCGTTTGAAGCTCTTTATGGCAGGAAATGTCGGTCACCTATTTGTTGGACCGAAGTCGGCGACTCGCAGATTACTGGTCCTGAGATTATTCAGGAAACGACTGACAAGATCCGCCAGATTCGCGACAATCTGTTAGCTGCACGCAGTCGACAGAAGAGTTATGCGGATAAAAGACGAAAACCTTTAGAGTTTGAAGTTGATGATTTGGTGTTGCTTAAGGTATCGCCTTGGAAAGGCGTTGTGCGATTTGGGAAGAAAGGAAAGCTTTCTCCACGTTACGTTGGCCCTTTTAAGATCCTTGAACGGATCGGGAAGGTTGCTTACAAGTTAGAACTTCCTAATGAACTTAGTAACGTGCACCCGACGTTTCACGTGTCCAATCTAAGGAAGTGCTTAGCTGATCAGGATCTTCAGGTATCACTCGATGACATTCGCATCGATGATACCATGCATTTTGTTGAAAAACCAGTAGAGATAATGGATCGTGAGGTTAAACAACTCAAACGCAGTAGAATTCCAATTGTCAAAGTACGTTGGGAATCGAAGCGGGGTCCAGAATTCACGTGGGAGCAAGAAGATCAGATGAAGCTTAAGTACCCACATTTATTTACTACGGTCACTCCAAGTTGAATTTCGGGACGAAATTCTTTTAACTAGGGGAGACTGTAACATCACTGTACTTTAGGTTGTCCGTACATCCGTACGATTGTACTGTTACGACCTAAGATTTATTATTATAAATGATAATGGATTATTTATTGATATTATTGATTATTATCACTGTTACTGGTATACATGATTATAACACATATTATACGCGTAAACCATGGGAAGTTTAGTTGTAACCCAACTAAACAGAACCAGAGAGTTTATCGCAGTAATATTATTGAAAATGATGATTGTTGGTTCGGAATAAAAATGAATATGGGTTTTGGTTTGGGAATTTTAATATTAAAATTTATAAAATAATGGAACTGATTACGCGATGGTGAGGTTACAAACGTTATTTAAACACGAATATTAATTCAGAAATATTAACTTAATAAATGTATTCGCGTGAGTGACGATTCACACGAATATAATTATTAGGAATAATATTCTGAAACGATATTCAATAAATCGTAAATCGAATCGAAATACGATACGAGCGACGAATTCGCAAGGGTGACGATCTTTACGAATACGTACGCGAGTAACGCGTTTCGACGAGATAATTAAATAATATCCAACGATATTAAATTAATAAATGAAAATTTAAAGCGTTTATTAGGAATCACAACTTTAAACGAAAACGATCGAATTATTTAATTTAAATAATTTATCTAACGAAAATAAATGAAGATCTTTTATGTAAACGACTGTAAAGTTATAAAACTATTTTATTAAAGACGAAACTTATTTATTTAACGCTTTATGTTTAAAAATATTTCACGATGAAAACCGAGTTTATTTTACATAATTATCGCGATAAAAAAAACGAGACCGAACACGCGGAGGCTACGCGAGTTAATAAAGAAGAAGAAGACTTCTTCTTCTTCATTTTACACCCACATTCTCTCTCTAACCTCCATTTTCGTCACCCACCAACTACCTACCTTCTCTCTTCAAGAACTCACCCAAATCACAACCGTTTTTGGTGTTCTTGGTGTCTAAATCACCACCATCACTTGTAGAGCTCGAAAGTACAACCGATCTAAGCTTCCAACCAACTGATTCGAGGTAAAATCCGAGTTTTTGTTCGGTTTTAAAGGTTTGAAAACCCTAGAATCGACCCTCTTCTTGAAACCGACTAACACACTTCAAAACTTTAGGGAAAATCACTCACGACACCTCTGGAACATGTTAGGAACGAGTCTTGGTTAAAACCCTGGTTATTTACCTTGAAAAGTCATGGCAGCACCTGTGTTCTTCGACAGGCCGAATGGCCAGGCTCATTCGCCGAATGGCCAGGCTCAGTCGCCAGGCTCATTCGCCGAATGGCCAGGCTCAGTCGCCAGGCTCATTCGCCGAATGGCCAGGCTCAGTCGCCAGGCTCATTCGCCGAATGGCCAGGCTCAGTCGCCAGGCTCATTCGCCGAATGGCCAGGCTCAGTCGCCAGCCTCATTCGCCGAATGGCCAGGCTCAGTCGCCGAATGGCCAGGCTCAGTCGCCGAATGGCCAGGCTCAGTCGCCGAATGGCCAGGCTCATTCGCCGAATGGCCATACTCAGTCGCCGAATGGCCAGGCTCAGTCGCCTGAACCATATTCGGCCTTCACCCCTATTCGGCCAAGTTGTTTCGGATATGGCTCCTTCGGCTAGGGGTAGGGTTAGAACTATCAATCACGATCAAGAATTTTGGACGCATGGTGTGCATGGGAAGTGTTAGGGTTTTCCTAACATAAAGCCAACTTTGTATTAACTAAGAGTTAAACATGAGTGTCATTTGGTCTAAGGGCATGAAACCATCTAATGAAACTATAATGTGGACTCTCATTAAAGAAAGATTTCATAAATCACATTATGCCCTATACAAGAATGTCCAACTAATATAAAGATGTTTTAACTTAATGACTTGTAATTATTAATCGGGGATATTGGATTACCAATGGGTAATAAGGTTAGTCTAGTTAGATGAAATCTTGGAAACACATTAGAGTACACGTAGTTGCACACCGAGACCAAACCCTAGATACGGCTATTATACATACTTATCGTCTACGAATCTTCTTAAAATAACTCAGGTGCTAAAGATACTTAGGCAACAATCAAGGAGCGCGCATATTTTTGGGGTTCATTTGCACAGTAACACAAGTGAGTTCTCATAACCTCCCTTTCTTTAAACTGTTTTGTTTTAAAACTCGGAGGTGAAGCATGTATACCAAATTCAAATATTATTTTGATAACTCAAGGTTAATATCTGTTTATCAATATGATATTCACGATATAAAATTATTAATTATTATGGATTGTCTCTTATTATTTTATATCCATGTAAGCATTGTTATTGACTCCGGTTAATAACAAAGATTACAAGTATTGTCTCAAACCCCGATAATCATCGCTCTTAACTTCGGTTAATTGCTTTGACATCGTGTATTGTCATGTGGATGATTTCCACATCTGTGAATCATTGCCTTTGACTTCGGTTAATTGCTTTGACTTCATGTATTGTCACGTGGTTAGCTACCACTCCATGAATCATGTATTTAACTTATGTTAATTACATAATGATCATGTATAGTCACGAACATTATTGGAGAATATGAATGATGTGATTGGTTGATTTGGTTGTGGATTGATTATCTATGTTTGATTATGATTATTTGTGATTGATTATGACTGATTGGTTATGTGATTATGTGATTGTATATGTGTTTGATTGATGAATTGGTGGATGTGTGTTGGATTATCTCATACAGGTATTCATATGGAATTTCTCACAAAGATCATAAGTTTTATAATCGTTTTAAACAAAGCATTTTATAAAACCATTTTAAACTTAAACTTTTAAACTCATTTTACTAAAACATTTTTTTAAATATAAAACTCATGATTACTCACCAACTACTTTTGTAGTTGACACTTGTTTTCTTACATGTTTCAGGTGATGGAGACAAGTAGGAATGAAGAGAGGATCTCTTCTATTTTGGACATCATCATCATATAGGATCTTGGACTTAGTTAATTAACTAAATTTCTGGCGATTAGAGTTTAGTTAGTTTAACTAATTCTTTTGTGTAACTGCTGTACTTGATTCATGATGAACATGATTTTTGTGTAATTATTTTGGTTGATTAAATGATATATGATGATTTGATTTAGATGCCCATGAGCTTTTGAACAATCTACACATCCCTCGTGGCATCCCGATGATTCCGCCGTCGGTCGGGGTGTTACAGTTTTCGGCACTGATGTTACAATGTTGGTCAATATTGCACCCATTCCGACCTACAGTCGGGTTGGCCTCCAAGGCGCGATGGGTGGGGCTTGTCAGGCCCAAATAGTACTATTCAAGATTACCACGCTAGGCGCTACGCGCTACTAACGGTCCGTGGAGTATCGCGAGGTCTTTTAGTTGTGATGTGGTCCACACATATACATATATGATAAAGCATGTCCATACGTAAATGAAATGAATTGTTGTTTGTAAAACAGTTTAGCATGCAATGTTTTCTCCCCCAAAGGTAGAAGTGAACTCACCTGATAGAGTAGTTCCGGTTGTGAGTGTGTTCGCGTCTGCGAGAGCTAGCACCTGCTAGTATGCACCTATAACCATATAGGTGTGAGTATGTGTTCTGTGTTGTGTTGTATCCCATACAACTCTAAATGTCGGTGTGTTTAACCGAGTGTGTGCGTGTTGACTAGTGAAACTCGACGAATCGTTGGTGACACGATTGTTGTGTTTATGTGCCTTAATGCACATAAGACACCAAAATGCATCCTACGACTCTAATCACATAAGTTTCCATTTTTAGAAAGTTTCCGATTTAGGAAAGTGTGGTTATGAAATCTCATTTCTTAAAGTTAACACTCCCAACGTGTTTGTAAAATACGTTTATACCCTTGAAACATGTCGCTTGCGCATAAATCACTGTTTATGCCGTTTCGTCCAAATAAAGTTTCCTTATTTGGAAAGTATTCATTTTAAAACTCGTTTTCACAGATCAAGGTTTCCAAATATGTTAGAAATCATTTCTAAGCATATTCCAATGCTCAAAGTTCATCAAAACGTTTCAAAACATCAAAAGCCCTCTTTTGATTCTTAAAAGTTTCCTTATATAGTAAGTTTATACAAAACCATGTTTTTGACAAAATCAAATATCCCAATGTGTTTCTAAACATTTCAATATGCATTTGACAACATCTAGACATGTCTAACATGTCTAGAGCATCATAAATCCAAGACTTGCAACATAAAAGTTTCCTTTTATGGCAAGTGTACCAATACATCATCAAATCAACCAATAACTCAAATCTGACATTCTAATACTATCAAATCAGTAAATCTATGATATCTAAACAACAAATCACCAACACATTCGAGCACAATAACTAAACGGAGTTGCATGTGGGTTTTTAGCCCTTGCATGTGCGATCTAACTATAGATAACCATAAGGAACTACCTTAGAAGCTCTTAGAGGACTGATTTCGAGTTAAACAGAAGTAGTGGACCTGCTACGATTGCTGGATTCGATCTTCTCGTCGATTGAGAGCTCCTTGATCTTCCTTGATGTTCCTATGGCTCCAAATCACCAAGAAATTGCTCCAACGTTGCTTCCAGCAGGTTATAGTGTTGGTTTCAGAGGGATTTGGTCGAAAATGAATGTTAGAACTCGGGTGAATTGCAAAGGAACCGAGTAGAAATGAGATGGGGTTGAATATAAAGAAAATTTGATCTGCGATCAAAACTTATCATCGCGTACCGCGATAGGATTCGGGAGTTTCGAGTCCCGGTTTGCTTCGTGTATCGCGAAGCCTTTCGTGATTCTTTCATTTCCCTTCCCGCCGAGTAAGTCAATTTCTTGCAGCAGCAGCAGAAGAGTTCGCGGATCACCTATTTAATCAAGATTAAAATACCTTCCCGCTGCTGAAAGATCCCCATCGACGGGTCCAATTCCTTGTTTTTCGATTTTGTTGATACGATTTCGCTCGTGCTTGATTCCTAACGTTTATCCTAAACACCTAATACGTGTTTAGCACATAACTTATAAGTTTGATCACCAACGTTCGTGAGACTCGTGTGTGTTTTGATAATTCAAGATAATTCCTTGAATTATCTTTGGGAGTTTGTGTTCGTGTCTTACGAAGTGTTTGCACGTTTGATTAATCCTAATCAACGTGTGATGCACAATTCAATAATTCCCCGAATTATTGTTTTGTGTTAGTGTTGTGTTTGCCACACTTGGTTTCCAAAACCAATGTGCAATGTATGATTCGATAGTTCCTCGAACTATCGTTTCACAGTTGTGTGTGTTTAACTCATCCAATTAAACATAATTAAATGAGATGCAACAAGTATGAATGTGAAATGTAAAGAATGTAAAAGTCGCAATTTACCTGAAATTGCCTGGTGTCACATCATCCCCTTGTTGAAAGAAATTTCGTCCCGAAATTTGGTTGTTGTTGGTAGTGTTTGAGAAGCAAAAGTGTTTGAGAAACAAAAATTTTCCGGTTGCCACATCATCCCCTTGTTGAAAGGAATTTCGTCCCGAAATTCATTTGTTGTTGTCGACGTTCGACGTTGTCTGCTTGAAGAGATGGGGATATTTGCGCATCATCTGATCTTCACGCTCCCATGTGAATTCAGGTCCGCGTTTCAAGTTCGATCGAACTTTAACAATAGGGATCTTACTCTGCTTGAGTTGTTTGACCTCTCGGTCCATGATTTATACCGGCTCTTCCACGAACCGTAGGTGTTCATTCACCTGAATCTCATCCAGTGGGACTACAAGTGTTTCGTCAGATAGACACCTTTTCAAGTTTGAGACGTGAAACACGTTGTGAACTCCGTCGAGTTCGGCTGGTAAGTTGAGTTGGTATGCTACTGGACCAATCCTCTTCAGGATCTCGAATGGTCCAATATACCGTGGGTTCAGTTTGCCTCGCTTACCGAAACGAATGACGCCTTTCCATGGCGAAACTTTTAAAAGGACTTTATCTCCAACCTGAAATTCCAGAGGCTTTCGGCGTTTGTCGGCATAACTCTTTTGACGATCTCGAGCTGCTGCCATGCGGTTTCTGATTTGCACGATTTTCTCTGTCGTTTCATGCACAAGTTCTGGGCCAGTGAGCTGACTGTCGCCCACTTCCGCCCAGCAGATGGGTGATCGGCATTTCCTGCCATAGAGTGCCTCAAAAGGCGCTGCCTTGATGCTGGTGTGATAGCTGTTGTTATAGGAAAACTCCACCAACGGAAGGTGAGTTTCCCAGCTATTTCCGAAGTCTACTACGCACGCGCGCATCATATCTTCAAGGGTTTGTATTGTGCGTTCACTCTGGCCATCAGTTTGTGGGTGGTATGCTGTACTCATATCCAACCGTGTGCCAAGCGACTTTTGCAATGATTTCCAGAAATTAGAAGTGAATCTGGCATCTCGATCCGAAATAATGGAGATTGGCACTCCATGTCGCGAGACTACTTCTTTGACATAGATTCTGGCTAGCTTTTCCATTTTGTCATTCTCCTTGATCGCAAGGAAATGTGCTGACTTAGTCAGTCGGTCCACAATTACCCAGATAGTGTCACATCCACTAGGAGTACGGGGTAATTTGGTGATGAAATCCATGGATATTTGTTCCCATTTCCACATGGGGATCTCAGGTTGTGTGAGTAATCCAGATGGTTTCTGGTACTCGATCTTGACTTTGGCACAAGTCAAGCATTTTCCCACATAGGTGGCGATGTCGGCTTTCATGTGTGGTCACCAGTAAAGTATCTTCAGATCATGATACATCTTATCAGATCCAGGGTGAATGGAATATTGGGATTTGTGAGCCTCGTCCATTACAAGGTCTCGTAAGTTTCCATGATGTGGAATCCAGACGCGTTCCATGAAATAATGTAAACCATCGGCTTTTATCTCAAGGTGTTGCTCCATTCCCCTTAGTGATTCTGCCGCTAGATTTTCTGCCTTGAGTGCCTCCACCTGGGCCATACGTATCTGTTCAGGGAGATTGGGATGGATGGTAAGCTGTAAAGCTCGTACCCTCTTGGGTTTCGAGGTATTTTTCTGACTCAGGGCGTCGGCCACAACGTTGGCCTTCCCCGGGTGATACTTGATAGCACACTCATAATCGTTTAGGAGTTCGAGCCAGCGACGTTGTCGTATGTTCAATTCCTTCTGCTCGAATACATGTTGGAGACTCTTGTGATCAGTGTATATCGTACACTTTGTATCGTACAGGTGGTGTCTCCAGATCTTGAGTGCAAATACCACAGCTCCAAGTTCTAAGTTGTGGGTGGTGTAGTTTTTCTCGTGGACTTTCAGTTGTCGAGAAGCATATGCGATCACTTTGTCTCGTTGCATCAGCACGCAGCCGAGTCCCTGTATTGAGGCATCGCAATATACTACGAAGTCATCCGTTCCATCAGGGAGAGATAAAATAGGTGCACTACAGAGCTTCTGCTTGAGAAGTTGAAATGCATCCTCCTGTTTGTTAGTCCAGAGATACTTCTTGTCCTTATGGGTTAAGGCTGTAAGGGGTTGGGCTTTGAAAATCCTTCGATAAATCGTCGATAATAGCCGGCCAATCCTAGGAATTGTCGCACCTCAGTTGGAGTCTTTGGTGCTTCCCAGTTCTTGATTGCCTCTATCTTAGATTTATCCACATGAATCCCTTTTTCATTGACAACATGACCCAAGAAATGGACTTCTCGAATCTAGAAGTCGCACTTTGAGAGTTTAGCGTACAGTTTCTCTTTCCGTAGCAGTTCAAGAGCCAATTGAAGATGCTCTTTGTGTTCTTCCTGGGTTTTGGAGTATATGAGAATATCATCTATGAAGACAATGATGAACTTGTCTAGGTATGGTTTGCACACTCTATTCATGAAGTCCATGAATATTGCAGGTGCATTGGTCAGACCAAATGGCATAACCAAAAACTCGTAATGGCCATACCTAGTGCGAAATGCAGTTTTGGGGATATCTTCCTCCTGAATTCTCAACTGATGGTATCCAGATCGCAGATCGATCTTAGAATAATAACTCGATCCTTGTAGTTGATCGAACAAATCATCAATGCGAGGTAAGGGGTAACGGTTCTTGATTGTTACTTTGTTCAGCTCACGGTAGTCGATGCACATACGGAACGTGCCATCCTTCTTCTTTACAAATAAGACCGGAGCTCCGCAGGGTGAGAAGCTTGGTCTAATGAAACCCTTGTCCAGCAATTCCTGCAATTGATTGGACAGTTCCTGCATCTCTGAAGGTGCAAGTCGATAAGGTGCTCGTGCGATTGGTGATGCTCCTGGTGTAAGGTTTATGCGGAACTCCACTTGTCGAGGTGGTGGTAGTCCTGGTAGATCCTCAGGAAATACGTCGGGATAGTCGCATACGACTGGGATGTATTCGATTCTCTTCTCCTCCTCAGTCTTGTCGGTGATAAGCGCCAGAATGGATGTGTATCCCTTTCGTAAGCATTTATGAGCTTTCATGCACGAGATGATGTTCAGAGGAGTGTCACTCCTTTCGCCCTTGATGTTTAGAGTTTCTCCGCCAGGGAGAGGTATGCGCACAACCTTGTCATGGCAAAAGATTTCAGCTTGGTTTTCAGATAACCAATCCATGCCCACTACGATATCAAAACTGCCTAGTGTAACTGGCATGAGGTCAATCTTAAACTTATGGGCTGCTAGCTCTAAGGTGCATTCTTTTAGAATGTGCTTAGTCACAATTAATTTACCATCAGCTAGCTCTACTGTATACTCAACTTCTAAGGGTGTCGGTGTGATGGTAAGTATCTCGCTAAAATCCTTAGATATAAAGCTTTTCTCAGCCCCAGTGTCAAATAATACAAAAGCATAATTATCGTTCAAGAGGTACGTACCAGTTGCAAGGTTGGGATCTTTTCTGGCCTCCTTTGCTCCGATCAAGAAGGCTCGTCCCTTAGGACCGTTGTTGTTCCCGTTATTGTTGTTCTTCAGGTGTGGGCAGTCCCTCTTGAAGTGCCCCGGTTTTCCACATTCGAAGCAGCCCTTTGGTGCTTCAAGTTGTTGTTGTTGTGGCTGTGGGGTCTTTGCAAGCACTTCACCCCTGCAGTCTTTGGCAAGATGCCCACCTTTGCCACATCGTTGGCATCGGATGGAACCACATTGCCCCAAGACATGGTGTAAGTTGCATTTGTTGCACTTGGGGTGTTTACCTGCATAGGTTCCTGGACTTTGGTTGCTGGGGATGGGTGGTGCATATGCTTGAGACGAACCAAGCTTACGTTGTTGTGGTGGTGGTTGGATAGTGGAAGTCTTGCTCAGGGTGTCATCCCATTTGCGTTTGCCCTTGTCATTGGTTGTGGTTACAGCACCACAGGGTGGTAAGAGTCCTTGTGCGACGGCCGAGTCAGTGAGCTTGTGGGTTAATCGCACGGCTTGTTGCATGGTGATGGGGTCAGCAGAGAGTACCATTCCTTGGATTTGAGGTGGCAATCCATCGATATACTTCTCTATATGTTTGAAGGGTGGGGTTGCCATTTCCGGGCACAAGTGTGCCAGCTCATAAGACCGGGCCGTGTAAGCCTCAACCTCGGAACCTATCATCTTGTGGTTCCAGAATTCAGTCTCAAGTTTCTGTACTTCACCGCGAGGGCAGTATTCGCGGTTCAACATTTGCTTAAAATTATCCCAAGGCAGAGCGTTGGCTGCATCAAGCCCTAGGTTCTGGACGTTGGCATTCCACCAAGTGAGGGCAGCTCCCTCGAATGTCCCTGCAGTGAACTTGACCCTGTCCTCGTTCCTGCAGTTGCTCATAGCAAAGGCTGATTCTGCCTTTTCGATCCAGCGTAACAGTCCGACAGCTCCTTCAGTGCCGCTGAATGAGTGGGGTTTGCAATCCAGGAACATCTTGAACGTGCAGAGAAGAGGGTTAGGATTTGCTCCTGAGATATGCAAAGAGTAGAGTTGGGTTAAGTATCGGGTAAACGTGTTGAATTGGAAATGAGTGATTGTGGTGCAAGGTGAGTATGAACAGATTCATCACCTTGGTTCAGTGGGTTTTGATTACGGGCGGCTTCCCGTGCAGCAAGTACCTCCTCAACCCGTTCGTTGATGAGTGCGTTCAGTTCAGCTTGGGTGAGGTTGATGTTTCCACGTCCTCCTGCATTCCTGCGTCCTCCACGTCTTCCAGCCATGATCTTCATAGCGAGGATAAGTGTTAGTGTATGACTAATGGCTAATGTAGTGTGTGCAGTAGGTACTGTAAAGAACATGTAGAGTTATCGGCTCTCCCCATCACGGGTAGTCACGTGTGGTGATGAACGTAATGCCTAAAAGATGTAGCATGTGTGCAAGTATCACAATACTAAGCACTAAGTGTTGAGTGTAGACTAGTGGTTATAGACTAAGTTCACTAAATGCAAACCTAATTCGCAATAACCGGAGTCTCTGATACCAATCTGTCGCACCCCGAGAAATCCCGTCCCTTCTGCGGCGCGAGCAACAACAGATTGCCAGGATCGCAGTCTCCGGTCACACAACATGCGAGACCTATATGTCTGGTTTCATACGTACATCCAATAATTTGGATAAAACAGCTTAGTAAAATCAGAGTTGCGGAAGTAAAGTATAAATTAACAAAACAGTTTAACATTCATGATTTGATTTGCGGAAGCGTTAATTTAAAACAATTTTCAAAATGACAGGTAACAGTAGTTGCGGAAGCGATTAAAGTTGTTTATCAATACAATAAGTAACATAACAAAATGTTATCAAATGTTTAATATTCTAAGACACATAAGCAGATGTATGCGACTCCAGCCTAGCATCCTAATCCTTGTGCGCGTGCCTTAGCTACATGAGAAAACATGCGAGTAAAAGGTCAACACAAAGGTTGGTGAGAGCACAGGTTTTTCATAAGCAATAAACGTCCAATGTTTAGAGTAACAGTTGCGATTTACATATCATTACAATGCAGTATCAATTGATAGCTAGTCAATACAGTTATATTATATGCGGGGTCGTACCGAAGCTGACAGTTGTGCCTCCCGCCATGTCCATCACAAGACAATGGCAAAGTGTTGGTCAATATTGCACCCATTCCGACCTACAGTCGGGTTGGCCTCCAAGGCGCGATGGGTGGGGCTTGTCAGGCCCAAATAGTACTATTCAAGATTACCACGCTAGGCGCTAAGCGCTACTAACGGTCCGTGGAGTATCGCGAGGTCTTTTAGTTGTGATGTGGTCCACACATATACATATATGATAAAGCATGTCCATACATAAATGAAATGAATTGTTGTTTGTAAAACAGTTTAGCATGCAATGTTTTCTCCCCCAAAGGTAGAAAAGTAAAAGGGGCCGATGTAACACCCCGACCGGCGGCGGAATCGTCGGGATGCCACGAGGGATGTGTAGATTGTTCAAAAGCTCGTGGGCATCTAAATCAAATCATCATATATCATTTAATCAACCAAATTAATTACACAAAAATCATGTTCGTCATGAATCAAGTACATCAGTTACACAAAAGAATTAGTTAAACTAACTAAACTCTAATCGCCAGAAATTTAGTTAATTAACTAAGTCCAAGATCCTATATGATGATGTCCAAAATAGAAGAGATCCTCTCTTCATTCCTACTTGTCTCCATCACCTGAAACATGTAAGAAATCAAGTGTCAACTACAAAAGTAGTTGGTGAGTAATCATAAGTTTTTATATTTAAAAAAATGTTTTAGTAAAATGAGTTTAAAAGTTTATGTTTTAAAATAGTTTTATAAGATGCTTTGTTTAAAACGAGTATAAAACTTATGATCTTCCTGAGAAAATCCATATGAATTCCTGCATGAGATAATCCAACCACATCCATCAATTCACTAACCAAGCAAATACACAATCACAATATCACATAATCAATCAGTTATAATCAATCTCATATAATCAATATCAACATAGCTAATCAATCCACACACAATCAACCAATCATATCATTTATATTCTCCAATAATGTTCGTGACTATACATGATCATTTTGTAATTAACATAAGTTAAATACATGATTCATGGAGTGGTCGCTAACCACGTGACAATACATGAAGTCAAAGCAATTAACCGAAGTCAAAGGCAATACTTCACGGATGTGGAAATCATCCACGTGACAATACATGAAGTCAAAACAATTAACCGAAGTTAAGAGTAATGATTCACGGATGTGGATCTCATCCACGTGACAATACATGTAATCTTTGTTATTGACCTAAGTCAATAACAATGTTTACACGGGTATAAGATAATAAAAGAAAATCCATAATAATCAATAAATTTTAAGTTGTAATTATCATATTGATAAACAGGTATAAACCTTATGTTATCAAAATAATAATTAATCTGGTATACATGTTTCACCTCCGAGTTTTAAAACAAAACAGTTTAAAGAAAGGGAGGTTATGAGAACTCACCTGAAGTCCTTAGAATTCGTGTTCTCGTATTATGCGCGCTCGCGTATATAAACTCAAAGTTAACTCAACTATCTGAAATTAAATGTATGACCGTACTCATGAGTATACATGTTTCATCTCGATTGCTCATTCACAAGTGTTTCTCTTTTAGATAAATCATTAATGTTTTCATAACTTAGCTTACTTGACCTAAGTTAAGATAACTTCTAAATCTTTTATAAGTGTGCATCATCAATTCATAGTTTAGTCTTGTTAGTTTCTAACTACATTATCATGATCCACTTGTTATGATATCATAGGTATCCATTTGCATGCATGTCACTATGTTGACCACCTTAATTATATTCATAACACTGTAATTAAGGTTTAATAAAATCCATATTTAAGTTGATTATAACACACGTTCAACATACATATAAGTCCTTATTTTCTTAAAACTCGAGTTAAACGAGAAAGGTGATAACCATTTAAGTGTTCATGCATGCATGGATACTCCTTTACGTGCATTTATGCTTATTTATGTATAGATATGTAAGCCTACACATCATGACTTATCCTTAATCCCTATGTTAACCCCAAACTTAAATTTCATCCAATTAGGGCAGCGAACCTTTAGGGTTGTGGCCGAAGGTTCGGCCCCCATAACACAAGGTTCGTGGCCTATGGTTCGGCTGAGCTATGAAACCGGATCAAGAAGGTTCGTCACCTTTAGTTCGTATAGGGTTCGGTTACATCAATTTGCATGGCTAGGCTTCGCCTATGGTCACAAGGGTTCGGCCAAAGGGTTCGGTGCTGCATGGGTACGATTCCGTGGTTGTCAAGGTTCGGCTAAACCTTGAGGGTTCGCTATCCCAAGGTTCGTTCCCCTAAGGGTTCGGCCATCTCTAGTTCCCGCCCAAATAAGGTTCGCGAGGAGAGGGTTCGTTGCAGGAGTGGGACAGGTTCGTTGCAGGCTTAGGACAGGTTCGTTGCAGGCTTGGGACAGGTTCGCTATTACAAGGTTCGGCCGTCCTAAAGGTTCTTCAACAGGTTCGCCTACCTGAGTACTTCGGCCAGCAACTAACCATCTTCATCCTCTTGTTCCTGCGAATTATATGGCTTCCTATGGTTTCTACATGTTCTCAACAATTCGTTTTAATGTTTCTACAAGTGTTTGGATCGATTAAAATGTTAACAAGTTCTAAGATTCGAAATTTTCAGCAAACCGTGAATAAACTTTAGATTTACCTCGGATCTGCTGTTAAAAGCTTGATTTCTTGATATATTCTTGTTCCTCTTGGTCTCACGAACGCGTAGCCGCAAGAATCTCGCGAATCCGTCAAGAAATGAGCTTGGAATGTTAGAGAGAAGGTAGAGAAGATTGTGTGTGTGTTTTTAGAGAGAGAATGGTGTTGTAGAAAATGAAGAAGAAAGAAGAAAAGTTCTTCCTTATATCGCGTGTCGTTCCCCCACTGTCCGGTCTCGTTTTTATCACGATAACAAAATAAACTACTCAGTTTTACTCGTTAAAATATATTTAAATCTTAAGACATTAAAATAATAAATTTTCATCTTTATTAAAATGATTTTATTTAAATATTACTGTTTTCTTAAAACGGTTTTCGTTTAATCATCGATAATCGCTTATTTATTAATTTAAATTATTCCAATTTAATTTAAGTTGTGATTCCTAATAAATATTTTAAGTTTCCATTTAATAATTTAATATCGTTTGATATTATTAAATTATCTCGTCGAGACGCGTTACTCGCGTACGTATTCGTAAAGATCGTCACCTTTGCGAATCCAACGCTCGTATCGTATTTCGATTCGATTTGCTATTTATGGAACATCATTTCAGAATGTTATTCTTAATAATTATATTCGTGTGAATCGTCACCCACGCGAATACATTTATTAAGTTAATATTTCTTAATTAATATTCGCGTTTAGATAATGTTCGTAACCTCACCATCGCGTAATTAATTCCCATTATTTAATAACTTTAATATTATCATTTCCCAAACCAAAACCCACTAAACCCTAGTCACTGACACATCCATGATTGACCGAAATATGCATATATATAGGGCATATGTAAGGGTCAGTCGCAACTGCCCTAGCCACCGTCCCACCGCTATTTCGATAAACCATGTCCATGGGTCCTTAACTATGTTTAGTAACCAAACCATAAACAACTCCCAGTTCCATCCCAATACATTCTTAACCATTAATCCATCATCATCAGTAATAAGTAACTGCGATAAACACTACGGGTCTGTGTAGTTGAATTACAACTAAACTTCCCGTGGTTTATGCGTACAATAAATGTGCTATAACATGTATACCAGTACAGTGATAATATCAATAATGTAAGTCCACAATTTCATAATCATTCATAATAAATACATCTCCGGTCGTAACAGTACAATCGTACGAATGTACGGACGTACGGACAACCGAAAGTACAGTGATGTTACAGTCTCCCCTAGTTAAAGGAAATTTCGTCCCGAAATTCAACTTGGAGCGACCGTAGTGAATAAATGTGGATACTTAAGCTTCATCTGATCTTCCCGCTCCCACGTGAATTCTGGACCACGTTTCGATTCCCAACGTACTTTGACAATTGGAATTCTACTGCGTTTGAGTTGTTTAACCTCACGATCCATTATCTCCACTGGTTTTTCAACAAAGTGCATAGTATCATCGATGCGAATGTCATCGAGTGGTACCTGAAGATCCTGATCAGCTAAGCACTTTCTTAGATTGGACACGTGAAACGTCGGGTGCACGTTACTAAGTTCATCAGGAAGTTCTAATTTGTAAGCAACCTTCCCAATCCGTTCGAGGATCTTAAAAGGGCCTACATAACGCGGAGCAAGCTTTCCTTTCTTCCCGAATCGCACAACACCTTTCCAAGGCAACACTTTAAATAAAACCATAGCTCCCACTTCAAACTCTAAAGGTTTTCTTCGTTTATCCGCGTAGCTCTTCTGTCGACTGCGAGCAGCTAACAGATTGTCGCGGATCTGGCGGATCTTGTCAGTCGTTTCTTGAATAATCTCAGGACCAGTAATCTGCGATTCGCCGATTTCGGTCCAACAAATAGGTGACCGACATTTCCTGCCATACAGAGCTTCAAATGGTGCCATACCGATGCTCGCGTGATAACTGTTGTTATAAGAGAACTCAACCAATGGTAAATGGCTATCCCAATTGCCACCGAAATCGATGACACAAGCTCTTAACATGTCTTCCAGTGTCTGAATCGTTCGCTCCGTTTGACCATCCGTTTGAGGATGATAAGCGGTGCTAAGATCCAGTCTTGTTCCAAAAGCTTCATGAAGTGATTCCCAAAATCGTGCCGTGAAACGAGCATCACGATTCGATATTATTCTTAGGGGAATACCATGTCGGCTAATGATTTCATCAATGTAGATACGAGCTAACTTCCGCACAGGGTAAGTTTCGCGTATCGGTAAGAAATGAGCCGACTTAGTCAATCTATCAACAATAACCCAAATGCTATCTTTACCGTTTGCAGTTCGTGGGAGTTTAGTAATGAAATCCATGGAAATATTCTCCCACTTCCACATCGGTATCTCTGGTTGTAATAATAATCCTGAAGGTCGCTGGTGTTCTGCCTTGACTTTAGCGCAGTTAAGGCACTTAGACACATATTCAGCAATATCCTTCTTCATTCCAGGCCACCAGTACAAGCCCCTAAGGTCTTGATACATCTTATCCGAGCCCGGATGGATTGAGTAACGAGACTTGTGAGCTTCATTCATAATCACCATCCTGAGATCACCTCTGTTCGGTATCCACAACCGATTCAAATAATACATCAAACCATCATCCTTAGTTTCCAATAAAATTTCAGCCCCACAAGACATCTCATTTTTCAAGTCATCTTGAGCTAATGAGTGTTGTTGGGCTGTGAGAACATCATTTCGGAGACTATTGTGCACTCGGACACTACGGATCTGAACTTGACTTTTACGACTAAGCGCATCTGCTACTACATTCGCTTTACCAGGATGATAGCGAATTTCACAATCATAATCATTTAACAGTTCAACCCATCTCCGTTGTCTCATATTGAGCTCCTTTTGATTGAGAATATGTTGCAAACTCTTATGGTCAGTGAACACTACACACTTAGTGCCATAAAGATAATGTCTCCATATCTTCAAGGCGAACACGACTGCACCAAGTTCCAAGTCGTGTGTGGTGTAGTTCTTCTCGTGAATCTTTAGTTGCCTTGATGCATAAGCCACAACCTTTCCCCGTTGCATGAGAACACAACCGAGACCTAGGTTGGATGCATCACAATAAACCACAAAATCATCATTTCCATCTGGCAATGTCAAGACAGGAGCATCACAAAGCTTCTGCTTCAAGGTCTGAAATGCCTCTTCTTGCTTCGGTCCCCACTCGTATGGTTTGTTCTTTTGAGTCAAAGAAGTTAGTGGGACAGCAATCCTGGAGAAATTCGAGATGAACCGCCGATAGTAACCGGCAAGTCCAAGAAAAGATCGAATCTCCGTCGGTGTCTTTGGTGTACTCCAATTCTTCACAGCATCGATCTTTGCAGGATCCACGTGAACACCGTATTCGTTGACTATGTGCCCCAAGAATTGAACTTCTTTAAGCCAAAATTCACATTTAGAGAATTTGGCATACAGTCGCTCTTCTCTCAGGATCTCCAAAACCAACTTAAGGTGTTTCTCGTGTTCTTCCTTGGTCTTTGAGTAGATCAGAATATCATCGATGAATACAATCACGAATTTATCCAAGTATGGCCTGCAAACACGGTTCATGAGGTCCATGAAAACCGCAGGTGCATTGGTAAGGCCGAAAGGCATTACCAAAAATTCATAATGGCCATACCTGGTTCTAACAACTGTCTTGGGAATATCATCATCATGTACGCGAAGCTGATGATACCCAGACCTAAGATCGATCTTTGAAAACCATGTCGAACCCTGAAGCTGATCGAAGAGATCATCGATACGCGGCAGTGGATATCGATTTTTAATTGTTAGTTTGTTTAATTCGCGGTAGTCGATGCACATTCGGAATGACCCGTCCTTTTTCTTGACAAACAAGACCGGTGCACCCCATGGCGAATGGCTCGGGCGAATAAATCCTTTATCAGTCAGTTCTTGCAACTGGCTCGCCAATTCTTGCAACTCCGAAGGCGCAAGTCTATAAGGAGCTTTGGCGACTGGGTTCGCACCAGGTACTAGGTCGATTCGGAACTCAACTTGACGTTCTGGTGGAAGACCCGGCAAATCATCTGGAAATACTTCTGGAAAATCTCGTATCACTGGAACATCTTCAATCTTCTTTCCTTTCTCTTTCTTCTCCACAATGTGAGCTAGAAATGCTATACATTTCTTTCTAAGGTACTTGTGTGCTTTAGTGCAAGACATTAACTTAAGACCTTTACTAGCAGTTTCTCCAAATATTCTCAAAGTTTCACCCGAAGGTAAGGGAATACGAATATACTTTTCATGGCATACAATCTCCGCTTTGTGGGTGGCTAACCAGTCCATGCCTATGATAACGTCAAAGCTACCAAGATGCATAGGTATGAGATTAATTGGGAAAACGTGATCATTTAAGTTCACCGTACATCCAACGATAATAGTGTCAATATCAATAGTGTTTCCGTCAGCCACTTCCACGTTAAACGGTTTATCTAAATATGTACGTGTTCTACCAAGCAAGCATTCAAAATCATATGAAATGAAACTCCTATCAGCACCAGAATCAAATAAAACAGATGCATAAGAGTTGTTGATCAGAAATGTACCGTTGACGACGTCCTGGTTGGCCTGAGCAGTTGGAGCATTCAGTTGGAAAGCTCGGCCTCTTGCCACCCTCTGATTGTTCCCGGTCAACTTTGGGCATTGATTTCTGAAGTGACCCACTTCACCACACTCATAGCAGGCTCTTGCCTGCGCTTGAGGTACCTGGCGAACGGGTACAGCTGGAATAGGTTGTGCATGCGGAGTTGGCAGTGCAAGCGGTGCCTGTTGCATCCTTTGTGCTTGCGGTGCACTCCGACAAACATTAGCAAAATGACCAAACTTGCCGCAGTTGTTGCAGACGCGACATGGCAAATTTGGTGCGTGATGATATCGGCAGGTATTACACTGAGGAGTGTTCCCAGTGAAATTCCTGGCAGTTGAATTGTTTGATGATTGCTACGCAGACTTGGCAGCAGGAGTAGCGACCATGAAGTTTCTGGTCTTTCTCTTCTTGCTGCTGCTTTTGGATGAGCTAGCAGCTTCAGACTTGACTTCAGTTTTGACTTCCTTTGCAGCAGTCTTGGTGTCAGTCTTCTTGTATCCTTTCCTAGTGAGTGTTCCATTCCTCACATGATTGTCAGTAAGAGTTGCAGATAATCGGATTGCAGCCTCAAGTGTTTTGGGATTGCTCCCGTAGACTGTATCCTGAATCTGTACCGGCAGTCCGACGATATATTTCTCAATCGCCCTTTCCAAGGGTGTCACCATGTGAGGTACCAGTAAGCTATACTCATGAAACTGAGTATTATAGATGACGTTCTCGCCACTATCTTGTTTGAGTTCCCAGAACTCAGTCTCCAGTTTCCTCATCTCGCTTCGAGGACAGAATTCAGTAGTCATCAAGTTCTTGACCTCAGTCCACGTCAGTGCAAGTGCAGCATCCACTCCCCTAGTTCGCTTTTCCCCATTCCACCAAGTCAGTGCTCTCTTTTGGAAAACACTGGTGGCATAGCGGACCTTCAGATTCTCGGGACATTCGCTGTTGATGAAGGTGTTCTCCATACTCTCGAACCACTGCAGCAGACCAGTGGCCGATTCAGCACCCGTGAATTTCAGGGGGTTGCAGGAATTGAAGTGTTTGAATGTGCAAGTTGGAGGGTTTGCAGCACCTCTGTTCTGGTTGATATTCTGGTTAGCCTGAGTCAATTGGCTCACCAGTCCAGAGATAAGATTAGCTAACTCTTGTATGCCGGAGTTGGCATTACTGTTGTTAGCATCCCCATTGTTTGAATCATCTCCGTTGTGACGGCGAGGCATGTTTCTGAAGAAATTAGAAACATGTTACTACCGTTTACAACATAAGGCATACAAACAATGGTCAAATGAGTTCATTTAAACAGTTAGGATTATATATAGGAACTATATTTCTCTCCTATCTGTCATTAAACTCATAACATTTATAAATTTCCCAACATTATACTAAGTGTCCTAGTTGGTCATAACTAATATTAGCTAGCTATTCCTAAGTTCTATACATTTCCCACCCTATACCAACACTGACAACCTCCCGATGCAACGCAACAAGCTTATATATAGGGCATATGCAGAGGTAGATCGCAATCTCCCCTACACCGTCCCACCACCGTTCCGTTGCACCACGATTATGCCCTTGTTAGTGTTTAGGGTGTATCATGTATTTCACCATATTCTCACTTCACAAACCTTATCCAAGATAGGAAAATTTTTGAGTGAAGTGATCTTTAGTTCCCTTGGAAAATTAGTTTCGCCTAATGTCTAAGTTCACCTGACATGTAGGTTTAGCTATTTCTAAGTTCACCAAATGTCTAAGTTCACCTGACATTAGAGTTTCCCCTAATTGTCTAAGTTCACTAAATTCCATGCTGTTCTCAATGTCCATGATCATCAATAAGGGTCCATATCATCACTAAGTGCTCTAATTGTCACTAAGTGTTCATATCCTCCCTATGGTTCATCCTCATCAAGTGTTCATACTATCACCAAGTGTTAGTATCATCACTATGCGTTTATATTACCACCAAGTGTCTATATCATCACCCAAATCCATATTTCATCACTAATCGCTCATACCGTTCATTAATCCTATGCACCCTACGTGTCCAATCATTATGGTTCATAAGTGAATTTAATAGTGTCCATCAATGTGATCATCAAAACGTCCAATGTTTAGAGTAACAGTTGCGATTTACATATCATTACAATGCAGTCTCGATTGATAGCTAGTCAATACAGTTATATTATATGCGGGGTCGTACCGAAGCTGACAGTTGTGCCTCCCGCCATGTCCATCACAAGACAATGGCAAAGTGTTGGTCAATATTGCACCCATTCCGACCTACAGTCGGGTTGGCCTCCAAGGCGCGATGGGTGGGGCTTGTCAGGCCCAAATAGTACTATTCAAGATTACCGCGCTAGGCGCTAAGCGCTACTAACGGTCCGTGGAGTATCGCGAGGTCTTTTAGTTGTGATGTGGTCCACACATATACATATATGATAAAGCATGTCCATACGTAAATGAAATGAATTGTTGTTTGTAAAACAGTTTAGCATGCAATGTTTTCTCCCCCAAAGGTAGAAAAGTAAAAGGGGCCGATGTAACACCCCATTTGCGTTTACCCTTGTCATTGGTTGTGGTTACAGCACCACGGGGTGGTAAGAGTCCTTGTGCGACGGCCGAGTCAGTGAGCTTGTGGGTTAATCGCACGGCTTGTTGCATGGTGATGGGGTCAGCAGAGAGTACCATTCCTTGGATTTGAGGTGGCAATCCATCGATATACTTCTCTATATGTTTGAATGGTGGGGTTGCCATTTCCGGGCACAAGTGTGCCAGCTCATAAGACCGGGCCGTGTAAGCCTCAACCTCGGAACCTATCATCTTGTGGTTCCAGAATTCAGTCTCAAGTTTCTGTACTTCACCGCGAGGGCAGTATTCGCGGTTCAACATTTGCTTAAAATTATCCCAAGGCAGAGTGTTGGCTGCATCAAGCCCTAGGTTCTGGACGTTGGCATTCCACCAAGTGAGGGCAGCTCCCTCGAATGTCCCTGCAGTGAACTTGACCCTGTCCTCGTTCCTGCAGTTGCTCATAGCAAAGGCTGATTCTGCCTTTTCGATCCAGCGTAACAGTCCGACAGCTCCTTCAGTGCCGCTGAATGAGTGGGGTTTGCAATCCAGGAACATCTTGAACGTGCAGAGAAGAGGGTTAGGATTTGCTCCTGAGATATGCAAAGAGTAGAGTTGGGTTAAGTATCGGGTAAACGTGTTGAATTGGAAATGAGTGATTGTGGTGCAAGGTGAGTATGAACAGATTCATCACCTTGGTTCAGTGGGTTTTGATTACGGGCGGCTTCCCGTGCAGCAAGTACCTCCTCAACCCGTTCGTTGATGAGTGCGTTCAGTTCAGCTTGGGTGAGGTTGATGTTTCCACGTCCTCCTGCATTCCTGCGTCCTCCACGTCTTCCAGCCATGATCTTCATAGCGAGGATAAGTGTTAGTGTATGACTAATGGCTAATGTAGTGTGTGCAGTAGGTACTGTAAAGAACATGTAGAGTTATCGGCTCTCCCCATCACGGGTAGTCACGTGTGGTGATGAACGTAATGCCTAAAAGATGTAGCATGTGTGCAAGTATCACAATACTAAGCACTAAGTGTTGAGTGTAAACTAGTGGTTATAGACTAAGTTCACTAAATGCAAACCTAATTCGCAATAACCGGAGTCTCTGATACCAATCTGTCGCACCCCGAGAAATCCCGTCCCTTCTGCGGCGCGAGCAACAACAGATTGCCAGGATCGCAGTCTCCGGTCACACAACATGCGAGACCTATATGTCTGGTTTCATACGTACATCCAATAATTTGGATAAAACAGCTTAGTAAAATCAGAGTTGCGGAAGTAAAGTATAAATTAACAAAACAGTTTAACATTCATGATTTGATTTGCGGAAGCGTTAATTTAAAACAATTTTCAAAATGACAGGTAACAGTAGTTGCGGAAGCGATTAAAGTTGTTTATCAATACAATAAGTAACATAACAAAATGTTATCAAATGTTTAATATTCTAAGACACATAAGCAGATGTATGCGACTCCAGCCTAGCATCCTAATCCTTGTGCGCGTGCCTTAGCTACCTGAGAAAACATGCGAGTAAAAGGTCAACACAAAGGTTGGTGAGAGCACAGGTTTTTCATAAGCAATAAACGTCCAATGTTTAGAGTAACAGTTGCGATTTACATATCATTACAATGCAGTATCGATTGATAGCTAGTCAATGCAGTTATATTATATGCGGGGTCGTACCGAAGCTGACAGTTGTGCCTCCCGCCATGTCCATCACAAGACAATGGCAAAGTGTTGGTCAATATTGCACCCATTCCGACCTACAGTCGGGTTGGCCTCCAAGGCGCGATGGGTGGGGCTTGTCAGGCCCAAATAGTACTATTCAAGATTACCACGCTAGGCGCTAAGCGCTACTAACGGTCCGTGGAGTATCGCGAGGTCTTTTAGTTGTGATGTGGTCCACACATATACATATATGATAAAGCATGTCCATACGTAAATGAAATGAATTGTTGTTTGTAAAACAGTTTAGCATGCAATGTTTTCTCCCCCAAAGGTAGAAAAGTAAAAGGGGCCGATGTAACACCCCGACCGGCGGCGGAATCGTCGGGATGCCACGAGGGATGTGTAGATTGTTCAAAAGCTCGTGGGCATCTAAATCAAATCATCATATATCATTTAATCAACCAAATTAATTACACAAAAATCATGTTCGTCATGAATCAAGTACATCAGTTACACAAAAGAATTAGTTAAACTAACTAAACTCTAATCGCCAGAAATTTAGTTAATTAACTAAGTCCAAGATCCTATATGATGATGTCCAAAATAGAAGAGATCCTCTCTTCATTCCTACTTGTCTCCATCACCTGAAACATGTAAGAAATCAAGTGTCAACTACAAAAGTAGTTGGTGAGTAATCATAAGTTTTTATATTTAAAAAAATGTTTTAGTAAAATGAGTTTAAAAGTTTATGTTTTAAAATAGTTTTATAAGATGCTTTGTTTAAAACGAGTATAAAACTTATGATCTTCCTGAGAAAATCCATATGAATTCCTGCATGAGATAATCCAACCACATCCATCAATTCACTAACCAAGCAAATACACAATCACAATATCACATAATCAATCAGTTATAATCAATCTCATATAATCAATATCAACATAGCTAATCAATCCACACACAATCAACCAATCATATCATTTATATTCTCCAATAATGTTCGTGACTATACATGATCATTTTGTAATTAACATAAGTTAAATACATGATTCATGGAGTGGTCGCTAACCACGTGACAATACATGAAGTCAAAGCAATTAACCGAAGTCAAAGGCAATACTTCACGGATGTGGAAATCATCCACGTGACAATACATGAAGTCAAAACAATTAACCGAAGTTAAGAGTAATGATTCACGGATGTGGAACTCATCCACGTGACAATACATGTAATCTTTGTTATTGACCTAAGTCAATAACAATGTTTACACGGGTATAAGATAATAAAAGAAAATCCATAATAATCAATAAATTTTAAGTTGTAATTATCATATTGATAAACAGGTATAAACCTTATGTTATCAAAATAATAATTAATCTGGTATACATGTTTCACCTCCGAGTTTTAAAACAAAACAGTTTAAAGAAAGGGAGGTTATGAGAACTCACCTGAAGTCCTTAGAATTCGTGTTCTCGTATTATGCGCGCTCGCGTATATAAACTCAAAGTTAACTCAACTATCTGAAATTAAATGTATGACCGTACTCATGAGTATACATGTTTCATCTCGATTGCTCATTCACAAGTGTTTCTCTTTTAGATAAATCATTAATGTTTTCATAACTTAGCTTACTTGACCTAAGTTAAGATAACTTCTAAATCTTTTATAAGTGTGCATCATCAATTCATAGTTTAGTCTTGTTAGTTTCTAACTACATTATCATGATCCACTTGTTATGATATCATAGGTATCCATTTGCATGCATGTCACTATGTTGACCACCTTAATTATATTCATAACACTGTAATTAAGGTTTAATAAAATCCATATTTAAGTTGATTATAACACACGTTCAACATACATATAAGTCCTTATTTTCTTAAAACTCGAGTTAAACGAGAAAGGTGATAACCATTTAAGTGTTCATGCATGCATGGATACTCCTTTACGTGCATTTATGCTTATTTATGTATAGATATGTAAGCCTACACATCATGACTTATCCTTAATCCCTATGTTAACCCCAAACTTAAATTTCATCCAATTAGGGCAGCGAACCTTTAGGGTTGTGGCCGAAGGTTCGGCCCCCATAACACAAGGTTCGTGGCCTATGGTTCGGCTGAGCTATGAAACCGGATCAAGAAGGTTCGTCACCTTTAGTTCGTATAGGGTTCGGTTACATCAATTTGCATGGCTAGGCTTCGCCTATGGTCACAAGGGTTCGGCCAAAGGGTTCGGTGCTGCATGGGTACGATTCCGTGGTTGTCAAGGTTCGGCTAAACCTTGAGGGTTCGCTATCCCAAGGTTCGTTCCCCTAAGGGTTCGGCCATCTCTAGTTCCCGCCCAAATAAGGTTCGCGAGGAGAGGGTTCGTTGCAGGAGTGGGACAGGTTCGTTGCAGGCTTAGGACAGGTTCGTTGCAGGCTTGGGACAGGTTCGCTATTACAAGGTTCGGCCGTCCTAAAGGTTCTTCAACAGGTTCGCCTACCTGAGTACTTCGGCCAGCAACTAACCATCTTCATCCTCTTGTTCTTGCGAATTATATGGCTTCCTATGGTTTCTACATGTTCTCAACAATTCGTTTTAATGTTTCTACAAGTGTTTGGATCGATTAAAATGTTAACAAGTTCTAAGATTCGAAATTTTCAGCAAACCGTGAATAAACTTTAGATTTACCTCGGATCTGCTGTTAAAAGCTTGATTTCTTGATATATTCTTGTTCCTCTTGGTCTCACGAACGCGTAGCCGCAAGAATCTCGCGAATCCGTCAAGAAATGAGCTTGGAATGTTAGAGAGAAGGTAGAGAAGATTGTGTGTGTGTTTTTAGAGAGAGAATGGTGTTGTAGAAAATGAAGAAGAAAGAAGAAAAGTTCTTCCTTATATCGCGTGTCGTTCCCCCACTGTCCGGTCTCGTTTTTATCGCGATAACAAAATAAACTACTCAGTTTTACTCGTTAAAATATATTTAAATCTTAAGACATTAAAATAATAAATTTTCATCTTTATTAAAATGATTTTATTTAGATATTACTGTTTTCTTAAAACGGTTTTCGTTTAATCATCGATAATCGCTTATTTATTAATTTAAATTATTCCAATTTAATTTAAGTTGTGATTCCTAATAAATATTTTAAGTTTCCATTTAATAATTTAATATCGTTTGATATTATTAAATTATCTCGTCGAGACGCGTTACTCGCGTACGTATTCGTAAAGATCGTCACCTTTGCGAATCCAACGCTCGTATCGTATTTCGATTCGATTTTCTATTTATGGAATATCGTTTCAGAATGTTATTCTTAATAATTATATTCGTGTGAATCGTCACCCACGCGAATAATTTATTAAGTTAATATTTCTGAATTAATATTCGCGTTTAGATAATGTCCGTAACCTCACCATCGCGTAATTAATTCCCATTATTTAATAACTTTAATATTATCATTTCCCAAACCAAAACCCACTAAACCCTAGTCACTGACACATCCATGATAGACCGAAATAAGCATATATATAGGGCATATGTAAGGGTCAGTCGCAACTGCCCTAGCCACCGTCCCACCGCTATTTCGATAAACCATGTCCATGGGTCCTTAACTATGTTTAGTAACCAAACCATAAACAACTCCCAGTTCCATCCCAATACATTCTTAACCATTAATCCATCATCATCAGTAATAAGTAACTGCGATAAACACTACGGGTCTGTGTAGTTGAATTACAACTAAACTTCCCGTGGTTTATGCGTACAATAAATGTGCTATAACATGTATACCAGTACAGTGATAATATCAATAATGTAAGTCCACAATTTCATAATCATTCATAATAAATACATCTCCGGTCGTAACAGTACAATCGTACGAATGTACGGACGTACGGACAACCGAAAGTACAGTGATGTTACAGCCGTGAACTCACCTGATAGAGTAGTTCTGGTTGTGAGTGTGTTCGCATCTGCGAGAGCTAGCACCTGCTAGTATGCACCTATAACCATATAGGTGTGAGTATGTGTTCTGTGTTGTGTTGTATCCCATACAACTCCAAGTGTCGATGTGCTCAACCGAGTGTGTGCGTGTTGACTAGTGAAACTCGACGAATCGTTGGTGACACGATTGTTGTGTTTATGTGCCTTAATGCACATAAGACACCAAAATGCATCCTATGACTCTAATCACATAAGTTACCATTTTTAGAAAGTTTCCGATTTAGGAAAGTGTGGTTATGAAATCCCAATTCTTAAAGTTAACACTCCCAACGTGTTTGTAAAATACGTTTATACCCTTGAAACATGTCGTTTGTGCATAAATCACTGTTTATGCCGTTTCGTCCAAATAAAGTTTCCTTATTTGGAAAGTATTCGTTTTAAAACTCGTTTTCACAGATCAAGGTTTCCAAATATGTTAGAAATCATTTCTAAGCATATTCCAATGCTCAAAGTTCATCAAAACGTTTTAAAACATCAAAAGCCCTCTTTTGATTCTTAAAAGTTTCCTTAAATAGTAAGTTTATACAAAACCATGTTTTTGACAAAATCAAATATCCCAATGTGTTTCTAAACATTTCAATATGCATTTGACAACATCTAGACATGTCTAACATGTCTAGAGCATCATAAATCCAAGACTTGCAACATAAAAGTTTCCTTTTATGGCAAGTGTACCAATACATCATCAAATCAACCAATAACTCAAATCTAACATTCTAATACTATCAAATCAGTAAATCTATGATATCTAAACAACAAATCACCAACGCATTCGAGCACAATAACTAAACGGAGTTGCATGTGGGTTTTTAGCCCTTGCATGTGCGATCTAACTATAGATAACCATAAGGAACTACCTTAGAAGCTCTTAGAGGACTGATTTCGAGTTAAACAGAAGGTGTGGACCTGCTACGATGGCTGGATTCGATCTTCTCGTCGATTGAGAGCTCCTTGATCTTCCTTGATGTTCCTATGGCTCCAAATCACCAAGAAATTGCTCCAACGTTGCTTCCAACAGGTTATAGTGTTGGTTTCAGAGGGATTTGGTCAAAAATGAATGTAAGAACTCGGGTGAATTGCAAAGGAACCGAGTAGAAATGAGATGGGGTTGAATATAAAGAAAATTTGATCTGCATGGCCTTCGCGTACCGCGAAGGCCGATCAAAACTTATCATCGCGTACCGCGATAGCATTCGGGAGTTTCGAGTCCCGGTTTGCTTCGCGTATCGCGTAGCCTTTCGTGATGGGGTTGTCGCGTACCGCGACGGGTCCAATTCCTTGTTTTTCGATTTCGTTGATACGATTTCGCTCGTGCTTGATTCCTAACGTTTATCCTAAACACCTAATACATGTTTAGCACATAACATATAAGTTTGATCACCAACATTCGTGAGACTCGTGTGTGTTTTGATAATTCAAGATAATTCCTTGAATTATCTTTGGGAGTTTGTGTTCGTGTCTTACGAAGTGTTTGCACGTTTGATTAATCCTAATCAACGTGTGATGCACAATTCAATAATTCCCCGAATTATTGTTTTGTGTTAGTGTTGTGTTTGCCACACTTGGTTTCCAAAACCAATGTGCAATGTATGATTCAATAGTTCCTCGAACTATCGTTTCACAGTTGTGTGTGTTTAACTCATCCAATTAAACATAATTAAATGAGATGCAACAAGTATGAATGTGAAATGTAAAGAATGTAAGAGTCGCAATTTACCTGAAATTGCCGGGTGTTACATCACCAGCTTTGTGCTGACGTTTTAAATTCAACATTTTTGCAGAGCAACAGTGACGACACGGTGAGGATGCACATCACACTTTTGTAATTAAGGGATATTAGATAATGTACTAAACTAAACTGTAATGTTGATGTATTTACGAAACCCTTGTAATATATTTATTTTAAGTGAATCTGTGTGCTGTGATATCGGTTCAAGTAAGTCACACCTCATCTCTGAGACATCACCACTATGCTTCCGCAACCATATCAGAGTATACAGTGACATCATCACAGGTGACGAGAGGTGGGGGTGTGACAGGGTGGTATCAGAGCCACATGTTATAGAGAATTAGGTTGACTTAGAGACCTAGACTATAACCATAGGCTCGTATAGTTACACAGAGAGCACCGAACATGTCTAACGAACAAAACTTGTTTTGAATTAAGCCAGGATAATCAGGTGGTACGAATCTCAGTTATGAGTGGCCAGCATAACTGAAACTCGCAACACGCGTGCATTCTAGTTTGATTTAATTCAAGAAGAACATGAATAACTAAAGGAACGAATAGTTGTGTTAGGATAGGGAAACGTCGGATATCATGTGTATGTTGAATATTATTATTCAATATTTTTTTCATGGTACTGATTCGAGTATTCTGTTTATACAGCGATGGCAGACCAAGGGGAGAAATACATCTATCAGCGGTTTCCTTACGTGATACTAGACGATACACCGAGCTCGAGTTCGGGGTCTGACTTTGATCCATCGGAGGCATCTGCAGCTACTTCTCAGGCTGATATGCCATTGCCACAGACACCACCAGCACCTATGCCATCTCCACCGAGAGCCCAGCGTGGGATGGACTCAGACGGATGCGAGGTCAAGCTCGCAAGACGACAGGTCTTCCTCCTAGACGTCAGATGGTGCCTAGAGATGAGCCCGACACCATACACGAGGTAGGAGAGTCTTCACAGCAGGCGGAGTTTAGGGCGCAGCTTCGCCACGTGACTCTAGATCTTCAGGGGACTCGACTAGAGTTACAGGAGTCTCGTGCTACTGTGGAGGACACACGTACTACCGTGTTGGAGATACTCACCTCCCATTTTATGTTAATGGAGCAGGTGAACACACTGGATGCTGGCACGCAAGCTTGGCGGGCTATGATCGAGGAAAGGATGAGGAGAACAGTGATTCATGTGATGATAGCTGCATTTTGGCAGCGAGTGATGGTGATGAGAGGAGTGGTGATGGGAGCATTCGAGATGATGAGCCTAGAGGCTAGGCTACTATGTGTGGCTATAGTGTTGGTCATTATAGCTATGGTGTTGGATGGTTTGTGGTATTTCATGCGGTGAGGGGTGATTGAGGACTGAGCAGTTGTGATCTTATTATACATATCATGTGACATAGGTTGATTAGTAGTTGTGAGTACGGGATATTTTGGGTGTATACAGATCCCGAGTTGTGAAATGTAGGGTATGTTTGTTGTTGGTTTGGGGTATCATGACTGTTGGTTGTATCAAAACTTTTATGTATAAAACTATGGTAATGCTAATAAACTGGTTGTGTTGTGTATTTATCTGTGTAATGAGTGATGGGTGTGTTGTGTATGACTTGTGTGTTAATATCAAACTTATATGACCCATTTACTAGGTAACGAAAAAGAGCTGTGAGAACATTCATGTGTGACAAACATATCAAAGTCCCTTGTGGCAACATATCAAAGTCCCTTGTGGCAACATATCAAAGTCCCTTGTGGCATCATATCAAAGTCCCTTGTGGCAACATATCAAAGTCCCTTGTGGCAACATATCAAAGTCCCTTTTGGCAACATATCAAAGTCCCTCGTGGCATCATATCAAAGCCCTGTGTGGCAACCTTTCAATTGTCTGTGTAACAACGTTTCAATTGTCTGTGTGACAACATTTCAAAGTCCTGTGTGGCAACGTTTCAAGGTCCTGAGTGATCATATATCAAAAACATGGTTAATAACATATCTAAGTCGCAGTACTGTGAGCTGTAAAATATTTTAACATGTTTTTGAATTAACAGGACTGAGTATAACTACAAATATCTGTATGATCTGTGTGTATCGAGAACTTGTCTGGACTAAATTCAGGTAGTTATACAGTATTCTTTATAATCACATTTCAATATAAATTTTCAGTATAACTGAATAAGATTGAATTTATGTGATAGAACGGGTTATATCTTTAATGTTCTTAAACTGACCTGAGTTTGTCTGCTTGTTAGCAGAATAATGGCTCCCAAACGAGGTCGACCGGCTAAGAAATCTATCAAGAACATTACTAACCCAGAGCCGAATCAAGTTCCACCAGTAGATACTGAATCAAATCCAAATCCACAGGTGAATTTGGAAACAAATACTGTTCCACCCGTGAACCCGGGAGTAAACTCTGTTCCACCTGCTGGTGCAGGTGGATCCGAATCAAACGAAGCAATGATAGCACGGATTGTGCGAGAACAGCTATCTGCTTGTGGTGTTTTGATACCACATCAACCTCATATTACTTCGGGTTCTGGTGGGGACCACAATCACGCCGAACGTAATGCTACTGATGGCAACGCGGAAACTCATAGAACCACTGGCACAACTACAACTGCTCCTGATCCACCACGACAGGGATGTACTTATAAGTATTTTGCTTCCTGTAATCCTCCTACTTTCGCTGGTACTGAAGGAGCGGCTGGATTGCTAAGGTGGATCGAGGAAATGGAAACGAAACTTAAAATCAGCCAGTGTTTAGAGGAGCATAAGGTATCTTATGCTGCCTGTACTTTTAAAGAATCAGCTTTGACCTGGTAGAATACCCAGGCAAAAACATTGGGCTCAGCTACAATCGACTCAATGGGCTGGAACGAATTTAAAACTCTGATTAGATCAGAGTACTGCCCACTCACTGAGATTCAAAAGCTCCAGGAGGAATTCTGGAATCACTCGATGATTGGGGCTGATTGTTTAGCGTATACTCATCGTTTCCATGAACTTACTTGCTTACTTCCCGATATGTTTCCTACAGAGGCAGCATTGATCGAGAAGTACATTAAGGGTTTGATTCCCCAGATTCAGGGAATGGTGACTGCAGCTGAACCCACAACCCTCAAACGTGCAATTCTGTTAACCACTAAGCTTACCGATGAGGTGGTAAGGAGTGGTATGTTGATAACAAAAACTCAGACGGCTGTGGGCCGTAGTGATGTCGGTACCTCTAATGTTTCCAAAGGTACCAAACGAAAGTGGTTTGGCAAAACAAAGGCGAGAGCTCCAGCTGAAATCAACCAGAGCAAGGCAACTGTGAAAAATTTTGGTGCTGTTATTTCTGAGAAGAAAAGTTACACTGGACAGGCACCCAAATGTACTCGGTGTTCATTTCATCATACTGGACCATGTCCTACTTGTGCCAACTGTAATAGAGTTGGGCACTACACCAAGTATTGCAACTTGCCTGCTCGCCAACCGAATCAAGCACCCCGACAAATCATTCAAATGAACCGGTCATGCTACAAATGTGGGAGTCCTGATCACTTGATTAGAAACTATCCAAACAATAATAACACTAATCCGGGAAATGAAGCTAGAGGTAGAGCTTTCCAGATTGGTGCGACCGAGGTGAGACATGATGCAAATATTGTTACTGGTACGTTCCTTCTTAATAATCTATACGCATCAGTTCTGTTAGATACAGGAGCAGATAAGAGCTTTATCTCTCCTGAATTTGCATCATTAATTTCAATGCCTACGGTAGACCGAGAAACTCCTTATGTTATTGAACTTGCTAATGGCAAGTTAATCAAAAATAACAGTGTTATTCAAGGATGTTCTTTGAATCTAAATGATCATCTTTTCAATATCAATTTACTTCCTATTGAGCTTGGGGGCTTTGATGTCGTTGTCGGTATGGACTGGCTTTCTGATAACCAAGCGGAAGTTGTGTGTCAAAACAAGATGATCCGTATTCCATTACCTAACGGTAATACACTGATAGTACAAGGAGAACGAGCTGGTAGAAAACTTGGTGTTATATCTTGTATGCGAGCTCAGAAATTCTTAAGGAAAGGTTGTTATGCTTTTCTGGCACATGTAACTGAGCACAATTCTTCACCCAAACAAATCACAGACATCCCAGTAGTCAAAGATTTTCCTGAAGTATTTCCTGAGGATATCTCAGGATTACCCCCAGTAAGACAAGTTGAATTTCGAATTGATCTGATTCCAGGTGCAGCCCCTGTAGCTAAAGCTCCTTATCGTTTAGCACCCTCAAAAATGCAAGAACTGTCAGGTCAATTGCAAGAACTGTTAGACAAGGGTTTTATTAGACCTAGTTTCTCACCCTGGGGAGCACCAATTCTTTTTGTGAAAAAGAAAGATGGTTCATTCAGGATGTGTATTGACTACCGGGAGCTCAATAAACTAACAATCAAAAACCGTTATCCATTGCCACGTATAGATGATCTGGTCGATCAACTTCAAGGCGCTACTTACTTTTCAAAAATTGATTTAAGATCCGGATATCATCAATTACGAGTGCACGAAGATGATGTTCCTAAAACTGCATTCCGAACTCGGTATGGGCATTATGAATTTCTAGTAATGCCGTTTGGATTAACAAATGCACCAGCAGTTTTCATGGATCTGATGAATCGAGTATGTAGACCTTATCTGGATAAATTTGTGATTGTGTTTATTGATGATATTCTCATTTATTCTCGAAGCCAACAAGAACATGCTCAACACTTGAAATTAATTCTAGAACTTTTGGCACGTGAAAAATTATATGCAAAGTTCTCCAAGTGTGAGTTCTGGTTACGAAAAGTTCAATTTCTTGGTCATGTAGTGAATCAAAACGGTATTCAAGTGGATCCCAGTAAGATTCAAGCGGTGAAACAGTGGGAGACTCCACGAACCCCGACTGAAATACGTCAATTTTTGGGTTTGGCAGGTTATTATCGCCGGTTTATCAAGAACTTTTCAAAGATAGCCTTGCCACTGACCACATTGACACAGAAAAATCAACCGTTTATATGGGATTCTCAACAGGAAGAGGCGTTCCAACTGTTGAAACACAAACTCTGTAACGCACCTATCTTGACATTACCGGAATGTACTGATAATTTCACAGTATATTGTGATGCTTCTCGTCAAGGTCTAGGGTGTGTGTTAATGCAAAACGATAAAGTGATTGCCTACGCTTCTCGACAATTGAAGGTACATGAGAAGAACTATACCACTCATGATCTAGAACTTGGTGCAGTGGTGTTTGCACTCAAGATCTGGAGACATTATCTATACGGAACCAAGTGTATGATATACACTGATCATAAAAGTCTCCAACATATTCTAGATCAGAAAATGCTGAATATGCGACAAAGGCGTTGGGTTGAACTATTGAACGATTACGACTGTGAGATTCGTTATCATCCAGGCAAAGCAAATGTCGTAGCTGATGCTTTAAGTCGCAAGGAACGAGTCAAGCCTATACGTGTAAAAGCGTTAGGTATGACTATTCAAACCAGTCTAATTCCTCAAATCAAAGACGCTCAACAACAAGCTTTACAAGCAACGAACTATTATGCTGAGGGACTGAGAGGATTAGATAAGAAACTTGATACCAAAGACGATGGACTGTTGTATTTCAAAAATCGAATGTGGATTCCTTTATTCGGTAACTCTCGAACAGTTATCTTTGATGAGGCGCACAAATCCAGGTATTCTATTCATCCAGGTGCTGATAAAATGTATAAAGATCTTAAAGACTTTTACTGGTGGCCTGGAATGAAGAAACACATAGCTGAATACGTGGATCGATGTCTAACATGTCTCAATGTTAAGGCTGAACATCAACGACCTTCTGGGTTATTACAACAACCTGAGATTCCCATGTGGAAATGGGATCAGATCTCTATGGATTTCATCACTAAATTACCCAGAACATCACGTAATCATGACTCTATATGGGTTATCGTTGATCGTCTTACGAAATCTGCGCATTTCTTACCCATCCGAGAAGACTATTCTATGGATCGACTCGCTAAACTCTATGTTAATGAAATTGTATCTCGACATGGAATACCGATCTCTATCATCTCTGACAGAGATAGTCGATTTATGTCACGATTTTGGCAAACTCTTCATAATGCTCTGGGCACGCAAATCAATATGAGCACAGCTTATCATCCACAAACCGACGGACAGACTGAACGAATAAATCAAACTCTTGAAGACATGCTCAGAAGCTGTGTGATTGATTTTGGAGGTAGCTGGGATATTCATCTTCCACTTGTTGAATTTTCATACAATAATAGCTACCATACCAGTATTCAATGCGCTCCATTTGAAGCACTTTATGGACGCAAGTGTAGATCACCTATCTGTTGGTCAGAGGTAGGTGAGAATCAAATCATAGGCCCAGAATTCATTCAGGAAACAACTGATAAGATCGCACTCATTCAGGAACGAATCAAAGCTGCTCGCGATCGTCAAAAGAGTTATGCTGATAATCGTCGTAGACCGTTAGAATTCCAAATCGGTGATCGAGTAATGTTGAAAGTGTCACCTTGGAAAGGCATTTTCAGATTCGGGAAGAGAGGTAAACTTTCACCAAGATTTGTAGGACTCAAAATTCTTGAACGAATTGGCTCAGTAGCCTACAGACTTGAGTTACCTCCTAAACTTAGTAACATTCACGATGTTTTTCATGTATCCAATCTGAAGAAGTGCCTCACTGATGAATCATTGATCGTACCTCTAGAAGAGATTCATATTGATGAAAAACTTCAGTTCAGTGAGGAACCAGTAGAGGTAATGGATCGAGAAATGAAAGTGCAGAAACGTAGTCGCATACCAATCGTTAAAGTGCGATGGAACTCGCAACGTGGACCCGAATATACTTGGGAACGTGAAGATTAAATGAAATCAAAGTACCCATATCTATTCTCATAAACGATTGTCATAATGTAAGTCTTCACTAAATTTCGGGACGAAATTTCTCTAACAGGAGGAGACTGTGACAGTTGCATACGAGAATTACGTCATCAATGATGTAATCACATTTGATCGTTCTAGAAATCCACGTTGATTGGATGATTGTAATTGTTACAGAATGATAATAGGCAAGAAATGATGAACGTGGGCGAAAACCGGGTGCAAAACGGAGTCCTGGATTGCCCGAAATTGAAAAACGAAGAAAAATTTCAAGGTATTGGTCGAATGGGCTCGTCGCGGTACGCGGAGGTGGGCTTGATGGTCCTCTGCGGTACGCGATGAATGTAAAATATCAAAGATTCCCGAAAAGCTTCGCGGTACGCGAAGCCCAAATTGGCATCCCGCCGTGGTACGCGACGGGTGAGGCGGTGGAGAAATCTGATCCTTTTATCAGATCTTCATGCAGAAACCATTTTTATTAACTTTCTCGAACTTCTTCGAACCAAAAGCATAGCAGACGACATTTTTAGCATCAAAACACCAATTTCAAGCCAATGGAAGCTGTGGATCGTACCAGGGATTATCTATACGAGTTCTGATCGTTGTATTGAAGTCCGAAATCCGTCAGATTAGGTAATGATCCGTTTAAACTTTCTGGTTTGATTTTGATTGATTAGATCTTGATTTTGATTGATTATATCTTGATTTTGAACGTAATGACATAGTTAGGATTGTTGATTATTGCCTAGATGATGGCTAGGATGGATTATAAACAAAGAACACGAAGTTTTAACGGTTAAATCCTTGTTTTGATCCGTTGTAATGCCTGGTTTGCATGAAACCATACCCATAATTATAATGGTTTAATCCATTTGATTATAACAATGTAGGTGATTAGTTGGATTAATCTTTGAAATGCAAGGTTAAATCCAAGTATTTCAAACAAATCACAATCATTAAAATACTCATTGGAATGATTATCTGATGTTTATGATAACAGTCAGATTAGTATGTTAAACATGGTTATTACATCTATTATGATACTACATTGAGATATCTCATGATATTTGAGTAATCAATAACAAGGATTGATCATTCCTAAGCCATTAAATTATCTAGAAACTATTACAGTATCATAATCAACAACATTAACTATCTGGTTAATCAGAGATTATTTTGATTAATCAAGAGTGTCATCAACTTAGTATTAGGAATCTAATGCAATGTAGGTTCCTACATTATCATACATTGTATGATATAACATTAAATTAATTAATTACATAATTAATATTGAGTTGATGATTTACTAAGCAATGTCTTTGACATTGAACGTTCAGAAAGATCTAATCAGTAAACTAGAACATAAATAACTTATTAAATATAACTAAATGCAGAATCATCTCTGTACTATCAGTTTGGTGATACTCTGCTACACCTATACTATCAGGTGAGTTTCGTACAACCCCTTTTCTTTTTACTGTCTTACAAACATCGGGGTTACTCTGCAAACTGTTTTCTAAACATATGATATGCATCACTGATATCTGTGTGATTTCATGTGACTTTTGTGTGATTTCATGGGATTTTGCCGTTAGTATCTCTATCATAGTATCAAAAGTCCTCATCTCTTGAACTGTATCTAGTGAACCCATGTGGGGCCGAACAGGAATCATTGATAGTACTATTGTCTGACAAACCATTTGCTGGGAGGATTGCATCTCCCCTTGTGTGAATGTTTGGTACCTGTTTCCATAACAACTTCTTAATGTTAAGTGATAGACATTAAGATAATGAGGCATTAAGATATTTACCGACGGGTAGTATCTTCGTGAACGAACAACTGTCCGAAAGGAACTAGATACGGGTCCCATGGTTATCCAGAACTGAACTTTTTGTGAACATACTTATCATATCATATTGTTCTAACTGAACTGTCGAACTCACCAGCTTTGTGCTGATGTTTTAAATTCAACATTTTTGCAGAGCAACAGTGACGACACGGTGAGGATGCACATCACACTTTTGTAATTAAGGGATATTAGATTGTGTACTAAACTAAACTGTAATGTTGATGTATTTACGAAACCCTTGTAATATATATATTTTAAGTGAATCTGTGTGCTGTGATATCGGTTCAAGTAAGTCACACCTCATCTCTGAGACATCACCACTATGCTTCCGCAACCATATCAGAGTATACAGTGACATCATCACAGGTGACGAGAGGTGGGGGTGTGACATAATAAACACACAAGCATGAAATCCTGAATATACTAACTAGTGTATGAATTTCTTCATACTAGGGTATCCTACATTTATAGACCAGGTCAACCATTTCTAGTAACCTAATTCCCTATAACCCAGGCTCTGATACCAATCTGTAACACCCCGACTGATGGTGGAAACGTCGAGATGCCACGAAGGATGTGTAGATTGTTCAAAAGCTCGTGGGCATCTTGTCGCACCCCGAGAAATCCCGTCCCTTCCGGGGCGCGAGCGGCGGCAGATTGTCAGGATCGCAGTCTCCGGTCACACAACATGCGAGACCTATATGTCTGGTTGGGTACGTACATCCAATAACTTGGATAAAACAGTTTCGTAATATCAGAGTTGCGGAAGTAAAGTACAAGTTAACAAAACAGATTAAATCATTCATAGTTTGCGGAAGCGTTAATCAAAACAGTTTTTCCAAAATGATAAATGACAATAGTTGCGGAAGCGATTAAAGTTGTTTAACATTACACAACACCATCAAATGATAATCATAGTTTAGTATACTAAGACACATAAACAGATGCATGTGACTCCAGCCTAGCATCCTATTCCTTGTGCACGTGCCTTAGTTACCTGAGAAAACATGCGAGAAAAGGTCAACACAATGGTTGGTGAGAGCACAGGTTTGTAATCAGCAGTAAACATCAAATGTTTAAAGTAAATGTTTGTAGGTCTATTTTTCAATACAATGCAATATCAATTGATAGCTAGTCAATATGTTTTATATCATATGCGGGTTCGCAACCGAAGCTAACATGCTGCCTCCCACCATATCCATCCAAGATATGGCAAATGTTGTTTGGTCATTTTGCACTGTTCCGACCTCCAGTCGGGGTGGCCATACGGCTCGCAACAGTGGGGCTTGTCAGGCCCAAATAGTACTATTCAGAATTACCACGCTGAGCGCAACGCGCTATTAACGGTTCGAGGTGTGTTTAATGAGGACTTATCAGTTTGTGGATGAATGTCACACATATGTATATACGATATTAGCATGTACAAAAATAACCAAAAGTGTGTAAGTTGTTCAAAACAGTTGTATGCAATGTTTTCTCCCCCAAAGGTAGAAAATGTAAAAAGGGGCCGTGAACTCACCTTAGCGAAGTAAACAACGTAAGCGTAAGCTCCTGTGTAGTCAGGTAGTCAGTCACCGGCTACCTATATCGTATACTATACGTGAGTTCGTGTAAGTGATCGTGTTACGTGATCGATAACTCTCGGTCGATCATGTCTGTCCGTGTCGGTCTACATTGACCGTGTTTGACCGTGTGTGTCAACGACCCGTTGGTGAACCATGTGTTGGTTGTGTTTTGTGAAACATTCGTGTTAGTGCTCGTTGTGTGCAAAACGCGCAAGTCGCGTCTATGGACAACTTACCATTTATAGTAAGTTTCCATTTTTAGCAAGTTCACAAGCATATTGATTTTAGAGTTCTAGCATGCCCATTAATCCTACGTGATCATGTTAACACATAGCACATCATCATACAAAGTCACATAAGTCATTTACAACATGTTTGCACATAAAAGTTTCCTAAAATGGAAAGTTTCCATTTGTAGTATTCGTGACAACGAAAACCATCTATCTTAGTATCTAATCATCATACTACAACATAATAAGTCATCTAGCATGCTCGAATCACACATCATGTTTACAAATCGGTTTTTGTAAAAATAAAGTTACCATAAATAGTAACTTTGTAGTTTTTGCATAAAATGACCATCTTAATATTTCTAAACCAATTTTCATGTCACCAATCATCATAATAACCAATCTAATATCATTTAAACATGCAAACATGGTCCATAACATCATCTAGCAACATTTCATTAATAAAAGTTACTAAATATAGTAACTATGCCAAAATGACCATAAACATTATCAATATCACATTCTAAGTGTTCAAATCATCATCTTAACATCCTAATAGCAATTCTACATACATGCATGTCCACCATTTCATCCATAACATCATTTTGACAAAATAAAGTTTCTAATAATAGAAAGCTCATCAAATATCATGTCTTTAATCATTAAGATCATCATCTAATCTTGCAAGAACACTTATACATTATCAAGAATCATCCCAACATCAATAAAATCATCTAGAATGCCTTAGATCATACATGCATGGCATCTTTTCAATACTTTATGAACAAATCATGAAATTTACCCATACACATCATCATGGATCTTCACAAATCTCAATCTAAACCTCATAGATCATTAAGAAACACATTCATATCAACAAACCCAGACTCAAACATCACAAAATTCGTGCATGTGATGGGTGGGTGCTTGCATGTGTGATTTAACACTTGCATGTGTGTGTAGTGATGTGTCAATGAGTGTTTTAGTCACAAGAACTACCTCAAAGGCTCAAGATGGTTGAGATGATGACAAGAGCAGCCCCCAACGCTCCTGGAACTTCGAATAGTGCAGGTTCGAGATGATGGTGGTGGTTTCAAGCTCTAAGTATGGCCTCCAAGCTTCAATCCTCTTCAACTTTGAGCTTCAAGGACCTTCAATGGCCTCCCAAGCTTCAAAGCTTCAACAATGGAGGTTTTCTGGTGAAATGATGAAGAAACAGAGGTAGGAACTCGAGATAGAGGTGTTGTGACCGAGAGAATAGGATTAGAATGATTAAAGTGAGATAGGTTGAGTGTAAATCTTATTTTTGCGATCTGTGCATGTCAGGCGTAACGCCTGGCGTGGCTCACCAAGGCCAGGCGTACCGCGCGGATGGAAAATGTGTCCGGCTGATTTCTTAGTCCCGCGCGCATCGCCAGGTCTGGGTGCTTCGGATCAGGCGTACCGCCTGGCCCAAAAGTTAGGCCCACTAAGCCTATTTTGTTGTTCTGGACTCGTTTTTGCTCGTTTCTCGACTGTAGAACATCGTTCGAGCATCGTTTGGTCTCGTTTGAACTTTCAAGTTCAATGTGTGAGTGTTTCGTGAAGTTTCGAGTGTTGTGTTACACAATGTGTTTGACGTTCACCAACGTTCGTGAGACTCGTGTGTGTTTCGGTAATTCCTCGAATTATCGATGGTTGTTTGTGTTCGTGTCTAACGAAGTGTTTGCACGCTTGATTAATCCTAATCAACGTGTGATGCACAATTCAATAATTCCCCGAATTATTGTTTTGCGTTAGTGTTGTGTTTGCCACACTTGGTTTCCAAAACCAATGTGCAATGTACGATTCGATAGCTCCACGGACTATCGTTTCGCAGTAGTTTGTGTTCAACTCATCTAATTAAACATAATTAAATGAAATGCAAGAAGTATGAATGTGAAATGTAAAGAATACAAGAGTTGCAATTTACCTGAAATTGCCGGGTGTCACATCATCCCCTTGTTGAAAGAAATTTCGTCCCGAAATTTGGTTGTTGTTGGTAGTGTTCGAGAAACAAGAGTGTTTGAGAAAACTTGTTGAAAGGAATTTCGTCCCGAAATTTATTCGTTGTTGTCGGCGTTCGACGCTGTTTGCTTGAAGAGATGGGGATATTTGCGCATCATCTGATCTTCACGTTCCCACGTGAATTCAGGTCCGCGTTTCGAGTTCCATCGAACTTTGACAATGGGTATCTTGCTCTGTTTGAGTTGTTTGACCTCACGGTCCATGATTTCTACCGGCTCTTCCACGAACCGTAGTTGTTCATCCACCTGGATCTCATCCAGTGGAACTATAAGTGTTTCATCTGATAAGCACTTTTTCAGGTTCGAGACATGAAATACGTTGTGAACTCCATCGAGTTCGGTTGGTAAGTTGAGTTGGTATGCCACTGGACCAATCCTTTTTAGGATCTCGAAAGGTCCAATGTACCGTGGGTTCAATTTGCCTCGTTTTCCAAAACGAATGACGCCTTTCCATGGTGAGACTTTCAGAAGGACTTTATCTCCTACCTGAAATTCCAAAGGCTTTCGGCGTTTGTCGGCATAGCTCTTTTGACGATCACGAGCTGCTGCCATGCGGTTTCTGATTTGCACGATTTTCTCGGTTGTTTCATGCACAAGTTCCGGGCCAGTGAGCTGACTGTCGCCCACTTCCGCCCAACAGATGGGTGATCGGCATTTCCTGCCATAGAGTGCCTCAAAAGGCGCTGCTTTGATGCTTGTGTGGTAGCTGTTGTTGTAGGAAAATTCTACCAACGGCAGGTGAGTTTCCCAACTATTTCCAAAGTCTACTACGCACGCTCGTAGCATATCTTCAAGAGTTTGTATCGTACGTTCACTCTGGCCATCAGTTTGTGGGTGGTATGCTGTACTCATATCCAACCGCGTGCCAAGTGACTTTTGCAATGATTTCCAGAAGTTAGAAGTGAATCTGGCGTCTCGATCTGAAATGATGGAGATTGGCACTCCATGTCGTGAGACCACTTCTTTGACATAGATTCTGGCTAGTTTTTCCATCTTGTCGTTCTCCTTGATCGCGAGGAAATGTGCTGACTTAGTTAGTCGGTCCACAATCACCCATATTGTGTCACACCCACTTGGGGTACGGGGTAATTTGGTGATGAAATCCATGGATATTTGTTCCCATTTCCACATGGGGATCTCAGGTTGTGTGAGTAATCCAGATGGTTTCTGGTACTCGATCTTGACTTTAGCACAAGTCAAGCATTTGCCTACGTAAGTAGCGATGTCGGCTTTCATGTGCGGCCACCAGTAAAGTTCCTTCAGATCGTGATACATCTTATCAGATCCAGGGTGAACGGAATATCGGGATTTGTGAGCCTCGTCCATCACAAGGTCTCTTAAGTTCCCATGACGCGGAACCCATACTCGTTCCATGAAATAATGTAGGCCATCGGCTTTTACTTTAAGGTGTTGCTCCATTCCCCTTAGTGATTCTGCCGCTAGATTTTCAGGTTTAAGTGCCTCCACCTGGGCATTACGTATCTGCTCAGGGAGGTTGGGAAGAATGGTGAGTTGTAAAGCTCGTACCCTCTTGGGTTTCGGGGCATTCTTCCGACTTAGGGCATCGGCCACTACATTGGCCTTCCCCGGGTGATACTTGATAGCACACTCATAGTCGTTTAGAAGCTCGAGCCATCGACGTTGTCGCATGTTCAGTTCCTTCTGCTCGAATATGTGTTGGAGACTCTTGTGATCGGTGTATATCGTACACTTTGTGCCGTACAGGTAGTGTCTCCAGATCTTGAGTGCAAATACCACGGCTCCAAGTTCCAAGTCGTGGGTGGTGTAATTCTTCTCGTGGACTTTCAGTTGTCTAGAAGCATATGCGATCACCTTGTCGCGCTGCATCAGCACGCAGCCGAGTCCTTGTATCGAGGCATCGCAATATACTACGAAATCTTCCGTTCCCTCAGGAAGCGATAAAATAGGTGCACTACAAAGCTTCTGCTTGAGAAGTTGGAATGCAGCTTCTTGCTTTTCAGTCCAGAGATATTTCTTGTCCTTGTGGGTGAGAGCTGTAAGTGGTTGGGCTATCTTGGAAAATCCTTCGATAAATCGTCGATAATAGCCTGCCAAGCCTAGGAATTGTCGCACCTCAGTTGGGGTCTTTGGTGCTTCCCAGTTCTTGATTGCCTCTATCTTAGACTTATCCACATGAATCCCTTGATCATTAACAACATGTCCTAAAAATTGGACTTCTCGAATCCAGAAGTCGCACTTTGAGAGTTTAGCGTACAGCTTCTCTTTCCGTAGCAGTTCAAGAGTCAATTGAAGATGCTCTTTGTGTTCCTCCTGGGTTTTGGAGTAGATGAGAATATCATCTATAAAGACAATGATAAACTTATCCAAGTAAGGTTTGCACACTCTATTCATGAGGTCCATGAATACTGCGGGTGCGTTTGTCAGCCCAAACGGCATGACCAGAAACTCGTAATGACCATACCGAGTGCGAAAAGCAGTCTTAGGGATATCCTCTTCCTGAATCCTTAGCTGATGATACCCAGATCGCAGATCAATCTTGGAGTAGTAACTCGATCCTTGTAGTTAATCGAACAGATCGTCGATCCGGGGTAAGGGGTAACGGTTCTTGATTGTCACTTTGTTCAACTCCCGGTAGTCGATGCACATACGAAACGTGCCATCCTTTTTCTTTACGAATAAGACCGGAGCTCCCCAAGGTGAGAAGCTTGGTCTAATGAAACCCTTGTCCAACAGCTCTTGCAGTTGATTGGACAGTTCCTGCATTTCCGAAGGTGCAAGTCGATATGGTGCTCGTGCGATAGGTGCTGCTCCCGGCACAAGGTCTATGCGGAACTCCACTTGTCGAGGTGGTGGAAGTCCTGGTAGATCCTCCGGGAAAATGTCGGGATATTCGCATACGACTGGGATGTCTTCTATCCTTTTCTCCTCTTCAATCTTGTCGGTGATAAGCGCCAATATGGCAGTGTATCCTTTTCGTAAGCATTTGTGAGCTTTCATGCACGAGATGATGTTCAGAGGAGTGTCACTCCTTTCGCCCTTGATGTCTAGAGTTTCTCCGCTAGGGAGTGGTATGCGCACAACCTTGTCGTGGCAGATAATTTCAGCTTGGTTTTCAGACAACCAATCCATGCCCACTACGACATCAAAACTGCCCAGTGTAACTGGCATAAGGTCAATCTTAAACTTATGGCCTGCCAGTTCTAAAGTGCATTCTTTAAGAATATTCTTAGTCACAATCAATTTACCATCAGCTAGCTCTACCGTATATTCAACATCTAAGGGTGTTGGGGTTATGGTAAGTATCTCACTAAAGTCCTTAGATATAAAGCTTTTCTCAGCTCCAGTATCAAACAATACAGTAGCATAATTATCGTTTAAGAGATACGTACCGGTTGCAAGGTTGGGATCCCTCCTGGCCTCCTTGGCCCCAATCACGAAGGCTCGTCCCCTCGCTCCATTGTTCCCGTTGTTGTTCGGTTGGTTGTTGTTCTTTTTCAGGTGCGGGCAATCCTTTTTGAAGTGCCCTGGTTTCCCACATTCGAAGCAACCCTTCGGTGCTTCAAGTTGTTGCTGTTGTTGTGGCTGCTGCGGGGTTTTTGTCATTAGTTCACCCCTGCAGTCTTTGGCTGCATGTCCCCCTTTTCCGCAGCGCTGACATTGGAAGCGGCCACATTGACCCGGTGCATGATGGAAGTTGCACTTGTGGCATTTGGGGTGTTTTCCAGCATAACCTCCTTGGTTCTGGGTGGTTGGAATGGGTGGGGCATAAGCTTGGGTTGATCCAAACTTACGTTGCTGTGGTGGTGGTTGGAGAGTGGTTGGTTTGTTCTGGGTGTCATCCCATTTCCGTTTGCCCTTGTCGTTGGTTGTGGTCACAGCACCACGGGGTGGCAAGAGTCCTTGTGCAACTGCCGAATCAGTGAGCTTGTGAGTCAGTCGCACAGCTTGTTGCATGGTGATGGGGTCAGCAGAGAGCACCATGCCCTGAATTTGAGGTGGCAGTCCATCAATGTACTTCTCTATATGTTTGAAGGGTGGGGTTGCCATTTCCGGGCACAGATTTGCTAACTCATAAGATCGAGCGGTGTAAGCCTCGACCTCGGAACCAATCATCTTATGGTTCCAGAATTCCGTTTCCAGTTTCTGCACTTCACCGCGAGGACAGTACTCACGGTTCAACATTTGTTTAAAGTTATCCCAAGGCAGAGCGTTGGCTGCGTCAAGCCCTAGGTTCTGGACGTTGGCATTCCACCAAGTGAGGGCAGCTCCCTCGAACGTCCCTGCAGCGAACTTGACCCTGTCCTCATTCCTGCAGTTGCTCATGGCGAAGGCTGATTCCGCCTTCTCAATCCAGCGTAATAGCCCAACGGCTCCCTCAGTGCCGCTGAATGAATGGGGTTTGCAATCCAGGAACATCTTGAACGTGCAGAGAGGTGGGTTAGGGTTTGCTCCTGAGATACGCAAGGAACAAGGTTGAGTTAAGTATCGAATAAACGTGTTGAATTGGAAACAAGTGTTTGTAGTGCAAGGTGAATATGAACAGGTTCATCACCTTGGTTCAGTAGATCTTGGTTACGGGCAGCTTCCCGTGCAGCAAGTACCTCCTCAACTCGTTCGTTGATGAGGGCGTTCAACTCAGCTTGAGTCAGGTTGATGTTCCCACGTCCGCCTGCATTCCTGCGTCCTCCACGTCTTCCAGCCATGATCTTCATAGCGAGAATAAGTGTTAGTGTTTGTCTAATGACTAATGTAGTGTGTGCAGTAGGTACTGTAAAGTACATGTAGAGCTATCGGCTCTCCCCATCACGGGCAGTCACGTGCTGTGATGAACGTAATGCATAAAAGATGTGGCATGTGTGCAAGCATCATAATACTAAGCACTAAGTGTCGTGTGGAGACTAGTGGTTATAGACTAAGTTCACTAAATGCAAACCTAATTCGCAATAACCTGTCTCTGATACCAATCTGTCGCACCCCGAGAAATCCCGTCCCTTCCGGGGCGCGAGCGGCGGCAGATTGTCAGGATCGCAGTCTCCGGTCACACAACATGCGAGACCTATATGTCTGGTTGGGTACGTACATCCAATAACTTGGATAAAACAGTTTCGTAATATCAGAGTTGCGGAAGTAAAGTACAAGTTAACAAAACAGATTAAATCATTCATAGTTTGCGGAAGCGTTAATCAAAACAGTTTTTCCAAAATGATAAATGACAATAGTTGCGGAAGCGATTAAAGTTGTTTAACATTACACAACACCATCAAATGATAATCATAGTTTAGTATACTAAGACACATAAACAGATGCATGTGACTCCAGCCTAGCATCCTATTCCTTGTGCACGTGCCTTAGTTACCTGAGAAAACATGCGAGAAAAGGTCAACACAATGGTTGGTGAGAGCACAGGTTTGTAATCAGCAGTAAACATCAAATGTTTAAAGTAAATGTTTGTAGGTCTATTTTTCAATACAATGCAATATCAATTGATAGCTAGTCAATATGTTTTATATCATATGCGGGTTCGCAACCGAAGCTAACATGCTGCCTCCCACCATATCCATCCAAGATATGGCAAATGTTGTTTGGTCATTTTGCACTGTTCCGACCTCCAGTCGGGGTGGCCATACGGCTCGCAACAGTGGGGCTTGTCAGGCCCAAATAGTACTATTCAGAATTACCACGCTGAGCGCAACGCGCTATTAACGGTTCGAGGTGTGTTTAATGAGGACTTATCAGTTTGTGGATGAATGTCACACATATGTATATACGATATTAGCATGTACAAAAATAACCAAAAGTGTGTAAGTTGTTCAAAACAGTTGTATGCAATGTTTTCTCCCCCAAAGGTAGAAAATGTAAAAAGGGGCCGTGAACTCACCTTAGCGAAGTAAACAACGTAAGCGTAAGCTCCTGTGTAGTCAGGTAGTCAGTCACCGGCTACCTATATCGTATACTATACGTGAGTTCGTGTAAGTGATCGTGTTACGTGATCGATAACTCTCGGTCGATCATGTCTGTCCGTGTCGGTCTACATTGACCGTGTTTGACCGTGTGTGTCAACGACCCGTTGGTGAACCATGTGTTGGTTGTGTTTTGTGAAACATTCGTGTTAGTGCTCGTTGTGTGCAAAACGCGCAAGTCGCGTCTATGGACAACTTACCATTTATAGTAAGTTTCCATTTTTAGCAAGTTCACAAGCATATTGATTTTAGAGTTCTAGCATGCCCATTAATCCTACGTGATCATGTTAACACATAGCACATCATCATACAAAGTCACATAAGTCATTTACAACATGTTTGCACATAAAAGTTTCCTAAAATGGAAAGTTTCCATTTGTAGTATTCGTGACAACGAAAACCATCTATCTTAGTATCTAATCATCATACTACAACATAATAAGTCATCTAGCATGCTCGAATCACACATCATGTTTACAAATCGGTTTTTGTAAAAATAAAGTTACCATAAATAGTAACTTTGTAGTTTTTGCATAAAATGACCATCTTAATATTTCTAAACCAATTTTCATGTCACCAATCATCATAATAACCAATCTAATATCATTTAAACATGCAAACATGGTCCATAACATCATCTAGCAACATTTCATTAATAAAAGTTACTAAATATAGTAACTATGCCAAAATGACCATAAACATTATCAATATCACATTCTAAGTGTTCAAATCATCATCTTAACATCCTAATAGCAATTCTACATACATGCATGTCCACCATTTCATCCATAACATCATTTTGACAAAATAAAGTTTCTAATAATAGAAAGCTCATCAAATATCATGTCTTTAATCATTAAGATCATCATCTAATCTTGCAAGAACACTTATACATTATCAAGAATCATCCCAACATCAATAAAATCATCTAGAATGCCTTAGATCATACATGCATGGCATCTTTTCAATACTTTATGAACAAATCATGAAATTTACCCATACACATCATCATGGATCTTCACAAATCTCAATCTAAACCTCATAGATCATTAAGAAACACATTCATATCAACAAACCCAGACTCAAACATCACAAAATTCGTGCATGTGATGGGTGGGTGCTTGCATGTGTGATTTAACACTTGCATGTGTGTGTAGTGATGTGTCAATGAGTGTTTTAGTCACAAGAACTACCTCAAAGGCTCAAGATGGTTGAGATGATGACAAGAGCAGCCCCCAACGCTCCTGGAACTTCGAATAGTGCAGGTTCGAGATGATGGTGGTGGTTTCAAGCTCTAAGTATGGCCTCCAAGCTTCAATCCTCTTCAACTTTGAGCTTCAAGGACCTTCAATGGCCTCCCAAGCTTCAAAGCTTCAACAATGGAGGTTTTCTGGTGAAATGATGAAGAAACAGAGGTAGGAACTCGAGATAGAGGTGTTGTGACCGAGAGAATAGGATTAGAATGATTAAAGTGAGATAGGTTGAGTGTAAATCTTATTTTTGCGATCTGTGCATGTCAGGCGTAACGCCTGGCGTGGCTCACCAAGGCCAGGCGTACCGCGCGGATGGAAAATGTGTCCGGCTGATTTCTTAGTCCCGCGCGCATCGCCAGGTCTGGGTGCTTCGGATCAGGCGTACCGCCTGGCCCAAAAGTTAGGCCCACTAAGCCTATTTTGTTGTTCTGGACTCGTTCTTGCTCGTTTCTCGACTGTAGAACATCGTTCGAGCATCGTTTGGTCTCGTTTGAACTTTCAAGTTCAATGTGTGAGTGTTTCGTGAAGTTTCGAGTGTTGTGTTACACAATGTGTTTGACGTTCACCAACGTTCGTGAGACTCGTGTGTGTTTCGGTAATTCCTCGAATTATCGATGGTTGTTTGTGTTCGTGTCTAAAGAAGTGTTTGCACGCTTGATTAATCCTAATCAACGTGTGATGCACAATTCAATAATTCCCCGAATTATTGTTTTGCGTTAGTGTTGTGTTTGCCACACTTGGTTTCCAAAACCAATGTGCAATGTACGATTCGATAGCTCCACGGACTATCGTTTCGCAGTAGTTTGTGTTCAACTCATCTAATTAAACATAATTAAATGAAATGCAAGAAGTATGAATGTGAAATGTAAAGAATACAAGAGTTGCAATTTACCTGAAATTGCCGGGTGTCACACATCTAAATTAAATCATCACATATCATTCAATCAACCAAATTAAATACACAAAAATCATGTTTATCATGAATTAGTGTAACACCCGAAAATTTAGCAATCTAAAAATAAACGTGCGAGTTTTCGGTAACTCTTGATGTTCGAAGAATTGCATTATCAAAGAAAATGTAGCATGTTTGATCGTGCTTGAAATCCACTGTGATATGTGTGACAATTCAAAATTCTCAGGATAGAATCACAACTCGAAAATGAAGAGAACGAGTGTAAGCGAAATCGTGAAACGAGGCTCCGATTTCAAGATACACTGAATTGAATATAGCAATAGATTAGAGGTCAAATATTTTGAACTCTTTAAGTCTTGAGATTATAACCATTGGAAAGAGCTCGAAAAATCGTGAACGTAGGCGAAAACCGTGCGCAAAACGGAGTTCATATGCTCCCGGAATCGCGAAACGAAGAAAAGACAAAAATCTGGCCGCCATGGACCCGCGCGGTACGCCCCAACTCGGCGTCCCGAGTCAGGCGATGCGCCTAAGACCAAAAAGTCGCAAAAGTTGCTTAAAAAGTCAGTTTTGTTTCTAGAATCTCATTTTATATCTTATCTTCGACGATTTCGACTTCATATACACAAAATCAGTATCTAATCCACCAAAACATCAATTTTGAAGGCTTCTCAAGGTTTAGATCGAACCAGGGAACGTTTCTGCAAGTCCGGATCATCTTTTTACCCGCAGAACTCCGTCTGAAGAGGTAACGGTTCATTCTAACCTTCTAGACTGATAATGAATGATTAAATCTTGTTTCTGAACATGATGATATAGTTAGGGTTGTTGATTATTGCCTAGATGATGGCTAGGATTGATTTTAAGTGAAGAACTCGAATTGTTAACGGGTAAATCCTTGTTTTGAGCCGTTGTAATGCCCGATTTGCATGGAATCATAACAATGGTTATAATGGTTTAAACCATTTGATTATGACAAGTTAGGGGATTAGTTTGATTAATATTTGGACAAGAAAGGTTAAATCCAAGTGTTTCAAACTAATCACAATCATTAACATACTCACTGGAACGAATATCTGATGTTTATGATAACAGGCAGATCAGTATGTTAAACATGGTTGTTAAACCTATTCTAATGCTACGTTGTGATATTTCATGATATCTGGGTAATCAATAACAAGGATTGATCAGTTCTAAGTCATTAACCTGTCTAGGAACCTGTTTTAGCATGATAATCAACAACATTGACTATTTGATGGCTATTAAGGCAAGGTCTTTGATATTGGACGTTCAGAAAGATTTAATCAAGAAGTTAATATGTAAATAACATATTAAACGTAAACCAATGCAGATTTATATCATTAGCACAAATTGTGAGTAATATCGCGACCGTGAGATATCAGGTGAGTTCTAGACGCCCTATTTTCATGTTTAATGTTTTGGGCTGGCATACATGCTTAATGTTATGTTCATGATGTTATGTGTTTAAGATGATGATAAATGGATAAGGATATGCCACAATTATGTATGCACGTTTATATGTTATGATGAATGAATGTTTAATGTGAAATGAAGCATGCCTGAGAACATGTTAAGTATGATGAATGCATGAAAAATGAATTATGATGATGAAAGGTGTGAAGATATGATATGATGATTGTATGATAACATGCATTAAGATGGTAGCTATAATGATAGTTACAAAATGTTATGATAAGATCCTAGGTTACTAGGATGAAAGTGGAATGTTATGAATATGATGCTAGTATGACATGTGTATGATGACATGATGTACGATGTGATGATGTGATGATATGTATATGATGCTAGGATGTTATGATGACACTGACACATGATGTTAGCATAACATGTTATGATGATTCCTAAGTTATTAGGATAAAGATACAATGAAACGATGCTAGCATGATATGTCTGTGATGTTATGATGATTATGATGATGATTATGATGTAAGCATGAAGGATATGATGCCTTCATGGTTATGAGGAAAAGATGATATAATGCTAGTATATCATATACGATGTAAGAATGATGTCCTATACATGTGATAGGATATGTATGTGATAGGTACCAGTATTTGTGCTGGGAATGAATGATAGTCAACCACGACTATAACTGGGAATGATGTTCCTATACGTGTTATAGGAAAATGTATGAATGACAGTCAACCACGATTATAACTGGGTATGGTTGCTCCCGTACTTGTTATGGGGTAAGTATGACGTTGCTCCCATATACGCGTTATGGGGTAAGTATGGTTGCTCCAGTACTTGTTACTGGGTAAGTATGGGTGCTCCAGTACTCGTTACTGGGTAAGTATGGTTGCTCCCGTATGTGTTACGGGGTAAGTATGATGTAAGTATGACGTTGCTCCCATATTCGTATGGGGTAAGTATGGTTGCTCCAGTACTTGTTACTGGGTAAGTATGGATCTGCAGAACGCTTAGGCGGGTCAGATCAAAGGTTATGGAGCCTTGTGCCGGCATAAGCCCACTGTTACGCTTAGTAGCAGTGGTTGTATGACGATGATGACTAGGATGTTTATGTGACAATGTTTTGGATTATGTGAATGAAAGGATGTTTTATGCTAAACATGTTTTAACTTAACAAAACGGTTATGATGTTTTATGAAAACTAGAACTCACCAGCGTAAGCTGACTTGATTTAGCATGTATGTCAGGTTAAGCTATGGTCAGAGAAGGCAAGGAGCTCGGGCATCCAGATAGAGAGTTGGATGGTTTTGGCAATCAATTATGTTTTAATTAAGACATGATTTCATGTTTGACAAACTATGTTTTAAATTTCCGCTGCATGATTATGGAAGTTTTTAGTTTAAGGGCTATGTGTTATGACGAGACCAACGTACGTGGGGTCGCCTGGAATCGGGGCCTCACAATTAGTTACATCAATTACAAAATAGAATTAGCTATCTAACTAAATTCAAATTGCCAGAATTTCAGTTAATTAGCTAAATCCAAGATCATATATGATGTAATCCAAAAGTGTGAGTTCGTCTTCCTCAACCTACTTAGCTTCATTACCTGAAACATGTAAGAAAATCAAGTGTCAACTACGAAGTAGTTGGTGAGTAATCATAAGTTTTTATATTTAAAAAGGTTTTATGAAATGATTATAAAAGTTTAGAGTTGCTTGAGAAAATCCACATGAATACCTGAGAGATAGTCCATTCCATAACCCAAACACACAAAACACAAACACATTATCACATATCTCATATAATCATAGACAGTCATAGATAATCATAGATAATCATAGATAATCAACCACATAACCATTCAACACATTCAACCATCAATATTCTCAAAGAGTATATGTGACAATACATGGAATTTATGTAATTAACATAAGTTAAAGACATGATCCATGGAGTGGAAGCAACCCACGTGACAATACATGAAGTCAAAGCAATTAACCGAAGTTAAAGGCAATGATTCATGGAGTTGTGATAATCCAAGAGGCAATACATGTAACCATTGTTAATGACCGAAGTCAATGACAAGGTCACACGGTATATAAAGTAATAAGTGATCATCCATAAATAATGATAATCCCATATTATGAATATCATATTGATAAACAGGTATCATCCATGTGTTATCAAAATAATATTTTAAAAATTGATATACATGTTTCACCTCCAAGTTTTAAAAAACAGTTTAAAAAGGAGGAACTCACCTGAATTCCTCAGAGTCAGTGCTTCGTATTATGCGCGCTCACGTATGGGAAATCCAAAACAACTCAATTAACCTGTAATTATCGTGTTTTGTGTTCATAAGTATATGTGTTTCCTTTCTAGTAAATGTCCATAGGTGTCTACCTTTAATCCTTTAAATATTTTATTAGTGTAGTTTGTTTACTCTAAGTTAGGTCGTAAAACCTATGGTTTATCAATAATCATCCTACAATTGTGCTTTAAACTCATTAGCTTCAATTGTTCAATATATGAGAGTCTCTAAACAATAACTTCAAAAGTTCACAACTTGTAAAGGCATTAACCTTATACTCTATGTACACTTTTGTATATATGCATGCATGATTAATTAATCGGCCACCTTAACTTAGGTGATAAAATAATTTCCAACTTTTAAGTAATCATATTTAGTAATTCTCTTAATTGTAATCATTAAACAAAATCTAATAATTTAATTTTGATATTAGTAAGGAAAGGTGATAACTATAAATTTCTATGCATGCATAACTATAATTCATTATGTGTTATTAACTCATCCCTAACCATTGATTAGAATGTATAGGTTTTTATCAAAATGAATTCTTATTAAGTAAAATCTCCTAATTCAAGGTTTATATTGTTAAGAGAAGGTGGCCACTCCCAATCTTTCATGCATGCATATGTTTACCCTGTTATGTTATCCCTTGATCACCCTTAACCCTTAGTTCGATATCTAGGTTTTATTATCAAAATTTCCAGCGAACCTGTGATCCAGAACCCTTAGGTTCGACCGACACTAGGGTTCGGCCCAATTCAAAATCGATGACCATGGTTCGGCTAACATGAAAAGAAGGGTTCGGCAGGAGGAAATTAAGGGTTCGGCCAAGCCAGGTGAACCCTAGGTTCGTTTCATGTATCAACAGGTTCGTAGCTACCTATGTTCAAGGTTTGTGGGGCTGATTCATCCAAGGGTTCGCACAAACCATGCAGTTATGGAGGGTTCGCCTCTATGCAGCCATGGTCCAGGTTCGGTGTTACATGCTGTCCCACGAACCATTTGGTTTGGCTAGTCCCAACCCCAGCAGGTTTGTTCATGTCCCGGGTTCGTCCCTTATTGGTTTTTGTTCACGAAGGTTCGGCTAAGACTAAAGCATGTGGAACAAAAGGTTCGGCCGATGGCATGAGGAGGTTCGCCGCAACCCAAGGTTCGCCCCACTTCCAAGCAGGTTCGCGAGTTTAGGGTTAGCAGGTTCGCATGCCTCATGTTGTGGTTCGTCTAAGACCAGAAGGGGTTCGGCCATGCATTGGGTGATCCCAGGTTCGCGGCTGGCTAAAGAAGGTTCGGCCAGCAAGTGATGCAGATGGGAGAAGGGTTCGCTGCATTTGCATGTTCGGCCATAGGGTTTCGGTCACCTGTAGGTCGCGATTCCAACACCATCATCATCATTTTGTCTAGTCCTAGTCCTTAGCAGGTCCATCTATGACTTCCCTTAGGTTTATACCAACTAGATTTAACGTTTTACAAGCTCCTAGATCGATTATAATAGTAATAATCTAAGGGTTTGTGATCTACCACAAAACCGAAAACAAATCTCAGATTTACCTCGAACTAAGGGTCCAATGTAGGCTTTCTTCGTATCTCCTTGTTCCTCTCGTTCACGTGGTCGCTTGGGTATCAAGATCTCGAGATTTTGTCAAGGATTGAAGGAGAAAAGCTAGGGAGAAGATTTAGAGAGAGAAAGTGGCGAAATTTGTAGGTTAGAGAGAGAGAGAGTCTTTCAAATGAAGAAGAAGAAAGAATAAATGGGCTTTTGTAACCCGGTTGATCCCCGCGTGTTCGGTCTCGTTTTTATCGCGATAAAATAATAAACGCTCGGTTTTATTTGTAAATAAATTTTGAAACATAAACCATGTAAATAATTATATTTCGTTTTTCATAAAAATAATTTTATTTAAATATCGTTGTTTCGTAAAACGGTTACGTTGAATTATTTATTTGAACAAAATAATTCGTTCGTTTTCGTTTTAATTTCGCTAAATTATTCATTTAAATAAACCATTTATTCGAATTTAATTTAGGTTGTGATTTCTAATAAATCTTTTTAGTTTTCATTTATTAATTTAATATCATTATATATTATCTAATTATCTCGTCGAAACGCGTTACTTACGTACATATTCGTAAAGATCGTCACCTTTGCGAATCCAACGCTCGTATCGTATTTCGATTCGATTTACAATTTATTGAATATCGTTCCAGAATATTATTCCTAATAATTATATTCATGTGAATCGTCACCCACGCGAATACATTTATTAAGTTAATATTTCTGAATTAATATTCGTGTTTAAATTGTGTTCGTAACCTCACCATTGCCTAAATAATTCCAATTATTTTATTAACTTTAATATAAAAATCCCAAACCAAAACCCACTAAACCATATCGCTGACACATCCATGATAGACCGAAATATGCATATGTATAGGGCATATGCAGAGGTAGATCGCAACCTCCCCTACACCGTCCCACCGCTATTTCGATAAACCATGACCATGTGTCCTTGACTACGTTTCGCAACCAAACCATAACAAACTCCTAACTCCTATCATTCCAAACCAAAATCCCTGATCCGTGTATTCATCTGCGATAAACACTCTGGTTCTGTTTAGTTGAGTTACAACTAAACACTCTGGTTCTGTTTAGTTGAATTACCAATAACAATGATAATCATCAAATCATGCCTCCAGTAATTCACTATCATTAATAATTATTATATCAGATCGTAATAGTAAAATCGTACATATGTACGGACGACCTGAATTACAGTGATATTACATCGGATAATCAACTGAGCAAACACCCATCCAATGAGCCAATCAATGTCACTTTTATGATTGGCTATCACAAGAGCATGCTCTTTACCGGGGGAAAAAACATGCGAGATTATTACATTTGAACTTTGCCACATAAGTTCTTGTTATATTGTTTTGAAAGTATCAAAATTGTTCGTTTTGACTTTAAAAATAAAAGTATACATTCAGATTATAGAGATAATATATCTATATCTATACTTTATAATAAAGAAAGATTATTTTGCTTAGGTCTCATTACTGCATTAAATCTCTCCTTGAAAGTGACATGTGTCATCACCACAAAGATTCTTAAATTAATTTTGCCACATGTTAATCACACATTAAATCTAATTTAAGTATTCATAATTTTCAAATATTATTTTAATTCGTAAAAACTAAATCAATCCTATTTTTTCACCATTTGTTGTAAATCCAATTAACCGGACATTCAAATCAAAAAAATTCAAATATAATAAGAATTTAATTCTAAATTTATTTAATATTTTAAGTTTATATACATATAAATTAGTTTTTTCAATCTTTACTAATTCTTTAGTAGATTTACAAATAAAATGTCTTTTTTTTTTAATATACTATTTTGATGTTTTTTAATTAATTTTGGTTAATAATTAATCTTTTAATGCCTTCCTATTGTTAACAAAATATATGAGTATTAACATATTATGCTATTTTTTTAAACAAGACTTAATTTACTGACACACAATAAAATTGTTTCAATATTTTAAATTTTTTTTCATTTAAAATAACTGTGTACATTTCGCAATAAATTATATACTATTCTAAAATTATTTTCATTTAATATTTTCTTTAATTTCTCAACCTTATCTTAAATAAAATGTAATTCAAATTATCTTTTTCAAATACACTTAAATGTCAAATTTTAAATTAAAAAAGCTTACAATTATTTTAAAACATTGTAAAATATTGAAACAATTTATTGTATGCTGGTAAATGACGTTTTATTTAAAAAAAATAGCATAATATGTTAACACTCGTATATTTTGTTAATAAACGGAAAGCACATTTCGTAATAAGTTATATACTTTTCTAAAATTATTTTCATTTAATATTTTCTTTAATTTCTCAACCTTATCTTAAATAAAATGTAATTTAAATTATCTTTTTCAAATAAACTTAAAAGTCAAAAATTTTAAATTTAAAAAGTTTCAAACCCATATGAATTTTTTTATACCTGATGTTACTTAATCTTTAACTAATGCATCTAAATTTGAGTTCTTTTATTTTATTATTTAATGTATATACTTATATAATCTCTAAAAAATTTATAAACATTTTCATTTACATGTATAAACCCAATAGTTTGCATCCAAAGTTTCATTTTAATAATGTGTATTAAAACATTTAAATTCAACGTTTCTTTGTCATTTTTAATTTATTTAAATAGGGATATTAATTTAAAATTCTTTTACCACACACACGTGTGTGTATAATTTTTAATTTATTAATCTTTGATATTTGCCAACAGTTATATCTGGGATTATTTGTCTTTAATCTCCTTAATAAAATATGGCTTTTGTAAATTTATTTTTATAACAACACATTAACTTTATATTTATAATTATTGTATTTGGTTAAACCCAAATGTTATTATACTAACTTTTTATTTCATTTTTAATTCGTTTAAAATAAATTTTTAAATAAAACAGGTTAATGAAGGATAACTATATCACTTTTCTTAACCAAGTTTATATTTAAAAAAACGACATCCTCATAAAAGTTTGAATAATCAAAGTTTAGATACTACGGTCCTTTAAGATACATATTGTTACACCTTTAATTAAAATATGACATAATCACAAGTTGGTATTAAAGTTTGGCGTCCCTGTGATGTTACTAAGAAATGTTGATTAAAAAAATGGTTTATGCAACAAGACTTGATTAAAAATCATCCCACCTAGAAGTCATGTTATTGAAGAGAATGTAATATGTGAAAGTCATATAGATAATCAGACATTCATTCATATAATAACTCTAACACTTTCAAATAAGAAGATTGTGTTTAAATTTTAAGGAAGACAGTTTTCTCTCATAGTATCCTTTGTAATGACAATAAATAAAAGTCAAGACCAACCATTGTCAACAGTAGATTTGTTATTGAAACAACCAGTTTTTTCACAGAAAATTTTACGTTGCTTTATTCATAGTCAAACTTAGGGAAGGTCTTGAACTTAAATTTTTAAAAAGGCTGTAATATTACTAACATAATATCATATTTTATATACATAAAAGTTTTTAAATATTCATAGCTAAAAAATGTATTTGCATATAGTAGATTACACGACTCATCTTAAATAAATTTTAATTGTATATGTTTTTATACACAATCATGTGTAATACACGAGTTTATAACATAGTAATTATATATAGATAGATTTACAAATATAGATAGATTGGTGTTTGTCTGTTTGAAGACTTGAAGTACAAGCCCTTATAGCACGACTTTGTTATTAGATTATTTGCAAAGATACTTAAGATCCCACATGACCCTTCATCACTTTTTATTCATGCCCTTCCATCACTACACACTAGGCGTGAGCGTAACAAGTGGTCGAATTGCTGTGACGACATGCAATTTCAAATTTTCTTAATTTTTTTTTAATTTTAATCAATAATAACGAATCACACAATTACATGACACTTGGTCCATCCCCCAAGTGGATTGATTACACATAGCCCTATAGCCGGTCTTAATTGGTTTGCTTCTGAGTTTTGTTCATATCATCTGATTTTCACTTTTATTGCATGAAATTACAAACCGTTTGTTTATCATCAAATTTACAAGCCAATGTTGAATAAAAAATAAAAATAAAAATAAAGATAAAGAGTAGAATATTAATAAACAAGTGTTGTGAACCCATCACAGTCGGTTCAAGCATTATAATTAACTTCAAGTTTGTATTGCTTCTCCTTATTGATCTTGAAATAAAAGAACCAAAATAAAAACAAAGTGAAAGTATCAGTACTTTTGTACCTCAAAAATCATGTGCATCAGTTATAATCCATCTGACTTGTTCAATCAGATTCAAGACCCGAGTAGCCCTTTAAAATGCGCATAGAAAACAATGAGGAGAAAAAGGACAGCAGAAAATGCACCCGACACGATCACAACCTGTCATGTATCATCACATAAGAAACATGTCAATTTATGGTACTTCAAACCCTAGGAGTAGATTTAGACAGGCACTCTTACCTTTCCTTTTGAAAAAAAAAAACAAAAAAATAAAAAAAAATGCGATTTGCCTTCATCCTACTTTTTGTTATGCCTTACAAATAATCATACTATAAGTTAAATTTGATGGACATGTTTGTTGGTGGTAATTGTTGGTTACAAGTTGTAGATTATTCGTATTATATTTCAGGTTAAAATCCAAATGTTATGCTAAAAAAAAAAAGGACCGTAAGTCACACAAAGTGACTAATTATAATATAAAATAAAGAAATTTAGACTGAGGGGCAGTTTGGTAGCATCTGAATGAGCCTGAATCTGAATGGTTTAAATTCAGACCGTTTGTTTCGTGCAAAAAAAAAAACACACTTGAATGAGATAGAAGGTCTGAATGGAAAAAAAAACCAATTGTCTTCCCTTGGCTCCCTTTCCCTCTTGCTCCGCCACACCCATCTCCTCCGCTCTCCGCTGCACCCATCTCCATCGGTTGTGTGTTACCCATGTCCTCTGCTCTCCGCAGCACGCTCGATGACCCACGCTCAATGACTGTGAAGTAAGGAAGCTCGACAGGTTGCTCACTGGCTTCACGATGGCGACGGCTGAATCGAAGGTTGATGTGGACAGGGTGGCGATGGTTCTCAACGGTTCACCCAACAGGGGGCGGCGACGGAGGTGGCGACGGGCGGCCACCGGCTGGGGTGAGGGGGCGACTGGGGCGAAGGGTACGGGTGGGGGTGGCGACGGTTTTGAAAAAAAAAAAGAGTATTCTTTTTTTTTTCCATTCAGACGTGGAACCAAACAGTGTTAAACGGTTCAGCACTTAATGGTTCAGACCCTCTTAACCATTCAGACATCTTAACCATTCAACACTTAATGGTTTAGACGCAACCAAACGGCTCCTGAGAGTCAAGGGGTTAAGTGAAAAGTAAAAGGGTCGCAAGTCACACAAAATGACTATTTATAAAATAAAATAAAGAATTGAGACAGAGTCAACAAGGTATCAAAAATCATTCGTATTGACATGTTACCCAACCGACATGACAAGCATATTTTGCCACCTTAGCAATTTAAATTTTCTATACTAACCCATTTGAACATGTAGCCGTGATCATCGTTCCACGTGTAAGGTATATTCATGCCAAAAATGCCGGTCACTAATGCATAGATCGACATACATACGGTTCCTGAACTTAGAAAGAGCTCCAGCTGCCATCATGAATATAAAATGGAAAATTGGAAATTATATCACCCTCAAACTAGAAAACTGCTAATAAATTATGCATAGGATATAGCAAACCTGAATCAACTGATTTCTGTGATTGTCAAGCTGTAGTAAAAACAATGATAGAACTTTTGGAATCATAATTGGTACATAATCATAGAAAATGCTAATCAACAAAAAAAAATCATTGAAGGCTTCTGATACCTGAATGTTGATGTAATCTTCAGTATCATCAATATATTCACGCAGCTGCAGAAATTTTAGTTAAAAGTTGATAATAAGTCTAGTTTCCCAGAACCTTTTCCTAAAACACTCTTTTCCCCAATATGATTGGAGCACAAATTCAAACACAAGTTTGGCCAATTATACAATATATCAAATATATCTCACTGATAACAAAAGTTTGGATAATCTAAATACAACATAACATGAAGTACATGGTAAATGAAGATTAATTTTCAGATACGCATCGTAAAGTTAAAAATTATGAACATGGTTTAATTTCTATAGCAAAACTTGTAACTTAATTTCATAGCACATCATACGCAAGCAGATTAAGAAATTTAAGGCATTAAATAACTCACACTCGTTAGCTTATTTAACGTTCCATCAATTTGCATGAAGTAGGCCTAAAACATCCAAAAAAGCGAATGTCAAGTATTTTTTTCTGTTGAGGCAATAATATTATAAAAATATGACGGATGGAAGAAGTTAATAACGTAAGTTACGACCTCTAAAAGCATCTCAAGCTCCTCAACATCATTCTCATCTCCATGAACTGTCATTACGCTTGCCCTGCTAGCTCTAGATATCTTTGAGCCTATAGTGGGTGACCCGAGAAACCAACTAGCTGCACCTGACCCGCTTACTGGTGAACCAGAAGCTAACTTCCTTGATAAGTACAGATCTGCCATGTCATCATCATCATCCAAAAGTCGTTCAAGTTCATCCCTAACCTGCAACTCGTTGACTTAGAATCATAACCATAATCACTTCTACTCATATACTCTACAATATGACATACATTAAATCAAATAATCATGTGTACCTTTTGAACACGAGCAGTCAACCTTGTCATTGCACTTTTCAGTTTACGAACCCGGTCCAAGTTACGGCTACTGATCTGCCAATCAGAACTGCCATGGCATTAGTGTGTTATAACTACCAATCTAGAATATAAAGCACAAGAACCAGCGAACAATATTACCCACCTGATCATATGCATATGGCAGCAAACACGAATACCATATTTTTTAAAAAAAAAAAGAAACAGAGTTATGAATACTATCATGTAATCTTAAGAGAAGCACACACCTTAGATGTAAGTTCATCCAACGCTGGGTAAGCATCAGTTTCCAGTTCAGTAGTACGGGCAGCATGAAAGCTACAGATGGCCTCCAGGAAAACCTCAAGTGCTCGAAATTCAAACGGAGATTCTGAATGCATTATGATTTATTCAAAGAAAGAAGATGAAAAAACAAAAAACAATAAATCAATAGCAGATTGCAATTTGTACAAAACATACCATCTTCTTCACCAGTTTCAACATCATGCTGACCACCCAGTTCAGCATGATTGGCATTTACAACAGGTAATCTCCTCCTCAGTTCCTCAACCACTGGTATTACATTATCATCCGACGGATCTCGAAGCAATACCTGCCCAATAAAATGGGAAAAGATATAGTTAACTAACTATATTTGGTTTTCATGAAGCACCATAGAGATGAAAATTGTCGAATTTGCAGGGATAAAAAACAAGAGCCTCCTGCACAAGTGTGTAGGTTAAGGATGCGAACATTAAATCGCGAAGTGATCCGGCCCCTACGCAAAGAGAGAGCTAAGTCAAGCACCAGATACGCTCTTTAGTTTCATGTTGTTACCAGTATTTTGGAGTTAAAACAATAACAGCATCACACCCTCTGTTACATGAACTGCTTTCCTAGGATCAGCTATAGATTAAAATATAATCGAGTTTTTGATGCAAAATTTCAGAGATTTTTTTTCCTGTGATGTAAAACTAAAATAACGAAACTCCAAGTATAACATCAATGAGAAATGAGTGTCCATGCAAAAAATATTCTCTAAAACCATTCTCTGAGGCAATATTCTAAGAACTGATTAGCTAGCTGTAATTATGCTGACATAAACAAATTTAAACAGCAAGAAAGAATCCATATTTAAATATGTAAGCACCTGATCTTGAAATCCCTTAAGTATATCGAACAGGACCACCAATATACAAACAACGTTAAAGTCATTAATACCAAAAATGAACTCTTAGACAATTCAATAAGCAATAAAGGGGCTAAATGATTTAACAGAGAGAAACGAATGGAAGAAAAAGACAGAAAATCTAACCTCTTCCGCGGTGACAATAGCCTTGATATGCTGCATCATAACGTTGAGTCAACAGAAAAAATAATTAGTTAATAAACTAATATATCAAACCAAGACAAATTTTAACAATACTAAAACTTTAATATGAGTAAGTCTGATAAAACTTTTATAATAAGTTGATCATTATGACGAAACATGCAGAACAAAACATATTTTCCAAGTGATCCAGCTTCCCTGGTTATGATCCCCCCTGAAGGCCACCTGCCTAGGACAACTTTCATTTGTGTTCTATATTGACAATATGCATTCAGTTTGAAAAGACATGGCTTTAAACTATTTGGTGAAAGTTATGATGTATCTAGTTTGCAGGGATGAAGGGTAACCAAAAGTGGATGAATATGAAGCCGATTATGCAACAGAAGTGTATCAAACTTTTGATGGTTTTGATGATTATTTTTATGATTAGTTATGGTCTTTAGTACTTTTAAACTTTTTGGTGGTTTTCTTATTACTTTTGAAATTTTGGTATTAATTTTGAATGTTTGGTTTATGTTTTTTGAACTTTTTGGAATTGATTTTGAACATTTGATATTAGAATTGGAAATTGGAATTTTGGTAGAAACTATATTATGCTATACGCTAATCATAATAGATTCTATTCTATATTAGTGAAAGAGTATAATACAATGGAAATTGGCTTTTTATGCGTTTTGCACCTAGGGCCTTAGGCTAGACCTTTTCGCCTTGAGTGTGGCTATCGCCTTTGACAACCTAGACTAGAAGTATAAAACAAAACGAAATGAAGAGAATACCCTGACTTTTCGAATTAAGCATAATAGAGTTTGACATCTATGGGGAAAAAAAAGGGATAATATCATATATCCCCTTATTAAACATCTAAATTACATATATCCCCAATGTTAAAGTAAAATTACAAATATCCCCATGTTTCAAAATTGCCCCTTAGTAAGGAGAAATATGTAAATTATTTTTAGTTAGTTCATTAAGGGTAATATAGGAAATACATAATGTTTTTTTTAATGAAATGGATAAATATGTAATATATTTGGTTTAGAAAGGGGAAATATGTCATTTAGTTTTATGATTGGGTAAATATGTAATAAAAGGTTTTAGCAAGGGGATATATGTAATTGACCCAAAAAAAAAAAGGTGTCTAAATAATAACTGAATGTATGCACTAAGACAAACAAAGATAATTCTGGACAAAAAAACATTGGTCTCAATAATCTAAGGATATCAGTACAAACAAGAGATAATTCTACTCAATTTTCTTGCAAGACTTTTATAGTGTAATTATATATATAGAGGGAAAGTATCAAATAAAAAGTTTATTTTGCCTAAGAAGGCTAAAAAGGATGTTTAAAATCTCTAAAACCGACCTAAACGAACTCCGATTGATCTCATTTCGATGACATTGGAACCGTCTCATTGAACACTACAATATTTGCTTTTATGTTTTAGCTTTAACAACTAGTTTTAAAGTTTGGATTTTAGGGCATGTTTTTTTAGCTTTTAAGTTCTATCTTTAGGTTTAAGATTTGTTTTTATAATTTTGGTTTTATTATTAGGGTTTATTGTTTATGATTTATAGTTTAGGTTTTAGGAAAGTACAAGCCGGTTCCAACGATGCAAAAATGAATTCGATCGGAGTTTGTTTGGGTCGGTTTTCAAGTTTTTAAAAATCTTTCTTAGCCTTCCTAAACAAAAAAGACCATTTTAGAAACCTTATATAGAATATGAAAAGTATCCACAAAACTGAGAAACTCTGGAAAACTTAATTCATGTACAGAAATTGATATTTGAAACTGGTGTTAAATAAAATTAGAAATTGAGATGTTTTCTAGGCTCAACAAGTACAAATTACAAGTCAAAAGGAGCAACTAGCAGATACACTCTGTCATTCAATATTTACACTTGTTCAAAAAATTAAATTAATAAATTAAATATTTTTGCCATAAAAAAATTAATAAATAAATATATTAATAAGGATTGATGAACTCACTTCCAAGTTGAGGACGATTGCCCTTTCACGGCCTAAAATCGTAGAAGGATAAGACAAAAGAGGATCCAGAATTCGAAGATCACGAGCGTGAATCTGAACTCGATGCATGATCGCATACTTATCAATATCCATAATCGTCTCATTCACGTCAGCATCGATCAATATCCAACTCCTGGCGCTTGCCGTTCCTTTCTTCTTCACCAGCATCCCAACCCCCCCGTCCACAGACGTCGTTTCCGTCTCCGGTTGCACCACTAGCACGTCTCGACCCATCTCTAACAATCATCCCCAAAATCAACCACTAGTGATTACAGAATATGGCAAACAAATAGTATCTATTTCTTTGCATGAACCACTTACTCCATCGCCGTTGGGATGTAAATACGATCCGAAAAACAAAACCCTAATCAATTGAGCAAACGAATTAGGGTTTCTGATGAAAAGCGATCGAATAATATCACATTTTAACGGAATAAATTCGTTGATTAGATGAAAACAGAACTATCAGATTTCATGTTTGCCCCTAAATATGCTAACATGCTTATGAGATCCCTTATTTATTTATATTTATTTTCTTTTTTATATTGTTTTTGGACTTTATTTCCTTCACTAAACAATCATTTATTAGTCATCAATCTTGCTTTTTTCGTTCTTAAACAGGGCTATATTACAACACACACATTAAACTACAAATTTGACCTTATGTTTCATTGTTAACCATCATTGTCAAGAATATACATATATATATATATATATATATATATATATATATAGGTGCTGAAACTTTTAATAACCTAATAAATGTGAACTAACCCAAATAACTTTGGCAATATGAAGTTAAATCGTGGATTTTTTTTTTAACATTGTTTTAACACATTTAGAACATTATGTTCTTTTATAAGTTTGTGTAAATTCATCACCATTTAAAAGATAACATCATTGTAAGTTTTGGGCAAAAAACACTTATAATATTGTATGTCAAAAACTTACAACGATGTAAACTCTCAAACGGTGATGAATTTTCGCAAACTCATAAAGGAACATAGTGTTATAAATGTGTTACAACGATGTTAAAAAAAAATCAAGATTTGGCTTCATCCTTCCAAAGTTATCTGAGTTATTGCTTTAAGAGTGGGTTATTATTTGATCTCAATCCTATATATAAATATATACTAGTCTAGCACCCGCGCGTTGCAGCGGAAAACACAACACTTAAGTTAGATGTTATAAAGGTTTGCATGGTTCATTCTTAAGTCATAACCATAACAAAAGCAATTTTTTTAACTTGGTAGTTAACTAAAAGTGACTTTAACTACTCACATAAAATGCCAAATGCATTAAAAATGTCAAGAAGTAATTCATTTGTTTTGAATGGTTTTCTTTTATAATCACTCTATCTCCCTTAAATTTTTAAAAGCTACCAATGTGGGATAAAGTGAAAACACAAACAAACATTTAGATTAAAATTAAAAAGTTGTACCATATGCTATAAGAGTTGTAAAACTCTTAATTTTAAGAGATTTAAGCAAATTATTATTTTGTCCTTCTAATATGTATTATATAATAGTATATATATATACATACTATTATATAATAGAGATTGGAGAGAGAATGTGTAATATCTTAAAATTAAGAAATGTGCAAGTTATAATGCATTATGTACAACTCATGAAGCATAGCTCTTTGACTATAACTCCTGTTTCAAATTTCTTCCTCCCATTTCAAATCCAAATCTCATTCTACTAAAACCCTAAATCAGAGAATGTCTACTCCAGCCATAGACTACCACGACTGCCGCAGCCACCTCCAATTCCTTTTCACAACCATGAATCCTGGTAAGCCCAACAAAAGCACGAGTACCTCTATCGTCGACTGTATCCTATTTGTTTACAGGTTTGTTCGACTTCAATTTGTGTTGGAATGCATAAGATAATTTCATTTGTTTAATTTTAATCCTATCTTTAATTTTCATATCATAAATTAGGTTGGGTTTAGTGGTTTTTGACAAGAAATTTCGCCATGCTTCGTAACCAATTTCTGGCTGTTCCATCTTTTTTGTTTGAAGTTAGAACTAAGGTGCGTAATTGCATAATTCTCTAGATGTTGTGTATCTGCCTGAAGCAATTGATTAATATTATAAGTTGTTGAGTGTTGAGCTATGATGTAGATTTGATTGATCATTGTTATCACACCATCACAAGGGTTGTTGATATTGGTTTACTAAGTCCATGCATGAGTTCTAAAACCTAAGGATTTTCTAAGTTACATATTAATGGACTTACAAATGATCATGTAAGCCTAAAAGATCAATAAGGGTATTCTAACCTTAATTTGATCTTGGTGATTGTATATTAGTCTTATTATAATTAAGTTAACTTAATTTAAGAATAAGATTATGTCATAGTCACAAAGGCTTAAAACATGTAAACATTTTCAAATGATCATCGGAACAAGGGATAACAAACTCACAAACACGTCACATTTACGCATAACAAACATTATGTGTAATGTGACATGACACATGCTTTTTCATAAATCAGTCGTTATTCTCAGGACTCGATCATGTCTTTCAAGTTCATACAACACTCTTAAACGAAAAAACAATTTATACAAAGGATAATCATAAACAAGTTAACACAATTCAAGCAATCGATCAAAGTATATAAATCATAAATCCTATATTATATGTATGATTACCATGATATAGGAATCATTTAGAGGCCTTCTTACTTGCTACTTGTACAGGATCAGAGTCTACTGCTGTCAGGTGAGAACATAGCCCCTCTTTTACTGTTTTACAATTGTTTTGGGGTGGAGCACGTGACCAAATAATCTTTATACTATCACCTTTCATATACATGATTCATTACACTTTTACAACAATCAAAGGTTTACTTTACAATTCCAAGGGATTTCTCAATTATGTTTAAAGGATTTATCAAGTATTCTAAAGGATTTATCAACTGTTTTAAAGGATGCATCAATTGTTAAACACTTTTCTACTAAAAGGTTTTATAAAAGGTTTTTCTAAACTGTTTTACACAAAATGGTTTTATAAATGTTAAACACTTTTAAAGAATAAGTTTTATAAACTCTTTTACTATTAACTCGTGTTTTCGAATAAATACTATTTTACAAACCTTTTTATTATACAAGGACACTATTATTAGTATTCAAATCAAGGGTTTTTGAACAATGTATTCATTCATGGGATTCAATCAAAGGTTTTCAACTCAAGGTATTCAATCAATGGTTTTCAAAACAAGAGAATCAATCATGGTTTCAAAAAAAGTATTCGATCAAGTTAAAGATTTATTCAACTTTAATAACAACAGAATGTCATGGTGTTCATCATTGTGAAAAATCTTATACACATCAAGACACGTTTATTCAATCTTATTCTTAATCCTTTAACGTTAGTACCGGGTGATCACAACGAGGGATAACGGGACACGTTTTGGTTACGCCAAGGTTGTGGTTAGTGTTTAAATATGTTTTAAACCCTAACTGCAGATTGGATGCGTTACGGTAATACGAATTTCCTGCTAATTAACTTTACCAGCATGGGTCATATTGACCGGGTTACGTCAACACGGAGTAGTCTTTCGAGTAAACTCGTTAGTAGTGCTCGTGTTGAATGCGCTGCTGACTACTTTTCTGACTCCAAATGTAATTTGGGACTTGATTATATGTTGGCCTTATAGTAAATAGTCTTTTGATTGTTTGCATACGTTATTCTTACTTGATGATAGTTTTGTGTTACAATTATCCACGACTTGTTTATACAAATGTTTTATACATATGTTTACAAATGCAGATTCATTATTTCAAATGTTAAACCTATTGTTCTCACCAACTACTTTTGTAGTTGATAGTTATTTTTCACGTGTTTCAGGTAATCAGGTTTAGAGCAGTATAGGGACAACTAAGGAGACCATAGTTAAGATTGAACAAGATGAAGAAACAAGATAGGATGGATTAGAAACTGTGACACCCGTAAATTCCAGGTCAGCATCTTGTTTTAATTAAATGATTATTTAATCAATAACTGTATAGTTGACACTAGAATTAGTTTAATTTATTGTGACATGTGGCATGACAGTTCAAACACTGACACAAACACGATAATTCGGTGAATTATCGCAACACGCACACACGTGTCTAAGAAAACACGAACGTTGGTGAACGTTTAGCACATCGTGTAACCAAACACTAGAAATCTCACGAAACGCTCAAACATTGAACTTGAAAGTTCAAACGACGCTGAAAAATAGTCCGTAAGCGTGAAAACGGCGAAAAACGGGCTAAACCATTGAAATTGGGCCTATTGGGCTCTTCCGGGATTCGTCGCGGTACGCTAAGGACCCCGAAGAGGCCTATGACGGTACGCGATGAGGGGGCGGGGATTTTGAGTTCCTGAAATCCATCACGGTACGTGAAGCACCTTGTTGATGGCCATGGCGGTACGTGACGACATCCAGACGCCAAATCTTTATAAAACCAAGATCATTATGCCTACTCTACCACTTTTAATCATTTTCTCCGGCCTTGCAAGCTACCACTCGACTTCTTCTTCTCCAAACCACCTGTAACAGCCTCTTGGAAGCCATTGGAGGCCATCTTGAAGCTTGGATCACCTAGAAAACTTGTAGAAAGAGAGTTAAGAAGCTTGGACATCACCACCATTCCATTGTTTCTATCAAACCCATCGATCCAGGAGCTCAAGGAGCAGCTCAAGCACCATCTTAGTGTTCTTGAAGCTTTGGAAGGTAGTCACATGTTTCTTTATAGCTTAAAAACACACACAAACACACATGCAAGTACTAAAACCCACATGCAAGCACAAATGCTATGCATGCACGAATTTTGAATTTGGGTTTGTTGTTATTACAACTGATTTTGATATACAACTCATGAAGCATAGCTCTTTGACTATAACTCCTGTTTCAAATTTCTTCCTCCCATTTCAAATTCAAATCTCATTCTACTAAAACCCTAAATCAGAGAATGTCTACTCCAGCCATTGACTACCACGACTACCGCAGCCACCTCCAATTCCTTTTCACAACCATGAATCCTGGTAAGCCCAACAAAAGCACGAGTACCTCTATCGTCGACTGTATCCTATTTGTTTGCAGGTTTGTTCGACTTCAATTTGTGTTGGAATGCATAAGATAATTTCATTTGTTTAATTTTAATCCTATCTTTAATTTTCATATCATAAATTAGGTTGGGTTTAATGGTTTTTGACAAGAAATTTCGCCATGCTTCGTAACCAATTTCTGGCTGTTCCATCTTTTTTGTTTGAAGTTAGAACTAAGGTGCGTAATTGCATAATTCTCTAGATGTTGTGTATCTGCCTGAAGCAATTGATTAATATTATAAGTTGTTGAGTGTTGAGCTATGTTGGTCCAAAAGAACCAATGAGCCTGATCAGAAAAACCTTTAAGTCCCACAGACTCACAACAACTGAAGAAGAACACAACAGCTGAAGACCAACTCATGTTATACAAGATCTGAAGATACAAGATCTGAAGTTGATCACAACAGCTGAAGTGTTAGTCTTCAGATGTTGTGATGTTTTTACTCTTTAGTAGTTTACTTTCAGTAGTTGTATTTAGTCAGTCTTTGTAAGAAGATGTCTTCAGACTTTGTAGACATCTTCAGTAGTTTCTTTATGTTCAGTTGTTGTAACAAGTCTGTTTGATGTCTCTATCAAGTGACATCATCAGACGTCACTGTTCCTATAAAAGGACAGTTGACATTGTGTAATCTGTGCCGAAGTTAGTGAATTAAATGAAATTGTTCTTTTTGCAGAAACTTCTCTCTCTATAACTGTTCTTTACTGTTTTATTGATATTCAAGTGTTCTTGCTAATTCTTATGCTAATTCATCTATGAATTCCGCTGCGATAACCTAATACTGATCAAACTGAGAACATCTGATCCTACAATTGGTATCAGAGCAGGTTAATCACTGATCGATTAAACAATTGATCTCTGAAACTGCTCATTTCAGTTCTCCATTTGATCGAATTAGCTGATTAGTAAGAACTTGTTATAGTTTGAAGTTTTCTGATAACTTCTGTTGATTTGTTTTTCAACATCGATTTGTTTGAATCAATTTGTTGAGTTTGTGTCTAATTCATTTGAATTTAGTTGAAATTGATTGAATCTGAGATTATGACGACTCCAAACAATGACCCGCACAACACAGGCTCCGCAACCAAGCCTCCGATGCTGGTTCGGAGTGAGTACAACATTTGGCAACGTCGAATGCTACATCACCTGTCAATTAATAGTGCAGGATGTTGGAAATCTGTGGTGCATGGTCCATACAAACCCATGATTAGTGATCCTGAAACTAAAACGATGATTCCTAAACCATCCGATATGTATTCGGATGAGGATATAAAATTGTTTGAGATTGATGCAAAAGCTCATGGCATTCTGGCTATGGCCCTGCCTAATGACATTTACTCAGGCTTGATGCATCATGATACTGCTCATGATCTCTGGGTTGCACTGAAGGAGCAATTCGGTGGAACCGATGAGGTCTTAGCAAATACTAGAGAAATCCTCGCCCAACAGTATGAGACATTCTCTCATAGAAAGGGTGAGTCACTAACTCAGCAGTTTGAGCGGTTCTCCTGTCTGATTTCTGAATTAAAAATGGTTAAGCAGGAGTATACAAATAGTCAGATGAACAACAGATTCCTCAGATCACTGCCTGAGAGATGGAACACTTATACTATTGTTTTACGCTCTAATGCAAATCTAGAGAATCTATCTCTCACCCAACTCCATGGGAAACTTTTAACTTTTGATAGAGAGGTAGAACAGAAGAGAAAGTTGTCTTCATCTGGCAAGCTCACTGATGACTTCATTCCTGGCAATACTGCTTTGATGGGTCAAGAGTCAGAGTATTCTGCATCTGAGTGTTCTTATGATGAGCATATTGATTTTTCTACTAATAGTGCTGAACATGCTTTTGTGGGAGTTGATGATAATGCAGGTACATATGGAGACAATTGGTGCTTTGTGATGGATGATTTGAAGGGAATCCCAGATGATGATCTGGAGGAGATGGATATATTAAGTCAAATGGCAATGATAAACATCAGATCTCAAAAATTCTATAAAAGAACTGGAAGAAAATTTCCCGGATTAACTGGCAAAACCAAGGTTGGTTTTGACAAAGGGAAATTGAGATGTCACAAGTGTCACAAACTTGGACATTTTGCAAGAGAGTGCAAATCCGCTGGATCTAGCTCTTCTGCACCCTTTGTGACCTTTCCTAGCAACAACACACAAAACAAAGGGCAACAATCTTCTGGATCTGGCCAACAACAATTCTATCCAGCTCATTTTGTAACACAAAGTCCCATGCCTTATCCATACCCCTGTTTTTATTTGCCACAACACACACAAAATCAAGCTCTCACAACTCAACAATCTCCTGTTCTTCCTGAAACTAACCAATCTCAAACCAATCTACAGCCTCAACAACTACATCAGAGCTTCTTCACTCCAGGTGTAGCTGATTGGAGCAGTTTACCTGATGATTTATCTTATTTCAATGAACAGCTGTTTTCTGGAGCTGGTTCACATGGTGGAGACAACCCATTCGGGAATCTTGCTTTGATGGCTATAGATTCAAATGAAACCTCATGTTCAACTTCTTCAACTTCACAGGTATCATCTGAATCAAAAGCTAAGTTGTGTTCAGAATCATGTATTTCAGCATTTGCTTCCATCAGAGAAATAAATGTTGAATTAATCAATGAGAAGTTTGAGTTAGAAAAGGCTGTGGCTAAAAATAAAACTGACTTTGAGAAAGTTTTGAATGAAAAAGAGTCTGAAATTTATAAGCTCAAGTGTCAGTTGTCTGATGAAAAGGCTAGGGTGGAAGTCATGCTTGTAAAACACAATGATCTGAAACAAACACTTGCAGCAACCCAAGTAGATTGTGAAAAATGGGTTGAGTCCTGTAAGGGGTTTGAGATGTTGCTAAACAAACAAACTGCATCAAATGTGAAGTTTGGTATTGGATACAATCACACTGTCCCCCCAGCTGATTATACACCAAAAATTTATGAATGTGAGTCTGAAGGGGATAGTGTATACCAATCCACCAAATCTTCAGAAATGTCTGATGCTGAAGTTACTTCTGAATGTGAGTCAAGTGCATGCAAATCTGAATCTGAAACCATGAATATTGAAACATATTCTTATTCTGTTGGATGTACAAATGTCCTCCAGGGTGAAACAAATGAGGATATTGTTTTAATTGAGATTAAGCCAGATGAAAAAGTTTCTAATGAATTAAATTTAAAGCTGCTTGAGTCAGATGGGCATGGTACTGGAGAGAATGATGCAAGGTTTCTGATAAGCCAGAGTGTCTCATTAGAAGTTGTAGAAAAAGCTGAAAATGATACAACTACTGATGAGATATGCTTTGGTACATTTCAACCTCTGAATGTCATAAGAACTTATGTTAATAGGAAAGGGTTGAAAAGTACTGAAGAAGAAAAACCACAAAGGTCTACAAAGACTGATGGTAAACAAGTATTGAAGAAGAAATCTTCAGATGTTGTCAAACCATCAGTAGTTGTAACACAATCTACAACTACTGAAGAACCAAAAGCACTGTAGAACAAACATTCCGTAACTAAGTCTTCAGTACTTGTAGATACTCACAAAGAGAAACAAAAGAGAAAGCCTTGTGAAGTTTGTGGTTTGTTCAATCATACTTCTGAAGAATGCTAGTACAGAAGAGGTTCTGATTTCAATAAAACAAAGAATAAAAACAAGAGATTAACAAAAATAAAAAACGAATTCAGTTCCAAATTTGTAAAAGAGTCTTCAGTAGTTTTAAAATCTGGAAAACCTTTGGAAGCTTCAAAGTCCAAAGGAGTGTATGAAAACAATTCAAAGAAAGGTCAAAAGGGTTTATCAGATTCAAAGAAAAAGCACTTGAAATCTTCATCATCACCCAAAGAAGTTAAGGTGATGAAGAACAGAAATCAAAAGTCAGGTACTGATGTCTCTGAGGAAATCAGAACCTGAACATCTGCTAGGAAGAGCCAACCTAGCAGATGCATCTGTCGCTTTATTTCAGAAGAAGAAACCAAGGTCAAAAGTCAAGGTTAAATCCTCTGAAAAGCCTGATTCAAGTGTTGCTACAAATGACATTGTCAATCTTGTTCCTTCATGTGATAACAAACCCAAAACCAAAATGGTTTGGGTCCAAAAGTCTAACTGAGTGTGTTAATGTATGCAGGGTCCTTCAGCATACCAAAAGAGCATCTGGTATGTTGACAGTGGAGGGTCCATGCATATGACTGGGAGCAGATCTCTTCTTAATGACTACTTTGCAGAAAAGAAGGGATTTTCTCATTTGGAAATGATGCTAAGGGTTACATCATAGGAAAAGGTTATGTGTCTAATGGTGAGTTAAGATTTGATGATGTGAACCATGTAGAGAATCTCAAGTATAACTTACTGAGTGTCAGTCAGATGTGTGATAAGGGCCACATTTCCCTTTTCACCAAGCAAGACTGCAGAATACTGTCTTCTGAAGTGTTGCCTCTGATTGGCAAGGTCTTGGATGAATATACCTTTCTTAAAGCTAACCGAGTGGGAAAGGTTTATGCTTTTGATTTGTGAAAGAAAATTTCTGTTCAGGGTCTTCCATGCCTATTCTCTAAGGCCTCTTTCAAGGAATCTAACCTGTGGCACAGAAGGTTGGGTCATGTAAATCTCAAAAACATGAACCAACTAGTGAAACATGGTTTGGTTCGAGGTCTTCCTATGAAGGATTTTAGATGTGATGAAAACTGTTCTGCTTGCTTGAAAGGAAAGCAACACAAGGTATCTTTTCCTCCAATTGGAGATCCAAAATCAACTGCTTGCTTGCAAGTGTTACACATGGATATGTTTGGGCCAGTGAGGATCATGAGTATGGCAAAGAAGAAGTATTGTTTAGTAATTGTTGATGATTACTCAAGGTTTGTCTGGACCTTCTTCTTGCACTCAAAAGATGAGGCTGCTAAGTATATTATTCACTTTGTGTTATATGTTGAGAAACAATATTCCCTTCCTGTCAAGTGTGTAAGAAGTGATAATGGAACAGAGTTCAGAAATCATATTCTGAATGAGTTCTATCTTTTAAAGGGAATCAAGAGGCAGTACAGCATACCTAGAACTCCTGAACAGAATGGAGTGGTTGAGAGGAAAAACAGGACTTTGATTGAAGCTGCCAGATCAATGCTTGCTGATTCTGGCTTGCCATTGACTTTCTGGGCAGAAGCTGTCAATACAGCTTGTTATATGCAAAACAGGGTTTTGGTGAATCAAAGATTGTTGAAGACTCCTTATGAAGTGCTTCATCATTTGACTCCTTTGATTTCCTTCTTCAGAGCCTTTGGTTGTCCTTGTTATATCCTCAATACAAAAGATCAACTACAAAAATTTGGTTCCAAAGTGGATGCAGGATATTTTGTGGGCTATTCGTCAACTTGCAAGGCTTATAGAGTGTTTAACTGCAGATCCAAAATGGTTGAAGAAACCCTCCATGTCAAATTTAATGAATTTCCAAGAGATCCTATCCCACAAAACCCTGTGGAGATGTTTGATTTGGATATACTGCAATATGTTTCATATCAACCTCCAGCTGAGTCTGATATTATGGCAGATGATGCACCTGAAGCAGTTCCATCAACAGCTGCTAAGGGAAATCCACAAGGTAGTACTGATGATGATGATGTGAGTACTCACCTGTTCAGGTTCAGTGATAATCTGCAAATGTCTGCTAAACCTGATGCTCCTCCTGCTCCAGTGGTTCCTCCCACTACAAATGCTGATGAGATTCTGGACTCCTCTACGTCTTTTGAAATTCCTGCTAAATTGTTTCCTGAATCTTCATCAACATCTGCAGCCACTGAACCTCCTGACAACACTTGCACTGCCCTTATTCCCTATCAAGAACTGAAAGATCATCCTTTAGCTCAAGTTCTGGGTGACATTTCTGCTGGTGTTTCAACAAGAAGCCACCTGTCAAATTTCTGTCTCTATGCTCTCTTTATCAGTCGGCAAGAGCCAAAGAACTATCATGTTGCACTCAGAGACAATGGCTGGGTGGAAGCTATGCAGTTGGAGCTGTTGCAGTTCAAGAAACAGCAAGTCTGGGAGCTGGTTCCTTTACCCCAAGGTAAGTGTGCAATAGGCACTAAATGGGTGTTTAGGAATAAAACTGATGAAAATGGTCAAATAGTTAAGAACAAGGCCAGACTGGTTGTACAGGGGTTCTCTCAGGAAGAAGGTATTGATTATGATGAAACTTTTGCCCCTGTAGCCAGACTGGAAGCAATTAGATTGTTTTTAGCATATGCTGCCTTACACAAACTAAAAGTTTTTCAAATGGATGTCAAAAGTGCTTTCCTATATTGTAAAATAAAAGAGGAAGTGTATGTGTGTCAACCACCTGGTTTTGAGGACAATAACCATCCTGATTGGGTGTACAAGCTTGATAAAGCTCTTTATGGGTTGAAACAAGCACCTAGAGCCTGGTATGATACTTTATCCACTTTTCTCCTTCAAAATAACTTCACTAGAGGCTCCATAGATAAAACTTTGTTCATAAAGAAAGTAGGACAGCATAAGCTCCTTGTTCAGATCTATGTTGATGACATAATTTTTGCTTCCTATGATCCAAAGTTGTGTGATGCTTTTACTGAGCTCATGACAAAGAATTTTGAAATGAGTACCATGGGGGAATTACAGTTCTTTTTGGGTCTTCAAATCAAACAAAGTCCTGATGGAATTTTCATTCACCAGTCAAAATATACAAAAGATCTGTTAAAGAAATTTGATCTGCAAAACTATAAACCTTGTTCTAACCCCATGAGCAGCACCACACAATTGGATGCAGACTTGAAAGGTAAAGCGGTTGATGAAACCCTTTACAGATGTATGATTGGTTCCTTGATGTATCTCACAGCATCTAGACCAGACATTATGTTTGCAACATGTGTCTGTGCTAGGTTTCAGGCTGCACCTAAAGAATCCCATTTGATTGCTGTTAAAAGGATATTTAGATATTTGCAGGGAACTCAATCACTGGGAATTTGGTATTCCACTGGGCATTCCTGCAAGCTGGTTGGTTTTTCTGATAGTGACTATGCAGGATGCAAACTCACCAGGAAATCAACTTCTGGTGGTTGCCAATTTCTAGGCAACTTTTTGGTTTCTTGGCAGAGTAAGAAACAAACATCTGTGGCTACATCCACAGCTGAAGCCGAGTACATTGCTGCAGCAAGCTGTACTTCACAAATACTCTAGCTTCAGAACCAACTTTTGGATTATGGCATCAAAGAGTCTAAGACACCATTGCTAATGGATAGTGCCTCAGCTCTTTGTATTGTAAAGAATCCAGTTCAGCACTCTAGGACCAAACATATTGAAATCAGACATCATTTTATAAGGGATTGTTTTGAAAAAGGTCTGATTGATCCAAAGTTTGTTCCTAGTGCTGATGAACTTGCAGACATCTTTACTAAGCCCTTAGAGACTTCAACTTTTCAAAATCTGGTACTAAGGCTTGGTATGCTGCAGTTAGAATAAAATGGATTTTAAAATAAGAAAACTTCAACCACATGAAAATATTTTCAAAATCCAAAAACATTCAAATATTCCAAAATCAAAAATTTGTATGTTGGACCAAAAGAACCAATGAGCCTGATCAGAAAATCCTCTAAGTCCCACAGGCTCACAACAACTGAAAAAGAACACAAAGGCTGAAGACAAACAACTGTTGAAGAGAAGATCTGAAGAGTTACAAGCTCTGAAGAACAAGTCTTCAGACGTTGTTCACAACAGCTGAAGTGTTAGCTTTCAGCTGTTGTGGTGTTTAGTTTAGTCTTCAGTAGTTTCCTTTCAATACTTGTAAAAAGTCTGATGAGTATTTTACTCATCAGATGTTGTAGTCTTCTTTCAGTAGTTTAGTTATTTTCAGTAGTTATATTTTGTCTGTTAGATGTCAACATCTTGTGACATCATCAGATGTCACTGCTTCTATATTAGGGCAGTTGACACATTGAATTGTTTAACGAAGTTATTGCGATTGAAAGAATTATTCCTTTTGCAGAAATTCTCTTTCTATAACAAACTTGTGCTTTACTGTTTGATTTAATTAACTTTGTTCTTGCTAATATTGAGCTAATTCATCGTTGAATTCCGCTGCTATTGATCAAATGAGAACATCTGATCCTACAAATGGTATCAGAGCTGGTTAATCATTGATCGATTATACAATTGATCTATGAAACTGCTCAATTCAGTTCTCTGGTTGATCAAATTAGCCGATTAGTAAGAATTCGTTATAGATTGACGTTTTCTGTTAACTTCTGTTGATTTGTTTTTGAATATCAATCTGTGTTGAATCAATTGGTTGGAATTTACATTAATTCATTTGAATTTCATTGATATTGAGTGAATCTGAGATCATGACAACTCCAAACAATGATCCGCACAATACAGGCTCCGCAACCAAGCCTCCTATGCTGGTTCGGAGTGAGTACAACATTTGGCAACGTCGAATGCTACATCACCTGTCAATTAATAGTGCAGGATGTTGGAAATCTGTAGTGCATGGTCCGTATAAACCCATGATCACTGACCCTGAAACTAAAATCATGATTCCGAAACCATCGGATATGTATTCAGATGAGGATATCAAATTGTTTGAAATTGATGCGAAAGCTCATGGTATTCTGGCCATGGCTTTGCCGAATGAGATTTATTCAGGCTTGATGCATCATGATACTGCTCATGATCTCTGGGTTGCACTGAAAGAACAATTCGGTGGAACCGATGAGGTTTTAGCAAACACTAGAGAAATCCTTGCTCAGCAGTATGAGACCTTTTCTCATAGAAAGGGTGAATCATTGACTCAACAATTTGAGCGGTTCTCATGTTTGATTTCTGAATTAAAAATGGTTAAGCAGGAATATACTAATAGTCAGATGAACAACAGATTTCTTAGATCATTGCCTGAGAGATGGGATACTTATACTATTGTCCTACGCTCCAGTGCAAATCTAGAACATCTATCTCTCACCCAACTCCATGGGAAACTCTTAACATTTGAGAGAGAGGTAGAACAGAAAAGAAAGCTGTCTTCATCTGGCAAGCTCACTGATGACTTTATTCCCGGCAATACTGCTTTGATTGGTCAAGAGTCCGAGTTTAATGGGTCTGAATGTTCTTATGATGAACATATTGATTTTTCTACTAACAATACTGAACATGCTTTTGTGGGAGTTGATGGTAATGCAGGAAATTATGGTGATAATTTGTGTTTTGTGATGGATGACTTGAAAGGAATCCCAGATGATGATCTAGAGGAAATGGACATTTTGAGTCAAATGGCATTAATCAACATCAGATCTCAAAAGTTCTACAATAGAACAGGAAGAAAATTCCCTGGATTATCTGGCAAAACCAAAGTTGGTTTTGACAAAGGGAAGTTGAGATGCCACAAGTGTCACAGGCTTGGTCATTTTGCTAGAGAGTGCAAATCAACTGGACCTAGTTCTTCTGCACCGTTTGTGACCTTTCCAAACAACAACACACCAAACAAAGGACAACAATCTTCTGGAACCAGTCAACAACAATTTTATCCAGCCCATTTTGTTCCACAAAGTCCTATGCCGTATCCATATCCTTGCTTTTACATGCCTCAACCTACTCACACTCCAGCATTAATTCCTTCACAATCACCTGCTCTTCCTGATCCCAGCAAATCACAAACAAATCAACAGCCTCAACAACAACAACATCAGAGCTTCTTCACCCCAGGAATAGCTGATTGGAGTAGTTTACCTGATGACTTATCTGACTTCAATATGCAGCTCTACTCTGAAGCTGGTCCACATGGTGGAGATAACCCATTTGGGAATCTTGCCTTGATGGCTATTGATTCAACTGACACCTCAAGTTCAACTTCTTCAACATCTCAGGTATCATCTGAATCAAAAGCTAAGTTGTGTTCAGAATCATGTATTTCAGCATTTGCTTCCATTAGAGAAATAAATGTTGAATTAATCAATGAGAAGTTGGCTTTAGAAAAGGCTGTGACTAAGAATAAAATTGAATTTGAGAAAATTTTGAATGAAAAAGAGTCTGAAATTTATAAACTCAAGTGTCAATTGTCTGATGAAATGGCTAGGGTGGAAGTAATGCTTGTGAAACACAATGATCTGAAACAAACACTTGCAGCAACCCAAGTAGAGTGTGAAAGATGGGTTGAGTCTTGCAAGGGGTTTGAGATGTTATTAAACAAACAAACAGCATCAAATGTGAAGTTTGGTATTGGATACAATCACACTGCCCCCCCAGCTGATTATACACCAAAAAATCTTGATTGTGAGTCTGAAGGGGACAGTGTATACCAATCCACCAAATCTTCAGAAAAGTCTGATGCTGAAGAATCATTTGAAGGTGAGTTAAGTGCATGCAAATCTGAGTCTGACACTGTTGATATTGAGACATATTCTTATTCAATTGGGTGTACAAATGTCATTCAGAATGACACATGTCAGGATAGTGTCTTAGTTGCGATTAATCCTGATGAAAAAGTTTTCAATGAATTAAATTTAAAACTGATTGAGTCAGAGGGGCATGGCACTGGAGAGAAAGATGCACGGCTTGTGATAAGCCAAAGTGTCTCATCAGCAGTTATAGAAAAAGCTGGTAATGTTACAACTGCTGATGACAATGGTGTTGATAGACAAGTACTGAAGAATAACTCTTCAGAGGTTGTCAACACATCAGTTGTTGTCAAAAAGTGTACAAAGTCTGATGTTACACAAGTACTGAAGAAAAAAAATTCTGTATCTAAGTCTTCAGTACTTGTCAATACTCACAAGGAGAAACACAAGAGGGTGCCTTGTGAAATTTGTAGGTTGTTTAATCATTCATCTGATGAATGCTGGTACAGGAAAGGTTCTAAATTCAATAAAATTAAGAACAAAAACAAGAACATACTCAAAATGAAAAATGAATTTAGTTCCAAGTTTGTACCAGAATCATCAGTAGTTTCCAAATCTGGAAAAACCTCACAAGGAAATGAATCAAGTCACTCCAAGAAAGGTAAAGGGGTTGTTCCAGATTCAAAGAAACAACACTTGAAAGATTCTTCATCAATTAAAGACACTAAGGTGATCAAACACAAAAATCAAAAGTCAGGTCCTATTGTGTCAAATGAAATCAAAATATTGACACAAAACCATAATCAACTGATGTTAATGATGCAACAATTGCTAGGAAGAGTCAATCTAGCAGAGGCATCTGTTGCTCCATTTCATAAGAAGAAACCAAGGTCAAAAACCAAGGTTAAATCTTTTGAAAAGAATGATTCAAGTGTTGGTTCAAATGAAAATGTTAATTTTGTTTCTTCATGTGTTAACAGACCCAAAACCAAACTGGTTTGGGTCCCAAAGTCTAACTGAGTGTGTTGATGTATGCAGGGTCCTTCAGCATGCCAAAATAGCATCTGGTATGTTGACAGCGGAGGATCCATGCATATGACTGGGAGCAGATCTCTTCTTAATGACTATTTTACAGGAAGGAAGGGATTTGTATCCTTTGGAAATGATGCTAAGGGTTACATTATAGGGAAAGGTATGGTAACAAATGGTGAGATTAGGTTTGATGATGTAAATCATGTTAAGAATCTTAAGTATAATCTTCTGAGTGTTAGTCAAATGTGTGATAAGGGTCATATTTCTCTTTTCACCAAGCAAGATTGTAGGATTTTATCTTCTGATGTGTTGCCTCTGATTGGCAAAGTTTTAGATGAGTATACACTCCTTAAGGCTAACAGAGTAGGAAAGGTATATGCCTTTGATTTATCAAAGAAAATCTCTGTTAAAGGTCATCCTTGTTTATTCTCTAAGGCTTCTTTCAAGGAATCCAATCTGTGGCATAGAAGATTAGGTCATGTGAATATCAAAAACATGAATCAACTGGTGAAACATGGATTGGTTAGAGGTCTTCCCTTAAAGGATTTTAGTTGTGATGAGAATTGCACTGCCTGTTTGAAAGGAAAGCAACACAAAGTCTCTTTTCCTCCAATTGGAGATTCAAAATCCACTGGTTGCTTGCAAATGTTGCACATGGATTTGTTTGGGCCAGTGCAGATAATGTCTATGGCAAAGAAGAAGTACTGTCTAGTTATTGTTGATGACTATTCAAGGTTTGTCTGGACTTTCTTCTTACACTCAAAAGGTGAGGTTGCCAAGGCTATTATGAATTTTGTGTTGTATGTTGAAAAGCAATATTCTATTCATGTGAAGTGTGTAAGGAGTGATAATGGCACAGAATTTAGAAATCACATTTTAGATGAATTTTATCTGTCAAAGGGAATTCAGAGGCAGTACAGTATTCCCAGAACTCCTGAACAAAATGGAGTTGTAGAAAGGAAAAATAGGACTTTGATTGAAGCTGCCAGAACAATGCTTGCAGATTCTGGTTTACCACTAACCTTCTGGGCAGAAGCTGTTAACACAGCTCGCTATGTGCAAAACCGGGTTCTAGTAAATCAAAGATGGTTGAAAACTCCTTATGAACTGCTTCATAATTTGACTCCTTTGATTTCCTTCTTCAGAGCTTTTGGGTGTCCATGTTATATCCTTAACACCAAGGATCATCTCACAAAGTTTGATTCAAAAGTTGATGCAGGATATTTTGTTGGCTACTCTTCAACTTGCAAGGCTTATAGAGTGTTCAATTGTCGAACAAAGATTGTTGAAGAAACTCTTCATGTTAAATTCAATGAGTGTCCCAAAGACTCCATTCCTCAAAATCCTGCTGAGATGTTTGATCTTAACATCTTGCAACATGAATTTCCAGTTGAGCCTATTGGTGAAGCTTCTACAGAAATCACACACGGAAGTCCTGATGATGAAGATGAAAGTACTCATCTGTTCAGATTTAGTGATAATCTGCCATTATCTGCTAAATCTGATGCTCCTCCTGCTCCAGTTGCTCCTCCAAATACAAATGCTGATGAAATTCTGAATTCTTCCACATCATTTGAAATTCCAGCTGAATTGTTCCCTGGTTCTTCATCAACATCTGCAGCAGCTGAACCCCCAGCAAACACTTGCACTGATCTTATTCCATATCAAGAACTGAAGGATCATCCATTATCTCAAATTCTTGGTGATATTTCTGCAGGTGTTTCAACAAGAAGTCAATTATCAAACTTTTGTCTCTATGCCTTATTTGTCAGTCAACAAGAGCCAAAGAACTTTCACACTGCACTCAAAGACAATGGCTGGGTGGAAGCTATGCAGTTGGAGTTGTTGCCGTTCAAGAAACAACAAGTCTGGGAGCTGGTTCCTTTACCCCAAGGTAAGTGTGCAATAGGCACTAAATGGGTGTTTAGGAATAAAACAGATGAAAATGGTCAAATAGTTAAGAACAAGGCCAGACTGGTTGTACAGGGGTTCTCTCAGGAAGAAGGTATTGATTATGATGAGACCTTTGCCCCTGTAGCTAGACTGGAAGCAATTAGATTGTTTTTAGCATATGCTGCCTTACACAAATTAAAAGTTTTTCAAATGGATGTCAAAAGTGCTTTCTTATATGGTAAAATAAAAGAGGAAGTGTATGTGTGTCAACCACCAGGTTTTGAGGACAATAAACATCCTGATTGGGTGTACAAGCTTGATAAAGCTCTTTATGGGCTGAAACAAGCACCTAGAGCCTGGTATGACACTCTATCCACTTTTCTTCTTAAAAATAATTTCACTAGAGGCTCCATTGATAAAACTTTGTTCATACAGAAAGTAGGTCAGCATAAGCTTCTTGTTCAAATTTATGTTGATGACATCATTTTTGCTTCATCTGATCCAAAGTTGTGTGCTGAGTTTACTGAGTTAATGACCAAACATTTTGAAATGAGTGCCATGGGGGAATTACAGTTTTTCTTGGGTCTTCAAATCAAACAAAGTACTGATGGCATTTTCATTCATCAAGCCAAATACACAAAAGATTTGTTAAAGAAATTTGATTTGCAAAACTGTAAACCATGTTCTAACCCCATGAGCAGCACCACACAACTTGATGCAGATTTGAAAGGTAAATCAGTTGATGAAACTCTTTATAGATGTATGATTGGGTCCTTGATGTATCTCACAGCATCTAGGCCAGACATTATGTTTGCTACATGTGTTTGTGCTAGATTTCAGGCTACACCTAAAGAATCTCATTTAATTGCTGTGAAAAGAATTTTCAGATACTTGCAGGGCACTCAATCTCTGGGAATTTGGTACTCCAATGGGCATTCCTGCAAGCTGGTTGCTTTCTCTGATAGTGACTATGCAGGATGCAAACTTACCAGAAAATCAACCTCTGGTGGTTGTCAGTTTTAGGAAACTGTCTGGTTTCTTGGCAAAGTAAGAAACAAACATCTGTGGCCACTTCCACTGCTGAAGCCGAGTACATTGCTGCTGCAAGTTGTACTTCACAAATTCTCTGGCTTCAGACTCAACTCTTGGATTATGGCATCAAAGAGTCTAAGACACCATTGTTAATGGATAGTGCCTCAGCTCTTTGTATTGTCAAGAATCCAGTTCAGCACTCTAGGACCAAACATATTGAGATCAGACATCATTTTATAAGAGATTGTTTTGAAAAGGGTCTGATTGATCCAAAGTTTGTTCCTAGTGCTGATGAGCTTGCAGACATTTTACTAAGCCTTTAGACACCTCCACTTTTCAAAACTTAGTTCTAAGGCTTGGTATGCTGCAACTTGAATAGATTGGTTTTTCCACAAATAAACTTTCAATTTTCAAAAAAAAAAAAAATCCAAAAATATTACATTTTTTCTGTTAACAATAAATTTTCTTTATCCTTGAACTTTTTGATATTTTCAGTAAATACTGATACATATCAGAAGTACTGATTCAAGGACAGATATGACCTTTATCAATACTCTAAGTTACAAGTACTGATGGGTGTTGATTCACTAAGTACTGAAGGTCAAATATCTATCACAAATGTTGATGAACAAAATGTTCACAAGTTCTGATGAACATATTTTTCACAAAGTCTGATGAGCAACTACTGAAAACAACTGATGAACAATATCTGTCGACAACATCTGATGAGTAACTTTACTCTTCAGATGTTTCAACCTCTGTTGTTTTCTCTATTTAACTCAAACCTTCTTCAGTTGTTTCATTATCACTTTCTCAGAACTTTAAACCTTTTTCAAAAACCTATCTTCCCTCTCAAGTCTCTGCTTCAATGGCGACCATAAACCTGAAACCTCGTCATAACTCCGTGGCTTATCTTACCAAATCCTCTTTCTGGTCCAAGTTTGATGAAGCAGTTGACTTAATGAATGCCTCCCAATTCAAAACCGCCTTTCTCATAAATCCCACACTTCATGTTGAATCCATTCATCAATTTTGGATGAATGTCGAGCTCATCAACATCGGCACTGGTGTGATATCTCTTCGTTCAACAGTAAATGGTCATAATGTGCACATCAGTCCAGCTGAACTAAGGGAGGTACTCCAACTTGATGATGCGAACTTGGTCACCAATTCCCAAAGAACCAACTTGACCTCTGTTTCACAAGTCATGAATACCAAGGTGACCTAAGTGATTCCACTCTGTACAAGAAGAATTTCAATGATCCGGAGCGTCTGATATTTCATATGATCAACATTTGCTTGGCTCCGAAATCTTCCTCATGGGACCAATGTCCTCCAGGTGGCAACAGGTATTGTATTCAATTCTGGAATCTCAAAAACTAAACTTTTCACAAATATTGTTTTCAGAATTAACTGAACATGCTGGTAAGCCTGTTTCTTCTAGATGGCTACTTTATCCACGATTTATCATGGCCATCATAGAAAAACAGTTACAGCACAATGGCCTTGTTGGTCAGGGGATCTCTGCTCCAGCTGTTCTACTGGAGGTATATTCCCGACACAACACCAACACCACTCTCAAAGAGGCTGCCCGAAAGCTAAAACCCAAGCAGAGGGAACCCACAGTCTCCACTTCTACATCCAAATCCAAAGTCCCCACCAAACCAAAATCCAAAAAGCCCAAAAAGGCTGCTCAGGGAAATGAGTCCCCTGAGTCTGCCCATGCCTCACCAAGGCATGATATGGCCACTGGGAGTAGTCAACCAGTGGTCCATCAGACTCCACCAGCTCAAACCGCCCAGGATTCCTCTCAACAGGAACCTGGTGCAACCTTTGAAGGGGCAGACACATTTCTAGAACCTCTTTCAGTTGAAAAGGTTTCTATTGAACAGCACCACTCTCCCCGGGTGCATTCTGCTTCACAGCCAAATCCTATGGAAACCACCCAACAAAGCCCAACTTTTGTTATTGAACAAATCCTGGATCAGTTGAACACTCCTATCCCCACCCAGACACCTATCACTACTGGGATTAGCTCCCACATTGAGGGGGAGGATCAAAGTGTCTCTGATAACCCACAGGACTTTGACTACCAAATCAGATCTCCTAGTGTGGAAAGAGAGATTCTGATATCTGACAGGGCTGCTACTTCTTCACCTCCATCATTTGGAGTGATTGATAGTAGTAACATAGCTAAGACCCTGTCAGAGGCAACAACTGATGAAGGGATTACCCCTGAGGTTGGAAGTCCCCAGTTCCAAGAAAAAGGGGCACCTGAGCATGTTGAGCCACACTCAACTCAGGTAGATCCTGATACTATCAGGAGGTCAGATGATTTAGCCAAGGCTACTGATGACCAAATGACCCTTGCTGATGTTCTGCAACAGAACAAAATCCTTGAGGCTGAGGTTTGTAGGCTCAATGAGTTACTCACCAAGATGTCCAAGGGACAAAAGTCCATCTTCCCCTATTACCCCACAGATGGCACCTTCTAATCTTGAAGGTCACACAAACACTTCCACCTCTACTCCACAATTTCAAAAGCCACCAGCCTCTGCTTCAGGCACTAATCCTTTGGGTTCTAGCCCCCCAGAGGCATTAGCTGCTGTCCTTCTCTCTATTATCCCTCTCATCACTCCCTTACTAAAGAACATCATTACCCAAGCCCTTGATGAGAAGGCTACCCTCAAATCTCAAATACAGCAGATGGTAGATGATGCTGTGACTGCCAACTTACTTCTCTTCACAATCCTTCTTCCCCTGCAGCCAAAAAGGGGGAGTTAGGAACAGACTCAGTCACAGCTTCAGCTTCAGCTTCAGCTTCTAAAAGACAAAGACAAGAAGATGAAGATAATGTCTCTGAAAGGTCTCCAGCTGAAAGGTCTCCAGCTGAAAGGTCTCCAGCTATTCAAGTTACATACAAGAGACAAAAGAAGAATAAACCTGCTGAGGTTGCTACTGTTGCTGAGGAGGAGGTTGAGCAGGTTAATGTAGAGAAAAGTGCTGAGAAAGAAATTGAACAAGTAACCTCTGCTCAAGTTGTTGATGTTGGTGCTCCTCCTAAGAAGAGGAGATTCTTAAGGATTCAAGAAGAGGAGGAATCTGATGAGGAAGACAGGCTTCCCATCTCCACTGTAATTAAAGCAAAGTTCAAAACCTGAATCATCAAAAACTGGTTCAGAGTTGGTTGTTCAAAAGAGGTAGTAACATTGCCTGCTAACTATGTGCCTGAGAAGCCTTTGGTGTTTGGACAACATCCAAAGATGACACCTGAATCTCAAATGCAAGCTGTGAAGGTAAAGATTGAAGAAGAAGAAAGCCAGAGATTATATGATGACAAGATTCTAGATTGGTAGACAAAGACTACCCTCAGACTTCCTCACTAACAGTCATGAGAAAGGAAGCACAAAGACTGTTTGCACTAAGGCATACCTTCCAGTACAGGAAAGATGTAATCAGGGTATGGCCTGACCCAAGGGTGCAACACAGGATACACACAAGAAACCTTCCACAAGAATACAGAGGAAGAATCAAAAGGGTGATAAGTGCTGACATTATGGCTGGGTTTGTGATGGACCCTTGGGAAATCATTGATGATTTTAAAAAGTTCTACAATGCTAAGATGCCAGCGTCAAGTTATTGGAAAACAAAATGATCAAGAAGGGGCTGGTATACAAAAGGATGGAAGGGGTAAAGAAGAATGAGCTACAATTGTTCCTTGAAGGAAAACATCCAGATGAATTCGTATACAGAGAAATCACAAGGATTGAATTGCACAATGGGTCCACATGCAGGTATCTCTCTGAATACTATGGACCTGAGTTCTTTTTTGAAGGTGAGCCAGAGCAACTAACCATTGAAGATCAAGTAGTTCTTCTGGAAGCCTATGTCAGAGAATCTTTCAAACTTGTGCATGGGCAGTAGCTTCAATGAGAGAGGCAACAACTCTTAGTCCATTCCCCAATTGGAGTTCTCTCTCATTCTTAAACTGTTAGATTTTCTGAAGCTGCTGTCATCCAGGCCTACACTTAATTGGTCATCTTAGAAGCTGATCTCTAAGGAAAAAGACACATCTTTCTGCCTGAAAAATCAACAATAAGTGGGACATCTAATAATTAGAGGTTTTGGCTGCATTGGTTCAGGGGGAGTTTGTTGGACCAAAAGAACCAATGAGCCTGATCAGAAAATCCTCTAAGTCCCACAGGCTCACAACAACTGAAAAAGAACACAAAGGCTGAAGACAAACAACTGTTGAAGAGAAGATCTGAAGAGTTACAAGCTCTGAAGAACATGTCTTCAGACGTTGTTCACAACAGCTGAAGTGTTAGCTTTCAGCTGTTGTGGTGTGTAGTTTAGTCTTCAGTAGTTTCCTTTAAATACTTGTAAAAAGTCTGATGAGTATTTTACTCATCAGATGTTGTAGTCTTCTTTCAGTAGTTTAGTTATTTTCAGTAGTTATATTTTGTCTGTTAGATGTCAACATCTTGTGACATCATCAGACGTCACTGCTTCTATATTAGGGCAGTTGACACATTGAATTGTTTAACGAAGTTATTGCGATTGAAAGAATTATTCCTTTTGCAGAAATTCTCTTTCTATAACAAACTTGTGCTTTACTGTTTGTTTTAATTAACTTTGTTCTTGCTAATATTGAGCTAATTCATCGTTGAATTCCGCTGCTATTGATCAAATGAGAACATCTGATCCTACAAGTCGTCACGGGTACCTTTCTCATTAATGATCACTATGTTTCTATCATATTTGACACTGGTGCCGATAAAAGTTTTGTCTCTGCTAATACTGCTTCACTGTTTAATATACAACCATCTATACTTACTACTCCTTACACCGTAGAAGTAGCGGATGGTAAGACCATATTAGTGAATTTAGTAATTCATGGTTGTGAATTAAGATTAAACGACCATCTTTTCCTCATCGATCTCATTCCTAGGACACTCAGAAGTTTCGAAGTCGTTGTAGGAATGGATTGGTTATCCAAGAACAATGCCGAAATTGTATGCTCGGAGAAACTTATTCGAATTCCTCTACCGTCCGGCGAAACGATGCAAATTTACGGCGAGAAACCCTGTCGCGGATTGAAGATTGTGTCGTGCATCAAGGCTAGGAAGTACCTGCAGAAGAAATATTATGCGTTCCTGGCTCACGTGGTGGAGAAGAAACCTGAGAAGAAAACAGTTGTAGACGTTCCGGTCATAAGAGATTATTCGAATGTATTTCCACAAGACTTGCCTGGACTACCACCAGTCCGACAAGTGGAGTTTAGAATCGATCTCGTCCCTGGAGCAAACCCAGTGGCGAAGTCACCATATCGATTAGCACCGTCTGAGATGCAAGAACTGTCTAGTCAACTTCAAGAACTTCTAGACAAAGGATTCATTAGACCGAGTTTCTCTCCATGGGGAGCTCCGGTTCTCTTTGTCAAGAAGAAAGACGGTTCGTTTCGTATGTGCATCGACTATCGTGAACTAAACAAGTTGACAATCAAGAACAGATATCCTCTACGTAGGATCGATGATTTGTTTGATCAATTACAGGGAGCGACTTATTTCTCTAAGATTGACTTACGGTCCGGGTATCATCAGTTGCGGGTGAAAGATGAGGATATACCAAAGACTGCTTTTAGGACTCGATATGGACACTAAGAGTTCGTGGTTATGCCATTTGGACTGACCAATGCACCAGCAGTGTTCATGGACCTGATGAATCGAGTATGTAGGCCATACTTAGATTAGTTTGTTATCGTCTTCATTGATGATCTATTGATCTATTCAAAGACTGAACAAGAACATGAGGATCATTTGAGGAAAGTCTTAGAGCTGCTAAAGAAGGAACAACTGTATGCTAAATTCTCTAAATGTGAATTTTGGCTTAAAGTAGTCCATTTCTTAGGGCACGTTATCAATAAGGATGGGATTCATGTAGACCCAGTGAAGATTGAGGCGATTAAGAACTGGACTACCCCATCTACTCCTACAGAGATTCATTCATTTCTGGGACTGGCAGGTTATTAAAGAAGATTCATCGCGAACTTTTCAAAGATTGCCTTGCCACTTACCACTCTGACACAGAAAAGTCAAGCATTTATATGGGGACAGAAACAAGAAGATGCATTCCAACTTCTTAAACAGAATTTATGCAATTCCCCTATCCTTAGCCTTCCAAAAGGCAGTGATGATTTCATTGTCTACTGTGATGCTTCAAACCTAGGCCTCAGTTGTGTACTTATGCAACGAGACAAGGTGATTGCGTATGCTTCAAGACAGCTCAAGGTTCATGAGAAAAATTATACTACTCATGACCTTGAGTTAGGGGCTGTGGTCTTTGCATTGAATATTTGGAGGCACTACCTTTATGGTACTAAATGTGTCATCTATACAGACCACAAGAGCCTGCAACACATTCTCAATTAGAAAGAACTCAACATGAGACAACGACGTTGGGTTGAGCTTTTAACTAATTATGACTGTGAGATTCGTTACCATCCATGTAAAGCCAATGTGGTGGCAGATGCTCTTAGTCGTAAGGAACCAGTCAAACCAATTTGTGTAAGAGCCATGGAGATCAACACACAACCAAACTTGAAAGACTTGATACGTATTGCACAACAACAAGTAGTGATCGACAATCAACTGAAGGCGGAGTTAGACTGCGGAGTTGAGGGTAAACTAGAACCTCGATCTAATGGGGTTTTATACTTCAACGGTCGCATGTGGATTCCAAAGACAGAAGAATTGCGCACACTCATCTGTGATGAGGCTCATAAGTCGCGATACTCAGTTCATCCAGGAGCCGATAAGATGTACCAAGACTTGAGGACATCTTACTGGTGACCTGGAATGAAGGAAGACATAGCATTGTACGTGGGAAAGTGTCTAACATGTTCAAAGGTCAAAGCAGAACATCAGAAGCCCTCGGGACTTCTGCAGCAACCTGAAATTCCTCAATGGAAATGGGAGCAAATTTCCATGGATTTCATAACTAAGTTGCCGAGAACTCCGCGAGGTGACGATCCGATTTGGGTGATCGTCGATCGACTCACCAAATCTGCTCATTTTCTCCCGATCTGAGAGGATTACAAAATGGAGAAGTTAGCCACCTTATACATCAACAAAATCATCGCTCGTCATGGTACTCCAACATCAATCATTTCTGATCGTGATAGTCGTTTCACTTCTCGCTTTTGGCAAACAATGCAAAAGGCTTTGGGAACCCGTGTTAATCTTAGCACGGCGTGTCATCCCCAAACCGACGGTCAAAGCGAAAGGACTATCTAAACACTCGAGGACATGCTTCGTTCTTGTGTGATTGATTTTGGTGGGAGTTGGGATACTCATCTTCCACACATCGAGTTTTCGTACAACAACAGCTACCATACAAGCATTCAATGTGCACCATTCGAAGCTTTATATGGTAGGAAGTGCCGATCACCGGTATGTTGGACCGAGGTTGGTGACTCACAGGTTGTAGGACCTGAACTCATTCAAGAAACCACCGACAAAATCGCAATCATTCAATCAAGGCTGAAGGCTGCACGAGATCGACAGAAGAGTTATGCCCATCGACGTCGGAAACCGCTTGAGTTTCAATTTGGTGACCGAGTCTTACTCAAGGTTTCTCCCTGGAAAGGCGTTGTCCGATTCGGGAAGAAGGGGAAACTTGCACTAAGGTACGTTGGACCTTTTGAGATCCTGGAAAGGATTGGTCCCGTAGCCTACAAACTCAAACTTCCAGTGGAGCTAAGCAATGTTCACGATACGTTTCATGTATCGAATCTTAAGAAATTCTTGGCAGATCATGATATTCAGATTCCACTTGAAGACATTCAGATTCAAAACAACATGCAATTCGTAGAACGTCCGGTTGCAGACTTTTATGATCAGTGAATATGGTACACTTGGTGCCATACAAATAATGTCTCCAGATCTTCAAGGCAAATATCACAGCCCCCAATTCTAGATCATGAGTAGTGTAGTTCTTCTCATGAATCTTTAATTGTCTCGAAGCATACGCAATGGCTTTGTCCCGCTGCATAAGTACACAGCCAAGTCCCTGATGGGATGCATCACAATACACAACAAAGTCATCACAACCATCTGGTAGAGATAAGATTGGAGCATCACATAACTTTTTCTTCAATGTTTGAAAGGCATCCTCTTGCTTTTGTTCCCAAACAAACGGTTCGCTCTTCTGTGTCAACTTTGTGAGTGGCAGAGCTATCTTTGAAAAGTTCGAGATGAACCTTCTGTAATAGCCTGCTAAGCCTAGAAAAGAACGTATCTCCGTCGGTGTTTTCGGAGTGTCCCAATCTTTTATTGCCTCGATCTTGGCAGGATCTACATGTATTCCCTCACTGTTAACAACGTGGCCTAGGAATTGAACCTCTTTTAACCAAAACTCACACTTAGAGAATTTGGCATAGAGCTTCTCTTCCTTTAACAGTTCCAAGATCGTTCTAAGATGTTGCTCGTGTTCTGCTTTGCTTTTAGAATAGATCAAGATGTCATCAATGAAAACAATAACAAATTGATCTAAATACGGCTTACACACACGGTTCATGAGATCCATGAAAACCGCGGGTGCATTCGTCAACCCAAAAGGCATCACCATGAATTCGTAATGCCCGTACCTGGTACGAAATGCCGTCTTTGGTATGTCTTCGTCTTGTACTCTGAGTTGATGGTATCCGGAACGCAGATCGATCTTCGAAAAATATTGAGCTCCTTGCAATTGATCAAACAAATCATCAATCCTCGGTAATGGATACTGATTCTTGATGGTTAGTTTGTTTAACTCCCTGTAGTCTATGCACATACGAAAAGATCCATCCTTCTTTTTCACGAACAGAACCGGAGCTCCCCAAGGTGAGTAGCTCGGTCGGATGAAACCTTTATCAAGTAGCTCCTGTAGTTGGTTAGATAATTCCTGCATCTCCGAAGGTGCTAACCTGTAAGGAGATTTAGCAACAGGTGTTGCTCCAGGAATCAGGTCGATACGGAACTCTACCGGTCTCACAGGTGGCAAACCAGGTAGATCTTCAGGAAACACCTCAGGATATTCCCTCACTATCGGTACGTCTTGTATTGTTTTCTTGTCTTTCTCTTTCTCCACCACGTGAGCCAAGAAAGCTATGCACTTCTTTTGCAGACACTTACGCGCTTTTATGCATGATATGATCTTTACATTTCGTCTTGCTTGATCCCCACGAACTTCCAATACACGATCATCCGTTACTGCAATCCGAAGTAGCTTCTCGGAACAGATGACTTCGACTCGATTGAGTGAAAGCCAATCCATCCCCACGATGATATCGAAACTGCCCAATTCCATCGGCAACAAGTCGATAGTAAATGTGTGATCTACGAGTGTAAGTGGGCAGTTCCTAAGTATAGTGCTAACTGTAACTTGTTTCCCATTTGCTACTTCGATAATGTAAGGAGAGTCTAAAGTTTCCTCAGTAAGACTAAGTTGTCGTGCAAAATCAGATGAAATAAAACTCTGGTCTGCACCAGTATCAAATAGTATAGATGCATAAGAGTCATGTAAAAGAAATGTACCAGTGACCACATTAGGGTCTTGGCGTGCAGCATTGGCTCCAATGACAAAAGCTCGTCCTCTAGGTGCTTGTGCTCCTGGTTGCACCCTTTTAGGACAGTTGTGGGAGAAGTGACCCGTTTCCCCGTAGGTGTAGCATCCCCTGTTGGTGTTGTTGTTGACTGGATTCTGTGGTGGAGGTGGAGGTAGTGCTCTGGCTGCAGTGTTGGTTGCCTGATTTACAGTAACTCGACACTTAGTAACCTAGTGGCCAAACCGACCACAATTAGTGCACTTCCTGCATTGAGCACCAGGAGGGTGATGATACTTGCAGTGTGTGCACTGAGGATGTTCTCCTCCATATGCCCTTATAGCAGGATTGACACGTGCTGCAGGTGCCTGTCTCAAAGGGGTAACAACTGCATAGTTCTTGATGACTTTTTGTTTCTTCTTCTGGTGGTACTCGGGTTTCTTTGATGTGGTTTCTTTGGACTTCCCTGTGTCGTCTTTCAGAACTCCCGACTTCACCATCACATTGGTGAGCTTAGCAGAAAGGGAGATAGCAGACTCCAGGGTAGCAGGATAAGTAGCCAGTACAATGCTTTGGATACAAGAAGGTAGTCCCGCTACATAGCGATCAATCAGCTTTTCCAGTGTTGGTACCATCTCTGGTACCAAAGCCACCAATTCATGGTAGCGAGTGGTGAAGGTCATATGGTCCGCTCCCTTCATAACATGGTTTGAGAGCTCAATCTCCAGTTGCTGCAGCTCATGTTTCGGGCAAAACTCATTCCTCAAGAGAAGCTTAAATTCTGCCCAAGGCATCGCCATTGCCTCATCCCTTCCCTTAGCTCTTATCTGAGCGTTCCACCAAGTCAAAGCTCGCTTATTGAAAGAACCAGCTGCATAGCGAACTTTGTGATGCTCGGGACAACCACTAATGTCCAAAGTATTTTCCATTTTCTCAAGCCATTGGATCAGTCCAACAGCTCCTTCAACTCCTGTGAAGCTTGGTGGTTTGCACCCTACAAAAGACTTGTAGGAGCAATCTGAAGTATGACTAGTGTTCCCACTAGCCTCTCCTGTCGTATGGCCAGAATTGTTGCCATGACCTTGAATCCTGTTTATCATCTCTGGGATGACATCTTTTAGCTGACTGGTTAGTTGGGTACTCAGTAGTGTCGCCAATGCGATAGTAGCAGGATCCAGTGTCTGCGCATTGCTTGAGCCTGGTGGTGGAGAGTGTGGAGGAGGTGGCGGTGGTGAATCTGGTGGTGTAGGAGTCGAAGAATGAGGTGCAGAGACTTGTGGAGTAGGTTGTTTTCTCGGCGGCATTCTGTTCATAACACAAAGATTTTGGTTAGTGTAGTGATCGAACGTAGAAAACGTAATAGAAGCTTAAGTCTTAAGTTCTCTACATGAGGGTCCCTAAGTTATAGTCTAGGCCAAATCGTTTAAGTAGATGACCTATTATTCTCTATAACCTTGAGCTCTGATACCAATCTGTCACACCTCGAGCCGGCGGGGTTGGATCGGAGTCCCCGTCGGGCGGAAGGTTCCCGGGGCGTGATATCGCGGGTGATAATCAAAATGATCAGATTGTTTACATAGCATCAATGTTTAAGAATAACTAAAGCACAATCAATTGATAACTAGAATTACAAAGTTAAATTACATTATCAATGTTCTGCAATTTAACTAAGTAAACCTATCAAAAGAATAACATGTTTATATCTTGTATATGTACAAGATATCAAAAGTAATATGCATCTTCAACTAAAGATGTGCTTCTCAAAAGTCTACTAGGTCCTCTATCTGGGTAGTCTAGTATGCAAATCCTGAAGCCTTAGCTTAACCCTGTTCATCACCTGAGAATGCATGTAAGAAAACAAGGTCAACACAAAGGTTGGTGAGTTCATAAAGTTTATAAGTAAAAAAAATAGTTTCACAAACCTCCTTCGGTAAAACCTTAACCTCATTAACTCCACATGTAATATCCAAATCGGTATGCTTATATATAGGGCATATGTAAGGGAACAAGCCCTAGCCAACATCCCACCACATACTAACTCGGATATGACATTGTTGTTAATGATAATTAAGCATTTTACTACCAGTCAATTCAATCCTCATCAAAGCTTTTGTTATCTGTTTCAAAGTTTTCATGTCTATAGTATTCATAAGTGTTGGTTTCACATTATGTTTATCAAGCATCATAGATTCACACGCACATAGTTTAGTTGTCCCTAATCTCATACATAGGAACAAGCCATGCATACACAAATAATCCATCAATTTCATATCTCCTATAAGCAGACAAAAGCTCTGGAATACCAAAAGTTTAGCAATTACATGTCTCTTATATAGATAATAGCTTAGCATTCGTTATGTTTATGTTTAGCATTTACATACCTCATATAAGCCGACAAAAGCTCTGGACTACCAGAAGTTTAGCAATTACATGTCCCTTATAACCAGGTAATAGCCTAGTATCGTTACGTTTATGTTTAGCATTTACATACCTCATATAAGCCGACAAAAGCTCTGGAGTACCAGAAGTTTAGCAATTACATGTCCCTTATAACCAGGTAATAGCCTAGTATCGTTACGTTTATGTTTCTACATGTATCTCACCCCATAGGTACAAGCTCTGGAATACCAGAAGTTTAGCAATTACGTAGACTATGGTTAGATACATGTACAATGTTCCATGCGCAAGTAATAGTTTCCAAGCATAAAGTTTCAAGTGTTCACACATTGATTCATCATGTATTTCATAAGTTTGCATCAAGTCTCAAGTAAAGCACATAGCCACATAAGTATCAAGTATCATGTTTAGGCATATTGTTTTCACAAGCATAAAGTGTCATGTTTAAGCATATCGTTTCACAAGCATCTAACCCCATGTTTAAGTATCAAGTCTCATGTAATAGCATCAAGTCTCATAAGTCTCATAAGTATCCAACAATTGATTTCAAGCATCAAGCTTAAAGTATAAGTTTCAACATAAGTATCATGTTTATGTTTAAAGCATTAAGTAACATTTCAATAATTTATGAAAATGTTTAACATGCTTCTCAGTCCCGATGTAAAACAAATAAGTTTGAAAAGGGACAAATGAACTCACCTGGTAGTAGTAGTGGTTGACTAAGTAATCAAAGAAGGCACGCGCTCGTTGTTGTTCTTGAAGTTATATTCACGATCCTGTGTTCGATTCAAAGTTGTTTTTAACTTATAAGTACGAGTTATCAATTCGTTGGTTAACCCTAAAGTTGGTTAATCTTTTACAAGTCTTTGTATTTCAAATTTTCCTTGAACTCATTTAATGGTATAGCATACTAATCCTCAACCGTATTTAGATTAAAATTAGTACGAAATACGTTCTTTGTTTATATGATAATCCTTGTTATTGACTTTAACCTATTGTAAAAGTATGAAACACATAATATTTTCTAAGTATGAAACTTAGGTTTATTAACATTGCCCTTTTTTTTAACTTAAAATGATTGTCATCATTTAATTTTGTTAACACAATTAACATGTCATAACGACTTACACATTTTATGTGTTACCAGAGAGCGTAGATGATTTTATGTTTACTTAAAAATACTTCATCAACTTTGTAGTAAAGTTGACTAATTTCCCTTTATATAAATCACGCTATGGTTACTTTGATCAAAATGACACTTAGTCATAAACCTTTGACATGTTTTTAACCCAAAGTTTATGATTAAAACTTGTTTTAAGGGTTACCCAAATGTCTCCAGAAAATGTTTAAGTAATACTCATGGAAGTATCCTACCCAATTACACCCAAACCTAATTAGGTTCAAGCCATTTCTAACCAAAATAATTGCTCTTCTTAGTTTAATTATGTGAAATTTATTTGGCTGAATATAATAGATTATGGTGGTATGTGGTCCACCAAGACACCATTGCTTCTCAATTAGTTGAAAAAAATGAGTTCTCAACTAGAGATAAGGAAAGGAATTCTAAGTTTGTATAATAATTCTCGGATTGTTGTTCACACCATAAGAAGTTCTCTGCTATTAATAATTTCCCCATGGTACACTTTAAACTCTTCCTTATGATTTATAGATTGAGTTTAAAAGATTTATTATGTAAAAACTATGATCCCAGAATTATAAGATCGAGGTTTATGGTCCCCTTATCTTCACCGACCTTAAGAACTCTCACGATGCCGACATAATGTTCTCGTCGTTATTGTGGGCGCTATTGTGGACCAATCTTGTTGATTTATGTTTTGAATTGTGTGGATTATACTCAGGGATCAATATCTATGGAGTTTAGGGTCTAGGTGAAGCTTGGGACTTAACAGTTTCGATGGGGAGTTGGCTTGCTTTTGGTCGACTTTAACAATGTCAACCGTAAAACAAAATTGACAATCCTCCCTCGATTCAAGATAGAATCGATAACTGCTGGTGCCCAATTCTTTGGAAAGCTCCAAACTTACTAAGATCAACAGAGGTTCATCAGGGTTACCCTCAACGAACTTGCCAGATCTGTGAAAGAAGACCTGCACCCTGTTGTCATCATTACAACCCATTTTGTTCATTTCATCCTTCGATATCACACCCCTCATCCATCAACATTATCTCAAACCATCTCAGATCTTTATTATGACAATATTCAAACATACTGAAGTAGTTTTTATGGAAAACTAATGAAGTTTCATAGCTCAAAGCCAGATTCAAAAAAATAAAACGAAAAAGATGATGAATAGTGAACACACCTTCAGCCCGTAACTTCTCTCTAAGATTCCGGCCAAAATACTTCGATCTAGCTCCGATCCCTTGTACTTTCAGCTTCCTCTTGTCATGTCGGTCGTTTCGATATATTATTTGCGCGATTTAGTTATGAAATGAAAGAGTTATGAAGCTTTTTGTGTGGAATTCTTGTGAAAAACGAAAAAAATATGATTGAGGTTAGAGAGAGAGAGAGATCAGCCATAATGAGGAAGAAGATAAGATTAAATGGATTTTTATACCCCGAGTGGTTCCCCGCGTGTTCGGTCTCGCTCGGTGTCGGTTTAGCGTATTTTTACGCGCGTTTTAATTACGGTTGCGTAATTAACTTTTTAGATTGAAATTTAGATTTCTTTGATTATTTTTGATGAGTTTCAAAATTGTAAAACGTAAAATATTATCTTTTACTTATTTTTACTGTTTCGTTCGGGATCAGACTGTTAAACCACGTTATTTCGTTAATCAATGTTAATTTCTCATACTTTAACAAAAATAGTTTAACTTAAATCTTTTTAAGTGGGATTTACTAATAAATATTATTTTTATTTTTATTTATTTTTTATTATTTTAACGTTCGTAATCGTTTATTTTCGCCGTTTCATCAGAAAACGTAACTTACGCGCGTTTTCGTACATTGCGCTAATTGTACGAATACGATCGTATGTTTCACTTTCTGATTTGGTTTTCAACTTTTCAGTCATCATTTCAGAACGTTAAACTTTCAAATTTATTCATACAGATCGTCACCTATACAAATAATTCGTCGGTTTAGTGTTCTGCAACGACATCTATTATGGTTTTGTTCTGTTTAGCCTCACATACGTATATACATAATAGCATTAAATCAAGCATTTGTGTATCTGTTCTGTGTTATCTGATATGTTTCTGACTGTTAAACCCTAAGGTTTTAATCAGATTTCAAACAATCGCATAATAGTTTCGTGTTAAGCATTATGTATCAATAGCATAAACATAGTTTCACGTAATGTGTACCTGAGTTATTGTAGCGATCAATGTTCCAGCACGCGTCCGGCACTGATGTTACAAGTGTTTTCGGTAAAATAATATTTTATAAACCTTGTTACTACACAAGGACACTATTCTCGGTATTCGATTCAGGAGTTTCAACACAAGGTTTTTCAATCAATAGTTTTCATGTGGTATTCAATCAAAGGATTTCAATTCATGGTATTCAAACAAGGTTTTCAATTCATGGAAATCAAATAAGGCATTTCAATCAGGGGTTTCATTTGCAGTGTTCACGAACATGGTGTTCATCGTTGTGAACAAACTTATACACACATCAGGTTTCACATTTTCATAGTGTTAGTACTGGGTGATCTCAACAAGGGAAAGCGGACACACATTTGGACATACCAAAACTGGAGTTAGCTTTTAAATTTGTTTTAAAAGATAACTGCAGAATTGGTTTCATTTAAGGGAAATATGAATTTACTGCTAATTTAGTTTACCATTATAGGTCATATGGACCGGGTTTTACATACTTGATGTTAGTTTTGTTTACAACTATCCATGTACTTACATTCACTGCTTATTACATATGCCTTACATTGTTGATTAATATTTATAAATGTTAAACCTATTGTTCTCACCTACTACTTTTGTAGTTGACAGCTACTTTTCACGTGTTTCAGGTAATCAGATTTAGAGCTTTACAAGGACAACTAAGCAATGAACAAATACATAATACTTCTTGTTTACATTCCATCTATCCAAATTAACCGTTGGTCTTGACTTTTCAAGACCCAACGCTCCTCAATCATTATTCAAGGACTTAGAACTAGCTAAGCATTCAAACTGGTGAGTTTCTTCACACTCCCTTTTTACATTCTTTGTTTTTAGAGATGTTACACATATTCTATTCAAAATTATTCATTTCTAGCATTTATTCAAACTATGATTCATGTAATGTTTGTGATGTCAGCGGTCCGTAAGCTAAAAATAAGACAAATTAAAAGATGTCTAACCTAAGCTAAAGACACTATAACTAATCCTAGACCTAGACTTGACCTAAACACACAATAATAATCGAAATTCATAAACTAGACCGCTACGAAGGCAAGTGTACCTATCAGTGACAGTATAACTTGTGAAAGTCCGGATATCGAACCTAAGGACACTAATTTGACAAACTTAATCTAGACTGTGAACAAAATAAAGTAAAAGAGGGGGTTTGGTGCAACTCTGAAAACCTAATTAAGAACTGTAACTGACTAACCGACTAATTTGACAACTAACCACTAAAACTGCAACTAATAACGGGACTGTAAAATGGAATTTGACTGCACTAAGGAAAACTGGTATACCTAGGTTGAGAATCAAAAGTGTGACAAGTCATGACTTGGACTGACTTATGAAAGATGAAGACTAGGATCTTAAGAAACACACTTAGAATAACCTAATGGGACCCAGATCAAATACCGGGCAACACCAATGGAAATCCTAAGAGTATTATGTATGCACTAGTCTACCAGGTCACCTATAGGATTTTCCCGATATGCAATTGCACTCCAACGGGTGAATCACCTCCCGGATGTCTCCACCCGCGTGTATCCTAAGACACTAGAGAGTCATAAAGTTGACTACTTTGACATGAATTGACACAAACACTAAGTGAATCTAAGACAACGCCCTCCCGGGTCGTTTAACTCAAATATCCTAAGTGAAATAGACCAATCATCTAACCTATCACCTCCCGGATTTCTAGGTTAGGTCACACTTGCAAATCACAACACTTTATGATGTCTAATCGTATGGAATATGATCACTACTCCATAAACTAACCTAAAACACCAAGTAATAGGCCTAACATGCATCTATTTGTGGAAAGACCTTCCTAGACATATGTGTATCTAATCAGTCATCAAATATCATCATTCACACATGTAAATATCATCAAAGTTTCAGTCTTTACAGCTAATTACAGTGCATATAACGTCCCATAACATAAATCAAGTCCAAACATCATCAAGATCACAACTTTATCATCCCAAACCTAAGTATAATCCAAGATCTAGCCAATAAACATCATAACAATAGCAAACCATATCTGAATATAGTTTAAATACATGTTAAACTACTGATTATACTAAGAAAATGAAAAGATAAGAACAATACTCAAAATACTTCCTTCTTCTTCACTCCAACAAGCTCTAATCAAGCCTTAACATCCATGGTTAAGCTCCAGGGCTTGATTAGGGTTCCAAAATCACATACTAAGACCCAAAAACGATCTAGACGCGTCCCATTTATAGAATACATGAAACTCGGGTTTTGGGATTGAAAATAGTCTGGGGCGCATCGCCTAGTGGGGCTGCGTGGGGCTAGGCGATGCGCGCGGGACAGAATAGTTGTGCGGCTGAGCTTGGCATGCGCATCGCCTGGGATCAAGCATGGGCCTGGGGCGTACCGCTTAGGGTTAATTTCTTCGTTTTATTTGCTCGATCAACCGCACTCGATTCCGCTGACCGTTTGCCTTCGTTTATGTTCCTCCGGGACATAATCCTGCATAAAAACAATAAAATGTAAAAAGGAACTAAAAACGACTCGAAATATAAACAAAACTTACGAAAACGGACTTGATTATGTACAAAAACGGATGTGTTAAACTAACACATCAGTTTGGTTAAGGTTGTATACTTGTAATGATATTATTAATGTTTGGTTTAGATGCATTTATGTTTGGTTTATTGAATCTTTAACACAAATGCTTCAATTATTGAAACTTATAACGTAGCACCATGAGCTAATTAACAGGCGAAGCTTGTGTCCCGACGTATTCCGTCGTTGGTCGTGGTTTGACAAGACTAAGCTAGGATAGTGGACCTAGTTAAACTTAAATAAAAATTTGTTGTATTTTAGTTTGTATGTTTGAAATCATAGTTATGTAATCAAAAGTTTGTTTATGAAATATATTGAATATAAAATTGATTGTATTAAAAATTCAAACTTTAACTTAACACCATGAGCTTTTGAACAATCACATCTCGACGTATTTCGTCGTTTGTTGGGGTGTGACAGTTTTAAAGACACACGATCAACAGATTGAATGAATCGAATGGACAAAAATCTAGGGTTATGTTTGATTTATGGAATAACAGGGAGCATAAGGTATAATCAAAATAAAAGGCAAACAAATCAATAATCACTTCTTAGCCAGTAGGGCATCGTCGAGCAAGGGAAGTGACCTGGGCTCGAAACGGGGGATGTGCATAAATTTTAGTTTTTTTTTTTAATTTTACGCAGTTTTGCAACTTCTAAAAATTCCAACATTTTTGTAAAATTTCCAAAAACTAGCAGAACATTCCGTAAATTATATCATTATCGGAAAAGTATTTTCTGTTATTTTAATCATATAATAATATGTAATGCAATAAATCAATTTACAAACAAATATTTTAACGGAAAAGTTATAAAAATTCATTTATATACTAGAAATCGTTATATATATACTAGGTTAGCATCCCGTGTATTATATTAGATGAATAAAAAATGTTATTAACTAATAATTACTAATAAAAATTTAAATTATATAAGAAGATTTTTTTAATATAAAATATGATTAAATATAATTTCATAGATTAGAAAATAAAATAATTATATTATTTTTTAAACATAAATTTTTTCAAAGTTTGTTTTTTTTAAATATTTCATTTTGCAAAACTATTTTAAAAAATTCTATATTTCATAATAATTTTTTATTAAAACAGTGCGTGTTTTTCATATTAAAATATTTTTATTATTTTGAAAAGGTTTTATTTTTAATTTTAAAATAGGTTAAAAGTATATTTAATATTTAATATATAACTATAATTTACGACCCGCGCGATGCTGCTGTTTTATTGATAGGTTTATACGTAATATATAGTTGTACAGACGTAAATATGTTATTTAGTTGGCTACATAACTGGTTAATTTCATTGCTATTTCAACTATTACAAAATGTGGGATCTTCTTAATAGCATACCTCAAGTGACATGAATCTGGTGCAAATAGAAGCCAAACATTGTGTAAACGTGCGTAAAGATATTGGTTTCATATTGTATAAATAAATATTAAAATCATTATAAAAATGTGTTGTTGAACAATTTTTAATTACGAAAAGGGTCTTATCGAAACCTCAGTTGCGAATACAATTTGTTCTAAACGTTTAATTGAGGCCAAATTAGTTGCAACGTTAACCTGGAAAAAATCCCAAAAACATTTAGTCAAAGAACTTAGCATGAATATTTGGATGGGTATATCAAAAGGACAACAATAAACTAAATGAACTCAAATTGGTTAAGAAACTTGAATTATTATAATGTTAACTTAACGTCAAATACGGTATCCCAAATTAGATCAACCCACTTGCAGAGGCTGTTTCAAAGGGCAAAAATTTTATTTTGGTATGGTTTTTGAAAATAAATTGTCTAAGATTATTATGGATTCTAGGCTGCAATTGTTTGAATGTGTTGTGAACAATTTCTTCCCACCCCAATCAAGAATAAGATAGTTGTGATGCGTGGAGACATAGAACATGTTATTGGAGTTTTATCCTCAATCCTAAAGGAGTTTCATAATAGTTAGAATTCAAGTATCATAATGAAGTTTTACCCTCCTTCCATTATTTTTTTTTATATTCATGCATTATTTCTGAGTTGAAGGGTTTAATGAAAGAAAGAGGGATCAAAAAGCAAACTGCTCATTAGTTGCTATTATCAGTAATAATATGCAATTTTGTATTAAAAATCAGTAAAAAAAAGTGCAAGAATGTATGGATTTAGTCATTTAGATCATGTCGCCTTAAGAAAGTTTGTGTTCAATCTGGAAACTAAAACTATATCTAGGAACTAATATTTTTGAATGTCTTTTGATCAAACATGGGCCATTTGCAGAATATAGTTTGCTATATTAATCACACTATATTACAAATACAGTCAAATAATGTTTTCGCATTTTTTTGACTGAGGGAAGAAATAGAGCTGCACAATCAACTAATCAAGCATATGGAACAATCAAATATGAGGAAGATACAAACCTGTAGCTACCATAAGTCCATGTTATATACAACCGAACACTCAAAACAACATTTGCTACTACATGCAACAACCCAATCCATAGAAAAGTAAACCAACATAGAGGAAATCCAAAACCCTAATCAAGATTAAGATGAAAACAGTAGCAATCAGTGGAAAAACGTAAGGTTCTTAGTTTTGATATATCAACTAAGCATAAAAAACCCTAATTTCATCATGGCCAAAATCAAAGTGGCCTAAGTAAGCATACATATATGGAGTGAAGGTAATAGCCATACCAAAAGACAACATACCAGAAAATCACTTAAAATTACCAATGCATATAAAAAACCAAAAATTAAAGATGTTTTTTTGCCGATAAGATTAAATGTAAAGCATGTAGAAAGAAGAAGAAATGAAAAAATAAACAAAAAAAAAAAAAGCAGAATGAATAACCATCGGTTTAAAAATTCTTTGTCGGCTTGAAGCTTTGCATATCTTGTTTTCCTCATGACCTCATCTAGGATTTCTCAAAATTAGATTCAAGTTTAACAGGGTTTGGATGAGGAGTTCGATCTCGCGGCATTGATCGTCATTTTCATCTTCTTTTTCACCTGAAACACAAAAGTAAAGGCCATAGAAACACAATTAGGGATAAAATCATGATTGATTTGATTTTGAGACAAAGAAAGATAATTTAAATTGATTGCACTCAACTGCCAGAGAGTACTCGCTCACTGTCTTTGAATTGTCTCTGCTTCATTCACTCTAGCTATGCGTCTCCCTCATTCGGAAAAAGCACCGTCGAAAATCACAAAAGGGAGGTGAAACGTATGTGTGTGAGAGAGGGGAGAGAAGTACTAAGACCAGCCGCATAAATGAACTTGTATGTAAAACATCTAATCTTGTACAAAAATGAATAGTGAATCTCCCTCAGAGTAACTTTTTACTTTTTAAACTATATATAAATATATTTATAGAAGAGTGATGCGAGAAAAAAAACATCAAGGTGCTATAGGAATGTGCCAAGTGTCTTTATAAATATTTATTTATCAGTTAAGTAAAAAGTAAATCATTGGGCTTATAGCGTAGTGGTACTCCTTGACCACAAGCCGATGTTAAAAAATGTTAGAATCTAATAAATATTAAGTCTATTCTATAAGGCCACAAGGAGTGGTCTAGGTTTTCCCCACTTTTCCCTGTTGCCACATCAGCGCCACATCAGCTTTCCCCACTTTTCCCCATTTTACACGGTGTCGTCCCACTTTTCCCCACTTTTCCCCATTTTCAAATCTTATTTTTAATTAATTATTTTAACAATAAATATAATAAAATTAAAAAAAGATTCATTAAATTTAAAATAAAAAAAAAAGAATTCAAAAAAAAAATACAACTAAAAAAAAATACAACAAAAAAAAAATACAACAAAAAAAAAAAAAGTACAACCTAAAAAATTAAATTAAAAACCTAGAAAGGGCAATGCCATCCCCAACGAGAATTTGGTTGGTTTTTGAGTTGTTTAAATAGAAAAAAAAAATTGGTTTTTTTTTTTTTTTTTAAAAATTCAACCGTTGTGCAACGGTTATTTTTTTACCCCTCACTTCGGCTTGAATCGGTGTGGTCTTCCCGATCTACCCCACCCCGAATCCGGGGGGTGGTGTTCCCTTGAGACCCCGGCCGGCAAAAGGATTCCTCGAGCCTTCCCCGGCCTCCACTCCGAGTGGCCTAAAAGATATTAAAAACATGAATGGGGACTAGCTACATAATATTAAGGAGTGATGCCTTAATGGTTATCATTCCGTTGGAGCAATTTAACGATTCGTAAGTTCAAACAAAATTGACACTCATCCCCAACAAAACCCTAGACCTCGCTGATCAGCTTCAACCTTCATCAATGGCGGACGACACTGCGTCAATGAGCATATACAGAGCTTCGAGAACGATTAAGAGAAAACAAAGCTCTATGTTCAATTCTCTGAGTTCGATCCACGAGGACTCAATCTTCGTATCCGAGATAGCTCAGCTATGGCCGGAATTGCCACTTGTAGCTAACCTGCGTTGCGGTCTATGGTACGCGAAGAAATTACATTCGAGTTGCTACTTCAAATCGACAGATGGCCATACAAATAACTTGTCGTTTAACACCTCTCGCCTCAATCTCCATGTGGCGAGTCTCGCAGGTTGTTTTTCTAAAATCATCTCTGCCATGAATGATGATCTAGAAGCAAAATTGATGTATTTTTTGTTTTGATTTGTAACGAATTCTAGCTGATCTCTCCCATTCTAACTTCCCACAGATTCAATCCTTTAATAATCAATACAAATCGTGATACTTTAAAATCTTTTTCTATATTATATGAGTCAAGTTTTACAATAAAGACTTCATTTGATTATCTTAAGATTTTTTTTTTTTTTTTTTGTAGTTATGTATAGTGAGTTTGATTTAGATGGATAATAATATTTGGAGTTTTGGTTGCTTTTGTTTTGGATAGGACAGAGGGGAGGGTGTATGATCGTTGATTCTACTCGGAAAGGGAAGAGGTTCCCAGACAGTATGTCAAAAACCATACCTATTTGGACTTGTGTGCTGAATCGTGCAATTTTGAATTATAGAAACAAAATGAACGGGATCAATAAGCCAAAGGAGGAAGTAAGTAGTTGTTTCTTTATTTCTACCATGATCATCAAATATCATGTATGGAGTCTTTTGAAATGCACAAAATGATTTTTTAGTTTTAGATAATAGTTATGCATCTATACACTTAGTTAAATAGCTAATACCTTTCTAATTTAGCCTATCTTGTATGAGTTGGTTTACCTTCTTTCATGTATAAAATTTATATCATTGTGTTGTTTGTATGATTTTAGGGTACTTCTTCTGCCCAAAGTTGTGGTACTGCTGTTCAAGAATCCCTTGAATGGGACCCGTCTCTACATCTTCCTCTCTGGGTGCCTGATACAGAGAAAATAAGGATAGATTCTAAATTAAATGAATGGGTCAAAGTTTTGGAAACAAGTGGAGTTGATATTGCTTCAATTTCATCTTTATTATAGAAGCCTTTGCGCCCTCTTTGGATTTCACAAAAAACTGTCATATGGTTAAATGAAGTTCCTGATTATAATGACTGGGATTTTACGCCCATAATCCTTATTTCTGCATCTGCTTCAAGTGATATATATCGACAAAAAACGAGCTCTGAATTTAGTTGGAATTACATAGCGGGGACGATGAAGAAAGTTGGGCACGAGGTTTAACACCTATTTTATTTTGGAATAATGTTTATGATATAATTAGTTCTGGGCCTGATGTATGTAATCAAACAGTAGCTAATATCGTTGAAAAAGATAGAGTGTTTCGTTCCCAACGAGGACAAAATGCTCCTCAGGTTTCTGTTAAACCTAAAAAGTCAAATCAGTCTCAAGACCAACCATTAGACATAATTGTGCAGAATGGAATTAGTGGAGATTTATTAGATAGTGAACATGAAGTATATTGGTTGGGTTTGACCAATCTTGCAGTTTGTTCAACCAAATGTCGTAAGTGTTCTCTATATGCTAGATATTTAGAAAATATAAATATGTTTTGCATGATAAATTGATAATCTTAGCTAAGCTATCAATTGAAAATTTAGATGATGTTGAGATTAGAAGTGGCAATCATGACCCATTTTGTGCAGATTTTAAGTCATCAAATGTTGATAGCATATTGAACTGTGACAAAAATCAGATTCTTTATACCCTTGAGGATTCTGAAGCTTATTTGCACCTGCCTGTTATGGTGCGCCATGTCATATGTATCACATCACTTATTTCTATTATATTATCACTTTTTTTACTTATCTTGCTAGATGATTCCATGACCTCTTTTACCTTTACAGGACTCTAAATTTGATAGATTTTCTCTTCAAAGAAATCTTCCTTCTGCATTAAATTTTGCGGAACTGCATCTGAAAAAGGGAAAGAGACTTGCAGTCTGCTGCAACAGTGGTAAGCTTCACATCAATGCATTCTTCATGGATTTTTTTTTTTCAAATAACCTCCTCTTATTGATTTTTTAAAATTTTAAGTATGAATGTGCTTCTAATTTTGTCCTGTTTTAGTTGAATCTTCTTTGTGCTTTTAATTGATTGGAGGATGGCTTTTTACCCTATTTACGGTTATGATTGAGGTCGAGATCAATGATAGGATTTTTTGGAGAAGTAGATAAAGGCTGTAGAATTTTTGGAGATTTTTAGAGTTTTTAAGGTTAGAGTTTATAGCTGTAAGTATGACCTTAGAAGTAAGTATATCTTAGTTTAAATGTAATGTATGTATTCTATTTGATACGTGTGTTACATTGTTTGCTATAATTTTGTTTGTGTGTTTGCGTTTGCGTAAAAAATAAACAATTATATAAATAGATAAATAAAAGTATTGTGGCATCTCTGAGTAAGGGGTCTCTTCTGAAGCACTCTTTGTATCCTATTGGAATAAAGGTAAGGTTTGTATTCGTCAAACCCCCCAAACCCTACTCAATAGTGAGACTTTCCTGGATATGTTTTGTTTTGTTGTTTGTACAACCATTATGTGGAATTGCTTTAAACGTTTTGTCCTATTTGGGTCATCATAACATGCCCTATAATGACCCAAACAGCAAATAAACAATTTTTAGCAACTCAATTATACAATAACTAAAACAGGATAAAAATAAAAGTACATGGTGTCTTTTTTTTTTTTTTTTTTTTTTTTTTTGCAAAAAAAACATCGTTTTTTAATACTGTCGAGTATAATTATTGCTCAAATTTTGACGTATGGATTCTTGCGCATGTTTTCCAGAAGCTGAATAATGTTATACTTTCTCTAATTTTATAGGGGAAGACATCAGTGTTTGCATTTGCTTGGCAATATTGATTTCTTTATATAATGTTGAAGGTATGTATACTTGATCTTAAATCTCCTACCCCATCTCCCTTGCTTCTCTCCAGCAACAACTCCCTAGACACACATAGCATTATAGTAATAGCAATTGTTTTAAAATATGTGGACTTTTCTGTTGAATTCACATACAAGTCCTTAGATCTTTTTTTTCCTCAAAATTTGATTTTGCATGATTGATTTGTGGGATTTTCTACGATTTTGTATGGTTAAGTCTCTCGAACAGTTGTAAGGGTTTATAACTTTATATTACACAAAAAAGAAAGGGATTCAAAGTGGTTGCTGAGCGAGATTGAGTATTTACGTACGGCTTTCTCTTTGTCAGTCATCAAGGTTTAGGAAATTTATGCTGGTTGTGACCATGTTAAATTTCTGTAATTTACTACTATTATTATCATAAAATTTTGGGTAAACTAAGTATATTGGGACATAAAATGATGAACAAAAGTTATTTAGGATTGTCTTTCTCCACTTGTAAATTAAAAATTATTATAGTATTTTTCTAGCCAAAAATTTTCATCTATTATGGGGATATTTGGGATTGCTAGATAAAATTTATGTACTTACGGTCTTTTCTTCTATATCAATCAACTTATTTTATCCGTAATTTGTAGATTATCAGTTCTAATTATCAATATCAAACACCCACTTAATCCTTAATCATCCATTCATTAATGAAGTTTTAAAAATTACGAGAATTATATAATGTCGACTGTCAATAAAGGTTATTATTCTTAACAGGTGCATACGATGATGGGAGATTTTTTAAGAAGGCACGGGTAACAAAGCTAGATATGCGTCAACGACTGGTATTTGTATGCAAATACATCGTAAATGCGCGACCATCAAGAGGTAATATAAAGCAAGTCTATAATTTTCTTGCGGGTCAAAGTCTTTTGAATTAGACTTTGACCATGGTGTAAAAGAACATGAGGGGTTAAATTTGAGTCTGATTAGATCAATTGACCTTTTAGATTTTAAGACAATGTTTTTGTTATGTTTTGGGTTCATCGTCATCTATATGTTTTCATAAATGCATGTCATGCTTGTATTTACTCACTTCCTGCCGCATGGCCACTAATATACTTTAATGTATATGAAAATTAGATTAATGAACACTAAAAGAATTCAAGAGGGGGTTCAATTGAAGGATTGCCTTGGGTAGAGTATAAAAGTTTTATTAATACAAGATTTGCTGAAGTATTAGGTCAAGATGCTATGGGAGCATTGGTATCTTTAAAGCAGCAAGGATCTCTGCATGATCTTTGTCAACAGTTTGATTTGACTTTGACAAAAGTCACCATCTGTTGATGAATATGCAGCAAGTTTGTTTTTGAGAGACATTAAACCTGAAATTGGATATCCTTTAAGGTTACTTCGACCTAAAAGGTTGCCTGAAGCTTATTTGTTGGCTAGAATTCAAGCTGAAGCTGTACAGGCAACTCAGGCTACTCCAATTATATCCGTTAAACCTGCTATTTCATCTTATAACTCTGCTATGAGTTGTAAAAATTCATCAGGTTCTGCAACAAATTTACGATTATTGCCCACTCCTTTGGCTAAGTTTGAAATCAGGTCAGCCTAGAAGGTTGTCTCACAAAGAGATTAAGGGAGAATGTTTTGGATGTAATGAAAAGTTTACACCAACTCATCAATGCAAGAATAAACAATTTTTTTTTCCATAAAATTAATTGAAGAAGAGAAGGTGCCTCAGGAAGATGTTGATGAGGTATTATTTCACTCTATGCAAGTTCCAGTTATTTCTTTGAATGCTCTAATGGGAGTGCCTTCTTATTCTTATTCTACTATGAGGATAAAAGGGTCAATTGGATTACACAGATCTTTATAGACTCTGGATCAACCCATAATTTTTTGCATTTGGATTTGGCTAAAAAAATGCAATGTCCTATTAAGATGGGAAATGCTTTAAATATTACCATAGCTGATGGTAATAAAATGCATTGTACTCAATAATGTGAAAACTTTAAATGGATGATTCTAGGTAATTGGTTTGTTAAAGATGTAATGTTGATTCCTTGAAATAACTATGACATTTTAAGGATCTTACAATGAAATTTAAAGTGGGAGATCAAGTGTTTGCGCTTAAAGGATTGGGTTATAATTCTCTCGTCTTTATGTTCAGCCTTCAAACTCTGCATGCTGATTCTTTTCATCATGAAACAAGAATTGGTGATGTCTTCGGATCAATCATTTAATACTTTGTTATCAAAGTATAATGGTCTTTTTGCTGAACCAAAATCCTTGCCTCCAAAAAGAAATTGTGATCACTGAATTTTATTAAAAATTGAAATAGTTATCATCAATCAAAGGGCTTATTGATACCCTGCCGGTTAAGAAGTTTTGGAGAAATTGACTCAAGAATTATTGGAATCAAGAGTAATAAGAAATAGTAAGAGTGGTTTTGCATCTCCTGTTGTTTTGGTGAAAAAGAAAGTTGACTATAAAAGATAGCTTTCCTGATCCTTTAATAGAGGAATTATTGGATGAATTAGGGGTGCCAGTGTATTTTCTAAAATTTAAGAGGAGCTAATCACCAAGTGAGAATGGATGAAAGAGACCTAGCAAGACCTTTAACAGATTTGTTGAAGAATATCACATTCAAATGGAATGATTTGGCACGGGTGGCCTTTGATCAGTTGAAACACGCACTTAGTTCTGCACCTGTTTTAGATTTACTAGATTTTTATAAATTTTTTTGTGGTTGAAACGGAAGCTTCTTCTAAAGGTTTAGGGGTTGTGTACTAATGCAAGAGGACCATCCTTTGGCTTTTATTAGCAAAGCAATTTGTGAAATAACAAGCCTTGTCTATGTACGAAAAAGAATTGCTTGCTATTACCCTGGGTCTTCTTCTTATAATCGTTCCTCGTATAATCTATAACCTAATTCACTATTTGCTCTGTGCGCTATTTACTTTATTATTCTATTCTCTCTTACTCTTGGTGTCAAACTCCATCGTTGGTACGACGTGTCGTTCTACACCTCTAATTTCATCCCAATTTCATCTCTGTTGAATCGAATTGTCGGATTCGCCCCCCAATTCCCGCTGATTTCAGGTTCTGTCGGTTAATATTCTTGATTCGCCCCCAATTAACCGTCGATTTCAATTTCATCGTCGTGTTTCATAATTTATTCAATTCCTATCATTCAATTCATATTCAATTTTGCTGATTTTTCGGATTCTGTTACCAAATTTTGTTGGATTCGGTCACCAAATTTTGCTGGATTCTACACTATTGTCGCTCTATTTTTGTGAACCTCCCCTTTTTTCCTTATTAATCATGGTAAATCAAATCTCTCGATTACATGCTCACGAACAACAGATCGTTCAACTTCAACAGGATGCGGCAGAAATCAAAACATCGCTCAAATTGTTGCACGAGGATCGATCAGCTTCAATTAAATTTTCTCAAAAGTGTTCTCGATTGGATGAAGAATCAGGACAAACTACTTGTTGAGGCTCCATCGGGATCATCTGACATTATTTTGCCCAGCTTCGGTGCCTCTTCGGCTCCGGGGATGGTTCGGTGGATTTGACGAAGATCCAATGGCCTGAGTTCACTGGATTTGAACCTTCGAGATACATTCAAAAGGTGAATCTCAATTTTGGCAAACATTCCACTCCTGATGATCTGGCATACGAAGTTTAACGTCTTTGTTTGTTAATTGAAGTGAGGCACGATTAATGGTTAGCTCCCAAATCTTGTGGACAAGACTTTTAAATAAGGGGGAGTAATGATAGAAATTATAGTTATATTAATATGTTGGTAGTAGTTAGTAGTAATGGTAGGTTCTAGATATGGGTAGTTTGGTAATATTGATCTCTAGTTGTTTGATAGTGGGTTATAAATAGAGATTAGGCTTATGAGTTGGGGTGTGAAGAGATTTGTTTAGATTTGGCTCTTGCGTATGCTTGGAGAGGGTTTTACCCGGGGTCGTCTTGTATAATATATAACCTAATTCATGATTTGCTCTATGTTATTTACTTTATTATTCTATTCTCTCTTACTCTTGGTGTCAAACTCCATCAGTTATCCTCTTCCTTTACACATTCCGTATATTCCTAATGACACAAATGTGGAGGCTGCGGAGTCTTTTCGTAGAGATAGGAAGGCTATGATTAGTCACCTTAAAAATAATTTACAATCAACGAGAAACATGATGAAGCAATATGAAGATGCTAAAAGATCGGAACGTGTTTTTGTCGCTGATATTGGGTCTATTTGAAATTACAACCTTTTGTGCAAACTTCTTTAACAAGGGTTAAGCATTCAAAATTGGTTCCAAAATATTTTGGTCCATTTTGGATTATTGAAAAAATTGGAAATAGTGCTTATCGTTTGGATCTTCCAACTAAGGCTCAAATGCATCGGGTGTTTCATGTTTCTTTGCTTAATAGAGCTCATGGAAATCATTGCCAGTTATTCCATTACCAACGAATTCTTGTTTTCATTTTCAATCATGAGCTATTATTGATTACCGTTTAGGTCGAAAAGGTTAGCGAATGGTTAATTAAATTTTGGTGCACTGGGCTAGCTTATGTTACTGAAGCTACATGGGAGTATCAAGATGAATTCGAATTAAGATTTCTTGATTTTAATTCTTGAGGACTAGAATTATGTTTGGCGGGAAGTTTTGTTAGTTGTAATTGAATAATCAGAGGGTTAAAGATGTAATAAATAGATAAACAGAGGATTAGAAATGTTAATTGTGTAATAAGTCATTAATTAGTTAGCTTGACTGTTAAATTTGTTGTGTATAACTAGTCGACTTGTAATACTTTGGAAGTTTGTTATGAAATGAAACTTCCTTTGTTACTTTGATTCGTGTTTTCTATATGTAGCTAACAGTATGTCTCATCTTAATAAGTACTCACATTATATTTAATGCACCACAAACATCAATGTGCAAAAGTGAGTTCATCAATTAACTCAACCAATTTATCTCGTATCAATTTATACTAGGTTAACGGTAAAATATACGGAAAAACGGTAAAAAACGTGCGCTGAAAAGTCAGAAAAGCGATACCGATGGCTTGATCTTGAAACTTGGATATTAACTGCTAGGAATCGATTGAGTAAAAAATATATATGAACCATGTATAAACGGATACAAACCGATTCCACTTGTTATTACGTAGGAACGAGGTTCCGATTTTGGTCGAACACCAATTTTATTACATAAAGTTTCAAGTGTCCCAAAACAATTAATCAATTTCAAAGGTTATTACATCGTTTTTGTTGCGATCATTTTATTTTTGTCCCAACAAAACGAGTGTCACAAAACATGCGAAGAATTTTTTTTTAAAAACCGTCTCTTAGTTCAATCAAATCTTATTTACAACGAATTTTCATGTACTTATTATGTGTCAGAACACGAATGGTTGACTATTGGAGCATGGTAACAATCTCACTACAACAAAACTGGGTATTTGCGACGAAATTTTCGATTGCAAAGTAGTCTCAAATAACCATATGACTCTACTTTACTACCAACACAGCCGTCAGAAAAACCTTCGTAGCTAATTCTTTTTGCAACCACAATTGCGACGAACAAGTATTTTGCGACTGGTTTTAGCAACGGATATTCTAGTCGCAATTAATGCTTTTTGCGACGAGTTTGCGATAAGTTTTTGCAGTGGGTTTGCGACGGGTTTTTTGCGACTGTCACTTTGCGACAGGTTTTTTGTGACTATCTTGCGACTAGAAATTTGCAACGACTTTGCAACTAATGCGCTTGCGAAGAGTTTGCGTCGAATTCGCAACTATTTTTCAGCCATTTTACAAAATAAACAAATACGTAAAAAGATAATAAAACCTGCATATAATTTACAAAATTTCAAGTAGAACCTACTTTATAAGCATCAAATATCCAAAAGCATCAAACGTCTAATTTGTCTTAACAAGGCATTCAAACATCCAAAATAAAGTGGTTGGGTCATGTCCTAACTTGATGACGGGAGTTTTTTAGTCACAACTCTTAACAGTGACTTAATGCTCGTCATTCTCTCAAGTATAGCCTCTTTCTCGGCTTTTTCCTTTTTTTTTCTCGGCCTTTTCACTTTCCTTTTCTTTCACCAACTCCTCTATAATTTGGTTTTCACCTGTAAAGTTGTTAGGAAACATGTCAAATCTTAAACATATCCCAAAAAACAATAAAAACAATTAATAGATGTTGGCACATGGAGATATGTGTGTATGCACAGGTAGAGTGAGAGAGAGAGTACTTTGGGATTAACCGATCCTTCCCAAGCCATAGGATTGGTGATCATAGATTCCAACCCAGCTTCAATATACCTATTTAAATACAATTGAACAGAGATGGTGCTAAAAGAAAAAAATTATCTTACCAATATCATAAAATCAAGCTTTAATAGCTGCAGCTACATCAGCAACTGCTTGAAGTCCTGAGAAAAACTGTCTATTGATTCTGAGAAGCAGGTAAATCATATATATAATAAATCATTATCGGGAAGTAGGCATACGCAATTGAGAAGTGCATTTTTTAGTCTTGCTCATACCAGGAAATCCAGCATAAAAAGTAGCCATCCTACATTCACTTGCTCTTTGGGTACATAAAAACACAATTACAGTATAAACAAATGTGTTTCAAGGTTGTTAAGCAAAAGTATATTTTTAGAGGGTTCAAGTCGTATAGTTAATATGCTAGCGGCAGCAAATAGACCCTAGTATGCTTTGCAAAAAATAAATTATATTAAATATTAATATATATATATATTAAAAACCAACTGAAAGGAATAGTAAAGTTTTATTTTTTCGATTTTCGTCACCAAAACTTTTATATAATTTAAAGTTTTGTTTTTTCGATTTTGGCTACTAAAAGTTTTATATGTTATATAAGGTTTTGTTTTTACGATTTTGCCCACTAAAACTTTTTAAAGTTTTGTTTTTTCGATTTTGGCAACTAAAACTTTTATATAATATACAGTTTTGTTTTTTCGATTTTGGCCACTAAAAGTAAAGTTTTGTTTTTTTGATTTTGGTCACTAAAACTTTTATATAATATAAAGTTTTGTTTTTTCGATTTTGGCCACTAAAACTTTAATATAATATAAAGTTTTGTTTATTCGATTTCGGCCACTAAAACTTTTTAAAGTTTTGTTTTTTTTGATTTTTGCCACTAAAACTTTTATATAATATAAAGTTTTGTTTTTTTGATTTTGGCCACTAAAACTTAATAGTAAAGTTTTGTTTTTTTGATTTTGGTCACTAAAACTTTTATATAATATAAAGTTTTGTTTTTTTGATTTTGGCCACTAAAACTTTTTTAAGTTTTTTTTTTTTGATTTTGGCCACTAAAACTTTTATATAATATAAAGTTTTGTTTTTTCGATTTTGGTCACTAAAACTTTTATATAATATAAAGTTTTGTTTATTTAATTTTGGCCATTAAAACTTTTAAATTTTGTTTTTTCGATTTTGTATAATTTTATGTTTATATATATAATTGTATAGAGTTTGTGATGAGAGATTTGATTTTGCTATGTAACTTATGATTTTGCAAATGATATATAATACACGTTATCGGAAGTGTGCTGTGATAACCCGCCGCAACGCGCGGGTGGGATTAAACCTAGTTCAAATAAAATTCCCCATCATTTTGTATAAAAGTCATTAAATGTTTTAAATATAACTTCTCAATATTTGATATAAGCTAAAAATTAAACGAATTTTTCCCCAAAAAAAGTTTCATTAAGAAAATTATTTACCGGTGTTGAGGGAAAAACATTTACAAAACTAGTGTTTTAATCATTAGTTAGCTTCTCACTTCTCATTTCATTGGAGAACTTTCATTAATTAAATATTTTGTGTTTTATTTATATTATTAATCATACTTATAATTATCTAACAATTTTATATATTTATAAAATAATTAATAATTCGATTAATATCCGTATTACAAATTTTATCATATTTTTAATAGTTAAAGGTTTTAAACTAAATATCAAACAAAAAAAAAGATTCTTCAGTTCTTACACAACACAGTTGAAAGAAAATGAGATTTTTAAATGTGTTTCAAGTTAATAAATAATAAAAATATGATCAGGTTATTAGGATCAAAAATGTTAGTCAGGTTTTTCGAGTCTTCTTGATTGAAGAAGATTACTCTTTTTATCAAAATAAAATAAACAATCACGAATCTGACAAAGATAAATGAAGGGTTATGAATAAAATTGGTTAACCCTATTTTTTGCTCTCGAAAATTACATCCAACATAATTTGTTTATATATATTAGTTATTAATTTAAATATAAAACCAATAATTAACAATTTGGTTTCTATTTAACCGTTCGATTTTGCTCACGCCTAATTTTGAACAAGTTTATGACTTTATTCTATTAGTTCAGTTTAAAAATACATATAATAATCATAAACTTATAATGATTTAATTAATAGTTTCTAATTATTTAATAGTTTATAACACTTTTAACTAATTTTATTTATCTTTTAATTACATGTGGGGAATAAGAACCATATGACATAAATAACATGATTATATATGAAATTTTTTGTCTGTTGTTCAGTTTAAAATAAAAATAGTATTATTATATAATATAAGTTACCCACCTTAGAAGTTAGAACCACCGAGGTTGAGGAATTAACACGCATGAAGCCTTCTACAAATCCGTTATGCTCTTTAAGATATAACTCCTCCAGTTTTGAGCTTCAAATATTCAACACATTCATCAATTCTCCATTTTTAATTTGGATCTGTCATCCAAAAGTACAAAAGCAAAATAAACAAGTTATATTAGCTACATTTCTTCCATCCGTTGTTAGAACATTAATATATTATATTCATTTTTAAGAAAGTATTCCTTGAAATTACCATAACTCCATCGATATGCATGGGGAACATGATAATATAATAGCGCACTTGATGAAATTACGTGAAAGAACATCGTCCGTTCATGCTTGCCTACTTCAAATTCAAATCAAAGTAATGGCCTTATCTAACTCAAACTCAAGAGGCCGTTGACCAATAAGACGCGGATCATTCCATTGAAAAATACCAACTTCATGTAAGGGATTAGCCACCTTAGATTGACTAAGGTCGAGCAAGTTAAGCATTGGAAGTGGAACAGGAATATGGAGTTTTACCGGCCCCGTGCATCCTACAAGACGTACATCCTTGATATTCTGAGTCTTCCCAAGATCTAGATTAGTTACCTTTGAATGACTTAGGTCGAGGTAGTTAAGCATTGGAAGTGCAATGGGCATTTGTAGTTCTACCAGGTCCTTGCATCCTGCAAGACATACATTCTCGATATTTGGAGTCTTCCCAAGGTTAACATTAGTCACCTTAGAATGACTAAGGTTAAGGTAGTTGAGCATTGGAAGTGAAACAGACATTAGGAACTCTACCAGGTCCTCGCAACCTCCAAGACGTACATCCGTGATATTTGGAGTCATCTCGAGGTTAAAATTAGTCACCTTAGAATGACTAAGGTCGACGTAGTTAAGCATTGGAAGTGCAACAGGCGTTTGGAGTTCTACGAGGTCCTTACATTTTGCAAGACATATCTTCTTGATATTTGGAGTCATCCCAAGGTTAAGATTACTCACTTTAGATTCACTAAGGTTGAGATAGTTGAGCATTGGAAGTGCAATAGTCATTTGGACTTCTACGAGATCTTGACATCCTTCGAGATTTAAACTTCTGATATTTGGAATCATGTCAAGGTTAAGATTACTCACCTTAGAATAACTAAGGTAGAGGTAGTTGAGCATTGGAAGTACAATAGACATTTGGAGTTCTACCAGGTTTCTACATCGTGCAAGATGTAATCTATGGATGTTTGGAGTGATCGTAAGGTTAAGATTACTGACCTTAGAATGACTAAGATCAAAGTAGTTGAGCATTGGAAGAGCAACAGGCATTTGAAGTGCTACCAAGTCTTTACATTCTGCAAGAGGTAAATTCTTGATATTTGGTGTCATCCCAAGGTTAAGATCACTCACCTTAGATTCACTAAGGTTGAGATAGTTGAGCATTGGAAGTGCAATGGGCATTTGGAGATCTACCAGGGTTTGGCATCCTTCAAGATTTAAACTTTTGATGTTTGGAGTCAACCTAAGGTTAAGATTAGTCACCTTTGAATGGCTAAGATCGAGGTGGTTGAGCATTGGAAGTGCAACAGACATTTGGAGTTCTACCATGTTTCCACAGTGTGCAACATGTAACCTCTGGATATTTGGAGTCATGCAAAGATTAAGATTACTCACCTTAGAATGACTAAGGTGGAGGTCGTTAAGCATTGGAAGTGCAATGGGCATTTGGAGTTCTACCAGGTCCTCACATCCTGCAAGACGTAAATTCTCGATATGCGGAGTCATCCCAAGGTTAAGATTAATAACCTTAGAATGACTAAGGTCGAGGTATTTGAGCATTGGAAGTGCAACAAGCATTTGAAGGCCTACCAGGTCTTTACATCTTACAAGATCTAACCTCTCGATATTTGGAGTCATCCCAAGGTTTAGATCACTCACCATAGAATCACTAAGGTCCATGTGGTGGAGCGTTGGAAGTTCAAATGGCATTAGGAGTTCTACCAAGTCTTTACATGAATGAAGATCTAATGTTTCAAGATTCCGAGTCATTCCAAGGTCAAATGTTCTCAATTTTGAATAGCTGAGGTCAACAAATTTAAGCTTTTTAAGAACCTGTTTCAAGGAAAAAGATAAATTTCAAAGTAATTTACAAAATATAGCATAATAAAAGATCATGCAAAACAACCAATTATTATTCTACCTTTCTATCTCCATCTTCCCAGAGTTGAGAAATACAGCTCCTAGTCATTTCAAGGTTAACAAGATCATTTGCTTGAAATGTTTTAGGCAAACTAGAAGCAGGGTAACCAGTCCAATGTAGGGATCGTAAAGTATCCGGAAAGTATTGGACATCTTCATCAAATACCCAATTTTGGGATACACGATCAGCATCATAAACAGAAAGTAATTCAAGTGCCTTCATCTTTCGAAGTTTTTCAATAATTGTAGCAGGATGGATGCTCGGATTCTTCAGATTCATAATTCTTGTGGCTTTGGTACCCTGTAATGAAAAGCTATCATCAAAATTATACCAAATAAATATATATTTCTATTCCAACTTACAAATAAACTTGAACCTTACCAAGTCATTAACTAGTACTTCTTCAATTTCTTCCTTATCACATAATCGCCTACGTTTGTTAGGCTCATTAGGGTGCAAGCGACAAGCAATATTTCTTCCCATCTCTTCTATATGATCATGCATGTCCAAATATCCATTAGGCGATGTATTTATCAGAGACCTTTGCTCAAGAACTTCTAAACCCATTTGAGCATGAAATCCGCAGCCTTCTAGTATTCTGATTGCCTTGTACTTTGGTTTACCTTTCAGCATGCATGCAACATCTAGGAATATTTCTTTCTGATCTTCCTCTAGACCATCATAGCTTATTTCCAATTTTTTCAATGTTTTCTCCAATGGAATTGTTTGAAGTCTTTTTATAGTATCTAGCCATATAGGCTCAGTTTTATCACCAAGAAATGAACCCAAAACTTTAATTGTTAACGGAAGACCAGCAGCATAATGCACAACTTTTCTAGATAGCTTTTCATACCCTTGAATTGGAACCTGTTTGCCAAATGCATGCCTATTAAAGAGGCAGCTTGCTTCATCATCTGATAATAAACTAATATTATAAATATTGGCATCACAAACTCCATGTGCTTTCAACACTTGCTTGTCTCTTGTTGTGATGATGATTCTACTTCCAGGCTTAAACCAATTAGGGTTACCTGCTAACACCTCAAGCTGTTCTGTGTCATCCACGTCATCTAGAACTACAAGAGCCTTTCTACCAGACATCATCTTTTTCATTTTATTTATCCCATCAGAAACACCTGTTACATCAATGCTTTGATCATTTGACACATCTCTAAGCACCTGTTTTTGCAGTTTCTTCAAACCAGACAAAGAGCCTTTTGAAACTTCTCTGACATTCTCGACAAAGCTTTTACCCTCAAACTGAATAGAAATATGATCAAAAACAACTCGTGCCAAAGTTGTCTTCCCAGCACCACCCATCCCCCATATCCCTATCATTCGAACATCATCTTCAGAATCAGTTTCTAAAGATGAAATAATATTCTTTACCCGGGTCTCCATGCCTACTAGCTTCTCATCAATGCTACAATTGTTGAGATGTAGTTTCAGTGAGATGTCTTTAACAATTTCTTGGATGAATTTTGCTTCACGCCTGTGTTAAAAGGAAGATTCAAGCAGATTACTCCATAAAATCCCATATGACCAGGGTAATTTTAAATCTTTAGATTACTACAATAACATATAAAGTACGAAATAGGATCAATTAAAAACAAGATTTTTCCTAAAAACACAAAAACAAAACAAAAGAAATAATATTTGATAACTATAACGAACTTTGATTGAACTCGTTCCGGTGGTATTGGAATCATCTCATCGAAATCTATCATCTTATCTTCTAAGGTTTTGGATTCGGGTTTGACCAGACGGTTTAGGTTTTACGTATAGGGTTGGACGAGACTGTTCCACCGCTGCCGAAATTTGTTCAATTGGAGGTCGTAAGTGTAGTCAAAGGTCATTTATCGTTTTTATGTTTTTAGACAAAACACCGTTTTCAAGAGGATCTCCTTCCCCAGTGAAGTAGTAAGAAGGGTTGTAAACAAGCCGAGTGGAGCCCGAGCTCGACTCAATTTGACTAAATAAAGTTTTATCTCAAGCTCGGCTCATTAAGAGCTTTATTTTTAAATCTCGAGCTCGGTTTGCTAGAAAATTTTATGCCCGGCTTGGCTCTTTTATTTTTTAATTTCAATTTATTTATTTTTATTACTAATATAATACATATTTATAATTATATTTTTCAATTTTAACATAAATTATACGATTTAAATATATTTTTCATAATTTTATATATAAAAATAATTAATTATATAAATATACAGTTAATAGAATAAATAAATAGCCCGTCTAGGCTCACGTGTTGGTTCGAGCTTAATATGTGAAGCTTGGGCTCGGGCTCATTTAGACTCGGCTCGTTCGATTTTTTTTGCCAATCTGATCCCGAGTAGCTTACTAGCTGGCTTGATTCATTTACACCCTATTTATTAGTAACATGCTCATGCTTCATGTTCAATCTTTTGACACGATTCAAGTTTTTGAGTTAGAATTGCAATAGAAATGAGATGAAGGAATTACCCATCAAATGTCTTTTTCAACTCCCATCCAGCCAAATCAGATGCATCTTTCAGAGCATCTCTCCATTTCGCAGCAGCTGGATTCTGAACATGTTTTGCAAAGGCTTCTCCAACCGCCCCGCTTTGGTTTCGGACTTCGGTGGGCTCCACATCATAGAAAATAGGGTAAGCAGTCTGCTCCTCCATCTTCTGGCACTCCATGATCTTCGAGAGCTCCTGTAAACACCAGGATGAATCTGCATACTTCTTGGAGAAAACAATGATGTGAAATCTCGATTCTTCGATGGATCTGATGAGCTGATCATCGATCCTTTCCCCTTTCTTGATTGTTTCATCATCTTTGTAAGTTGTAAGGCCTTTATTGTCAAGAGCCAGATGGAGATGATCAACAAATGTCTTGCGGGTGTCTTCACCCCTGAAACTCAAAAAGACATCGTACTTGAAGCTCTTTTTAACGGATGAAGCTGAAGAAGATGCCATTTGATTAATATAAAATATATGCTTCAAGGATCGAATAAAATAGATCTGATTGCTAACAGATTTGTAAGAGGTGAATATGTATAATATAATTAGATGTAGAAACTAGAGCCACTTATTTTGGTCAACACACTAATAATTGTTTCTCATCCTTTTGAACTTTCGTTGAAAAAACGAGCAAGTTTCGTATTTTAGTCCTAAAATGGCAAAATATCTTCAATTTTAAACTTATTATAATCCCAAAAATAAACGTACTCTTTATATGAGAAGAGTGTCGGTAAAGTCACCGGTCTCTTCATAATTCTATGATGCTTTAATTTATAATTCGTGTACTCCCTAATCTTTTTAACTTACTTGTATATATAAGAAAATATCAAATAATAAGGGATTCTTTTATAAGAATTAATAAGAGTTTTATATTTGACATGATAATTTATCTACATCATCTTATTTTTTATTTTTTTACTTTTTTTGTATTAGAGTTTAATTTTTTAATAGATTTTTTATTTTATTTACTTTTTTGTACTGAATTTTGTTTTTTTTAACTAAATTTTTGTTTTATATTTTTAACATGTCATACGTGAAACTTATATTGATTCTTACTCTTTTTAGACTAATATCTCTTCTTATTGTTTATATTTTTTTACTACATTTTTATTTATATTTTGTTTTGATTTTTTTTTCTTCTTTTTTTAAGTTTGTAGCATTGCTAATGATTATACTCTAACATTTTTAGTTACAAATGTATTAATTTATATACATGTCTGTATGTATGTGTGTATATATAATGGAGATTGGAGAGAGAATGAGCAAAGTCTTAAAATTAAGAAATCTGCAATTTACAAAGCTTGATGTACAACTTCTGTAGCAAGTTTACCCTCTTCTTTTAAAAATCACGTTTCCTCTCCCCGATTTCAAATTTCAAATCTTGTACATACCTCACTTTACACCTTCCAAATGCATATCAAAATGAAGAGGGAGACTTCGGAGGTTTCCAATGGCTCGATCTTCTTAAGCATACCCCGGTTATGACGAAGAATTCGCGGTTGAGCCCGATGGAATTTCGAGTGAATATAAACTCATCAGAACTCCACTGCCATCAAATTAAGTGACCTACCAGATTTTATAACATTACAACCTTTTTTTTCAGATTTAAAGGTCTGCACTTATTTTACTTAATTTTTGTTCTTACTCCTTTTTTTTTCAAGTAACATTCCTGTTATAGTAACGCATAAAACAATGTTAGATTTCCTATCTTTGCATTTCGTAATATTTAGATAAAAAAAATTTAATACATATACTTGAATATTATCAAGTTACGTTTATGTTACATATAGACGTATTATTTTGAAACTTGATTTTTATAGACTCATATATTTTTTTTGTGTTCATTTTTAGTTAGTATTGTAATTTTCCTTTTTTTAATAGTTCACTAATCATTTTTGAAAATGTATGTTTTTTTTTTTATTTCAGCAAGTTTTTTTATTTCCAATATATTTTACATTTTTTATATCCAGTACACTATTACATTTTGTTACGTTTGTGTTACATATCAAATATATTTTGATGTTTGTACTTTAATCCTTTCTATAACATTTTCCATATAGTTTATAAATTGACTTTATTTGATAATACACAAGCATTAAATGATTGATTGTTTGTTTCTTAGGTTTTTAATGTAACTTTCTATAATACTTTATTATTTTGTTTTATTTTTTAGGTTTTTATTTTGTTTGAATTATATGTTTTATATAATGCAAAATAAAACGTGTTACGTTTAATTTTCGTATCCGAAATTTGAACTATCGTATATGCTCCAAATTTTACCTTGTTACAGTGATGTTACACAATACATTTCGGTTACAAGTCATTTGCGACTTTCATATTTTGGGTTATTTTGTTTCAAAATGTACGTGTTACATTGATTTTACATTATATATATATATATATATATATATATATATATATATATATATATATATGCACTTAATTCATGTCTGTAAATCTAAAAGCCCACAAATTAGGCTGGCACTTTGTATTTAACCATGATTAGTATCATTTTTTAAAACTTTTAATAAACCAGGTTAGGGAGTAAGATATTTTAGAGAGAGAGAGATCATATATATAGGAAGAGGTTCAAATGTTAACCCTCCCTTATATCGTTAACCCGTGTTAACCCGGCATTTTTTGCCCGAATCTTTGTTTTTTTTCATGGTTTTTGTTATACATAAATAGGGGGTTTCTTTTTTGTGTTTTTGCTAATTCATCACCGTTTAGAAATTATTTACAAGTGTAAGTAAGTGTAAGTTACTTACACTACACTACTAAGTTTGGGAATTTATATGGGTAGTTTATATAAAATATTAAAATGTTCCAAAATCAAAAATATCAATTTTGTTATTATATTGATGTAATACTCAAAAAAAAAAAAATTAGTTAATCTAAGTTTATTAATACGTCAAACCATCTAACTAATACACGCAAACATTCTAAGTGTATATTTTGGAAATACTAAATTACATTCTTATTATTTATAGCAAACTATAGGTTGGCTAGTTAACAAACTACCATCACAACTATGATATTATTGGATAGAAAAGCAAACTAGTGAGTTTCTCATACTTTCACTTTTATTTTTGTAAATTTAGGGATGTTATACTTGTTAGTATATCAAAACTCTTTAATTTTAAAAACTTACTCAAAATATAGATGCAAACTATTAAGTTTAGTTAGATTGATTTGATTGCTATGTGTTATAATTTGTTTGTGATCTATGATTAAACTATGATTCATATACCTCTTTCGCATTAACTTAGTTCATTGTGTAAAAAAGTAAAAATGTAAACATTTGCAGACTTGTTGGCATAAATGCTTTAAACCAAGACCTAATTAGCCTTGATTTTAAAAGCAACGTATTGATACTTGTATGAGAGAATATGCATCTATTGCAGACTTGTTGAAATACATGTTTTAATTCAAGACCTAACTAGTCTTGTTTAAAAATATGCGTTAAGGCTTGTTTGAGAGGCTATTGATGAAACTTATACTTATTTGCAAATGTGTAGAAATGCATGATATTGAACTCAATTCTATATAGACTAATGATTGCATCTTTTTATATGTACAACTATAAACTTGTATGAGGCTCGCCAACTATGCAAATAAGTTGATAAACTATATTTTACATGTGTAAGAAGATAAGTGAATATTTTGATGAAGACTAAATTAGGAGAGTGGACCAAGTTAAACTTAATTCTAACAATGTTATATTTCATTTTTGTATGTTGGGATGTTGAACAATTGTAGTGCATTTGATTGAATGGTTGTTGAATGAAGTCTTAATATTGATTCTTAAATATTTAAACTTTAAAGTAGCACAATGAGCTTTTTTAAACAACCATAAATCACACCTGACGTATTCTGTCGTCAGCTAGGGTGTGACACTTACAAGAGGAGATTACTTACTATAATCCTAGATTAGTGCAATATTTTGAAATTTTCATATTTTGTAATTTTGATAAAACATTATGACCTATTTTATTACATTTTACTATTAATGAATGTAGTAGTATCTCTATTATGACCAAGCTCTCAATGATTCAGTTTCTTCGCATCTCTCATGTTTCTACTAAAGTCGAGGTGTGACAAGACAAACAATTTTAAAAGATTTGAAGAAGAATTTCTACATAACCTGGCAAAATGCCAAATTTGTGCCACATAAGATTGGATTTATCAAGTCCAACTTTAATTTTGATGTGCAGTCCAAGGAATTTCCTTCCCATTTGTTTGGTGTATTTGCTAATCCTTATGCTAAGAGGAGCTAACTCATGAAAGATATATATTTCATTTAGATCATAACAATTGAAATGTTGAAGATCTTACATGATAAATGATAAATTCTCTCTAAGCCATACGATCATGAACAACATAGCTTTACAAGGTTCCCCTCAGAAATAGACTAAGAAAACCTCTCAAATTGTTGTGTGAAAGCCTCTCCTTGTGTGCAGATTTAATACTATTGAGCAAAATTTACCGCATATTTGCTAAAACCTCAGCACTACCATTGAATTGTTCTTTGAGACTATTTATAGAGTTTCTTTGCATTATTGCAATGCAATAATCTACAATAAATCTCATTTGGAATAAGCCATAGTCAGTACAACAATGTTTTAATATCTAATTCCAATTTTTGAAAAATTTCTTCAAAGTAATTAACGGATCATTCAGAACCTTAGTTGGTTTGCGAGGTCCGAACATCACAGATCACTAGCAACCAGTGTTCTGATGAGATATATAGAAATGGCTCATATGGTGCTACCAAATATTATACTCTATGCATACTAGCATTAGTGGCTTGGTAGTAGATCCAATATTATAAGGATCAAAATTGGCCATATTTGAATGATCACAAATCAATTGATTGTTAAATAGAGAAAACTTAAATAAAAAAATAATAAATTATCAATATGTGCCAGATTCAATTTTGAATAGTTTGTTAGATCGAATTTCAGATAAACAAGCTCTAATATCAATTGTTGAATTACAATTCAATTAGAGTAAATTGCAATCAAAATCAAATGTGTAATCTGATAGAAGAATTTAATTTAAACTTAGCCTGAATTAGTTTCAACCAAAGTTTTCAACTGTTCTTCCCCCATAATTCAATCTCCCATCCATCAGCCTCTATACAAAATGACAACTATTATATTTTTGCTAGAATTATTCTACTACCGACGCCACACGATAGTGACATATAATACACAAAAGATATTTTAATTTTTTCCTCATTGTTTATATAAGAACCTTACAAACAACTACTGATAATGTTTACAACTACCGATGGTTACAACAACCGCTAATAATTACATTAAAACATAAAATATTGAAGGTCTAATAACCGATGAAACTTTACATCAAATGTTTATTTTCATTAGTTCTTGTTATTAAATCCTATCAATTGAATCACTTTTTAAAAAAATACGAAACATCTATAAGAAAATAAAAACGTGAACTCGGCCTTGCTACATAAATTGTGATACTTTAATGGTTTTTTGAAAAGGAAATTTTATTAGAAAAGAGAAGAGAACAGAAGACCAGCCAGTAACTAGCCAAACAAACAATTAAAAAAGAAAATTACACCAATTGCTCCATTTTAAACTTCTCCAACTTGGACATGCCTTTGATCCATAGGTAGCCTCTAGTTTTCACTCATAAGCATCAACCCTAGGAACTGGAGTGGACTATAATCTTCTTAAAGATCTCGTAGAGAACGATCCAGAAGTATCACCCTTCCATACCCACATATTACCATTCTCCGTCCCCAATCCCAAATCAGCTAAATATTAACATTTGAACTCAATAACCTTTCCTTCACAACCACATCTTTAGTAGATTCCAACTTGTATAAAAGGGGAAATTTATCCCTTAATGGCTAATTAGTAATCCAATTATCTAACCAAAACTTTACTTGCTCTCCTGACTTGACCTCATCGCTGATGAGTAGATCCACCTTAATACCAACGACATTCAATGCATTAACTGCTTTGTTGATATTCAACCAAACACCGGAATAATATTTCTTCACTATAAAGGCGTGGAAATTACGTTTATTGTGATGAATGGCTAAAATCCCATCCTTCCAAAGACCGGAATCTTTTTTTTTAAACCTCCACCACCATTCATGTTAAAAAGTGATCCAAAACCAAGACCTCCATTTACCTTAGGCTGCACCAAAAGAAACGTTTTCTAATTGACTCCAGTTTATTTAAAACTACTTTAGGAGCTTTGTAAAGTGAGAAATAATAAATTGGCAGACTATCTGAAACCGATTTGAGTAGTGTACATCTTCCCCCAATTAATAAAGAAGAAGCTTTCCATCTGGAAAGCCTAGATTCAAAACACTTAATCACCGGATCCCAACTCTTGATACGATTCATATTTGCTCCCACCATTAATCCAAGGTATGTGAATGGTAATAACCCACTATTACAATGATTTTCGTTGCCAAAGTCGTAACATCCCATGATCTACACCAATACCAATAAGACTAGATTTGTTTATATTCATTTTAAGACCAGAGACTAAGTGAAAACATCTTATAAGTCTGGAAATGTTAATAACATTTGATTCCTCCCATTCTCCTACCATTAGGACATCATCAACATATAAAAGATGGTTAATATTTGGACGGTTGTTTTGAAGAGATATCCCCTTAATCGCCCCCACCATGGCTACCCGTCTAGTAAAACATTAATTAAAGAGCTTCCATTGCAACAATAAAATTAAAAGGGGATAATTAAATTCACAAGTAGGAGCGCCATTTACCAACACCAAAGCATGTGATGATTTAAGAATTTCTCTGATCCATTTCCTCCACAAAGCAAGGGAATCCCATTTGTTCAAAAACTGAATCAATAAATCCCCTATTGAGGCTGTCAAAAGACTTTTCAAAATCTATTTTGAACAAAAAAAGCCGGAGTCTTCGACTTCTTTATCCAAGAAATTATTTCATTAATAATAAGAGGACCCTTCAATATATTACTGCCAGATAAAAAGGCTGATTGAACATCTGAAATTATTGAACATAAAACCTACTTCATTAGATTTGCTAGTACTTTAGAGATTGTTTTTGATATACATCCCAAAAGAGTAATAGAATGATAATCATGTAGTGACATGGGGTTTGGAATTTTAGGAATCAATGCAATAAATCACGACCTGAATTACCCCATCTACATGAAATTGAGAAAGAATGTTGCAGAAATCTGAACCAATAAATTGCCAAAAGTGTTTAACGAAGCCAAAATTAAAACCATCTGGCTCAGGTGTCTTAGATTTCCTCATACCCAAAAGGAGCTCTAAGTTGATTAGATTCAACCTCCTAGATTGATTTAATACCTTCCACCCATGATGATACACAGTTTTCTCCACTTCCTTTTCCAGATTACCAAGAATTGAATCCGAAATTGCAAACGTTTTGCAGAATCAAGGCAGGCTCCCATTTAAAATTTTTGAGGCAATTGCCTAGGGCCCCAAATTTTTGGGGTCCCAACCGTTAGAGTTATATATGGTTTATTGTTATTTATTTTAATGTTTTAAATATGAAAATTAGAAAGTTAACTTATATTTCCTAAAAGAGAAAGTTTATTTAAGTTTATTTCAATTCAAATAATTATATCTTCTATATTTTTGTTTCACCTTTACTTACCGTTATAATAAGCATTTTATCGATGGTACAAGTGAAAAATTTAGATAAACTTTCTAGCGGTAAATAAGGTAATCAAGCTGATTAACAAATATGACAAAGATATAAAATATTATCACTAAGTATTGTATTTTATAGCTTCTTTGTTTATATTATTTATAAAGATAACTTTGAGCCGGGGACTCTTTCGGAGCAGCCTCTCTATCTCAATTGGGATAGGAGTAAGGTTTGTATCTATCCTTCCCCCCAGACCCTACTGAAAAGTGGGAATATACTGGGTAAGGTTGTTGTTATTTATATTATTTATGACTATCATTTGTTAACTGTAATTATGAGTAAATTTAAGTAAACAGAGACAAATTAACATATTTTTATGTTTTTTTTTACAATTTGTGAACCATAATTTTTTATCGCATTCAAAAAAAATTTTTACGAAAAAGGTCTCAATTTTTGGATTTGTCTTGGGTCCCATAAAAGCTTGAACCGGCCCTGTGCATAATCGTAGTGGGGTAGGGGTGTGTTTTTTACCCGAACCCAAAGAACCAACCCGAAAAACTCCTACCTGAACCCGAAAAACCCGAACCCGAAAATACCCAACCCGAAAAAGCCTATTACCCGAACCCGAAAACTTAGAATGGTTCGGTCCTTGGGTACCCATGAGATTTGTTCGGGTAAACCCGAATAACCCGAACTAGGATTCTAAGGGGCGATAACATTTTTTGATTTTCAAATCCTTTATATGTTTTGACAATATTGAAGAAATGTATGTTTTGGTTAAACATGTTTTTGTTATGTTATGGTTAAACATTTGAAATTTTTAAGGAAATGTGTATTTTGGTTAAACATCTTTTAATTTTATTTGTTTGAAAAATAGTATATTAGTTTTTCAAGTATTACCCGAGAACCATTTAACCCAACCCGATTAAACCCGAGAACCGAAACCCGAGAACCAATTAAACTAAAGTTAAATGGTTCGGTTCCCGGTTCCAATTTCATATTACAAAAACCCGAATAACCCGACCCGAGCAACCCGAAACCCGAGAAACCAACCCGAATGACTCCCCTATAGTGGGGGCAGATGGAATAGAGAAACTGAAACACCGTGTATCATTGACCTCCCTATGCCTTGAAACTCCCGTTATTTTTTTTTTCAAAGCCATTTTCTTGTTTACTTTAGGCTTGGCTAAAAGAGGTCATAAATTGAACGGATCTAGTGATAACGATGGGCTTTCCTCCACTCAGGCCCACTTTCTTGTATTAGGCCCGATATCATTTATCGATTGCATGGGAATTTGCACTTCACTTACTCTACCAGAACATTGAGCTGCAAAAGCAAATGCGGGTAGCTCCTGGTTGATGATAGGTGACGGTTCATTGATCAAGACATTGAAGAGAGGAGGAAAGTAAAAAATATCCAGAATCATGTGAAGAGGTTGGGGGATGGATAGAGAGACGTACTGAGCAAGGCGATTGGACCAAGGTCTGGTACCGGAAAAACAATGGTGGCAAGAGCATAAATGATAATATTACTACATTTTTCATCTCTAATGTTCCTGGTGGTGTTTCCAACTCATTGCTGTGGAGATTTTTTCAACTGTTCGGGGCTATTGTGGATGCTATGTTGGATCGATTTCTTTGATTTAGCTTTAAACATGAACATGAAAACAACAATGAAATAGAGATTAGATGAAACTTGTGAATCTAGTGAATGCGTTGTTGATTCCTGACATGATGCTTGAGAGATGACGATCCGATCGGTTTCCGTTTAGGGTGTATAGTGAGGATGGGTTAGGAGAGCTCGGTGAGGGAGGTTCACGAAACCCAGAGGTTAGGGATTTCTAATGATGATGTTGGTAACCTTAATTATTAGCCTTAAGCTCCTTTATATATACACCCAAGGGGGAAACCCTAATTAGGATAAATAAGGATAATTACGTCCATCAAATAATTATTTATCACCTAGGGGTAATTAAGTAATTGATCTATTTAGTTAAATAATCATGAAGGCCACATTTAATTATTTAGTCTATCATTCTCCTACTTGACCAAGTGATTATTTATTATGAGCATTAAATAAGTCTGCAGATTGATAATACTTATTTTAGTTCTAAATTGTAATCATAGTAGAGAAATACAATCATTGAATCAGTTATTCAATTCAAGACCCCCATTAATCATACTACAATACAAATTTAAAACTTAAGTTAGGAACAATTAACAAGTAAGCCCTTTAACGAATGATTTGTGTTATTAGTGTCTATACGTCGTTAGGCATGCATAAACATATATTTAGAGACAAACAAATCAAATAAGTGATGAAATTTCATTAATCATAAGTAAGTACATTATGCAATAAGGTCTTTACATAAGCCCATCTTCGAAACATGTTCTTCGAATATCTTAGGAGGGAGACATTTAGTCATTGGATCCGCAAGCATAACTTTAGTACTTATATACTCAATACAAATGTTATTTTCCTCAACTCTCTCGCGAAAGAACAAGTACTTTGTATCAAGATATAAACCAGCACCAATCGAACTGTTACTGTTCGAGAAGTTAACGGCTGCTGAGTTATCAAAGTAAAGCTTCAATGGTCTAGAAATAGAGTTAACGACTTTGAGTCCAACGATAAGGTTTCTCAACAACATTCCATGATAGGTTGTATTGTACACTGCAACATACTCAGCCATCATAGTTGAGGTTGTTGTTAGCTGCTGCTTATGACTCTTCCATGAGATCGGTCAGCCTGCTAACATAAAGATATACCCCAAAGTGGATTTCTTGTCATCTTTTCATTTAGCAAAGTCAGAATCAGAGTAACCAACCATTACCAAATTATCACTTCTTCTATAAGTCAGCTTGAAGTCTTTTGTCCCTCAAAGATATCGAAGCACTTTCTTAGCTGCTTTCTAGTGATCTAGGCCAGGATTAGTCTTATAACGGCCAAGCATTCCAGACTTGAGCATACATAAGGCTCCCGACTACAATATCAGGACGAGTACAGACTTGAGCATACATAAGGCTCCCGACTACTTATACATAAGGTATAATTCTCATTTGCGCCTTTTCAGCCTTGGTCTTCGGACACTGAAAAGAACCGAAGACATCACGATCCTTAAGGAATCCTTTCGAGAGACTAGATAAAAGGTCTCTTGATAGTCAATTCCCTCTTTCTGAGTGAAACCTTTCGCAACCAATCTTGCTTTGAAGCGTTCAATGTTCCCATTCGGATCCAATTTTGTTTTGAACACCCATTTACATCTTATGGGTTTTACTTCGTTGGGTAGTTCTACCAAATCTCAAACATTGTTTTTCTTTATAGAATCAAGCTCATCAGTCATAGCCCTCTTTCATTCAGAAGATTGATCACTAGTAATGGCTTCATGATAAGAGGTAGGATCAGTAAACTCCCAAGTTGGAGATCCATTAACTAAGACTGATGTTCTAGAGCTAGCAAGGCAGCCTTTCACCCAACACCTCCACTTTTGTGTAAAGTTCATTTGCACAAGAATAGAATTTATGAAGTCCCACGAAACCGAATCAAATGCCTTTTCGAAATCAATCTTAAAGAACCAAGATTTCTGTTTTGATTTTTTAATCCATGCCACAATTTCATTAATGACCAATGGACCATCCATAATATATCTACCAGAAAGAAAAGCCATTTGGGATTCAGAAATAACATAACTGATCACCGTTCGCAATCGATTTGCAAGAACCTTGGAAATTAGCTTAGGGAGGCAGCTCAACAAACTTATAGGACGAAAATCAGAAAACGATTGAGGATCTCTATTCTTTGGAATTAAGTGTAGAAAAGAGGAGCCACATGAAAAATTAATAACCCCGTTCTCAAAAAAATGCTCAAACACTTTAACCACATCATCTTTCAATAATTCCCAGAAATGTTTTATGAAAGCAAAGTTGAACCCATCCGGTCCGGGAGCTTTATCACTACCGATGTCCCAAACTGCCTCCTTAATTTCATTCACTGTGAAGGATCCGGATATAGCTTCAGCCTCCCAAGATAAGAACTTCTTAATATCATGGCAGACAATATTCAGTCGCCGCCTCATGGGTTCTTTGAATTTATCTCTGAAAAATTGCCATGCTTTCCTTTTGATAATACTCGGAGCCAAACACCAATCACCATTGATATTCATACCGTTTATCCTATTAGACGATGTGTTAGCACGAATCATCCCATGAAAAAAAAGCTGAATTTTCATCACCGTCAACCCCCCATTTAATCCTTGACCTTTGTTTAAGATCCAACAACTTCCTTTGCTCCAACTGTTTCAAGTCAAGAATACACTTGGCCTATTGATCCCTTTCCGACTCAAAGATGAAGCCCAGTTCAGCCAGGGTTTCGTAATAATGGCATTCATCCACCAGGCCTTCATGATGGGCATTATCAAGATTATACCTCACCGATCGCCACTCTTTTAACTTAGCATTAACCATTCTAAGCTTATTCATAAAGATCACTTCTGGATCATTCTCCCCATCCACCAAATAATCCCCCCATGTATTAGTAATTAGCTCCTCCACCCCCGGTAATTGTAACCATGATGAGTAAAATTTAAAGGGGGCAGGACCATAATCAAGAAATACCGTGCTAAGACTAATCGGGGATTGGTCGGACCATAATCTTGGATGAGCAACCACCGAAGCTTCTGGCCATTTTTGATAGAATTCCTACACACCAAAATTCTATCAATTTTACTAAATTTCCTACCATCAGCTGATGAGTACGTGAACTTTGACCCCCCCCCATCCGATATTCATGCAATCTTGCCGAATAAATAAATTCATTAAACTCAGAAGCACCCCTGGGATCAAATTCAGAATTAAGCCTCTCCAAACTAAAACGCACCTCATTAAAATCACCCAAAAACACCCATGTACCTTCAAACTCCCCCATCAGTGAGGTTAAGGTCTCCCAAAGAGCTTTTTTAGATCGCCTTTGTTGTGGGGCATAAACATTCACAACATTCATTAAAACATTAAGACCAACAACAGAGCCATATATGTGTAAGAAGTTCTCACCTTTTTGAACCCCAAGTTTTCTGAATATGCCAGGATCCCAAATAGAAAGGAGTCCCCCGGAACGTCCATGAGCATTAACAACGTCATAGTCCAATAATCTCTTTCCCCAAATTTGTTGAATAGGTAATCTAGAGTGATCCGAGTATTGGGTTTCTTGAATGCAAACAAAATGACATTTATTTTTAAGTTTATGCTTCTTGATCAATCGACTTTATTAGGATTACCGAGCCCCCTTATGTTAATTGATAGAAGATTCATAACAGAATTAACACTCACCTTCGCCACCTGATGACGGGGGTAGGACCTGTTTGAACGGGATAACATGTCCTGACCATAAAAATAACAATGGACACCGAGGAATGAATATTAAGCATGCGAAGGAGGGAGGCCCATAATGGACAGGATAATTTATCCTGTCCATATAACGTCTTCCGGTATCTTTCTCACAAATCGGCATTGGAAATTGTGTCTAGAAGCAATGATGAAAAGAGAAGGTTCATGTGTCAGAACTCGGAATGGCAATAGAAGTGGTTGCTGAAAGACAAGAGACAGCAGTCACTTCCAAAGAGTTAGTAGCAGAGGAAGTAAGGGACCAGAGGATAATCGGAAGATGGTCCTCCAGTAGAAGAAGTTACACAACAGATCATGATGAACGTCTTGACTCCCTCCAAGCTATAAATAGCAACTCCATCTCAGGTAAAACACACGAACTGATAATAAATACACTTATCCTTTTCTCTCGTGATCGAATACTTATTCTCACGCCGGAGGCTGATCGCAGGGAAACCTCCCTGCGGTGAGACTAACGGTGTTTGGGTGCAGGTACTCTCCAACCGTGGACGGGATAAACCAAGAAGGCCAAGAAGAATCGTTGTTTTAACAAGTGGCGCCATCCGTGGGACACTATACTGCTTTGCTACGTGTCTCGCCTAGTTGGCCTTAACACTCCCGATTGTTTGCCCATGGCAGAGAGTGCTCTTAACCGAGATGAATCTATTCCTCGATCCTCCGTCCCTTTGGAGCTGAGTGAAGAACCAGAGATCAACGACGCGGTGGAATTGACTCCTGCAGGAATCCGAGAAAACTTCACCAAGCTCCAAGAACTTATGAAGGAATATGTACGAGAAGAAAGGCTCCGGGGTGTTCAAGTACGGTTAGATTATGAGGACGAGGTGAATACTCCCTTGAATGTCCCACTAAACAACTCTACAAACTCGGTCACCTTAGTAATTCCTCCGAGCACGTCCGAAGCACAAGCACTGTTGGCAGGAATAACACCATTTTCGGCTGGGCCTCCACAAAGCTCGATGACCGCACCCCTAGGTACCACTGTTTACCCATTTGCAACCAGTTTTCCATTTATGATGGATCATGCATTCCCTTCAATGCCCAATCCTTTGCCAACCCTCCCGCCATTTTCAGTAAACATCCCCCAACCTCCTTTTTACACCCAGGGTCCTACAACCTCCACAACCATTCACACCCGCATGGATCCTTTCCAGGATTTATCCCAACCTTATGTCCCAAAAATGTCCTCGAAATTTACTCCCCGAATATCGGGTTTCAGATTCCCGGAAAAAACAAAAATGCCTTCCAATGTAACTTTGTATGATGGGCTGGGAGACCCTAATGATCATCTGGAACTCTTTACTGGTGCGGCGTTAGTGGAAAGATGGTCGATGCCAGTATGGTGTCACATGTTTGCACAAACATTTACGGGGCCGGCTCGCTTGTGGTTTAATAGTTTGCCCAATGAAAGTGTTGATAGCTTCGAAGAGTTAAGCCGAGGTTTCCTCGCTAACTTCATGCAGCAGAAAAAATACACTAAAAACCCCATGGCTATACATAACATCAAGCAACGCGAAGATGAAGACTTGAGGGCGTTTATGGAGAGATATAAAGTGGAGGGGCTTAGTATTAGAGGTGCCACTGAGCAGATGCGAATTTCTGGGTTTATGCATGGAATAAGACCCAAACAATTGGTGGAAGAGTTAAATAAAACAGTGCCAAGAACAATGGAGGAAACGTTAGAAAGGGCAGAGGCTTTTATTCGAGGAAAAGAGGCCACACAAAGCCTGGAGAAGCATAGAAAAGGTAGGGGGAGTAGCTGGAAGGCCGAGGAACAGAAGCCGAAACCACGGTTCCAGCCTTTTGTTGAGAGAAGGTTATCAAATCATTCTTCTGAATCTCGGAGGCCTTATGATAGGACAAGATTTCCTCATGGCACTCCTCGAGAAGAAAAAGACAGACATGTGCAGTTTACAGCTTTAACAAAGACTCCGCAGGAAATCCTGGCCACAGAAGATGCAAAGTTCAATTTTCGACCTCCTCGCCCGATGAATAGGCACGATGATAAAAACCCACACAAGTACTGTGAATTCCACGATGATACGGGGCATTATACCAATGATTGTTTTCAGTTGAAAAAACGAATTGAAGCTGCAGTACAAAGCGGGGAACTGGCACATCTGGTGAAGGATATTCGCCAAAAGAATGAAAAAGGAAAGAAAGAAAAAGGGAAAGAAAAGAAGCAACAAGAGATCCTGATGGTGTACCCTCACAAGAGGATCCGAAGAAATGAGGAAGAAAGCTCAGAAGGTATTTCTCAGTTCCCAATAGTCTTCCCTCCGTTGCTTGCGAACACGGCAACGGATAAACCAATGATTGTCAAGGCTTTGATAGAAGGGGAACGAATGCACAGAATATATCTTGATGGAGGGAGTGCCGTCGAAATATTGTATGAACATTGTTTTTTGCAGATGAGGCCGTCCATTCAACAGCGTTTGGTTCCCTCCAGAGTTCCCCTGATGGGATTCTCAGGAGAAAGAGTACAGCCTGTGGGCGAAATAGATTTGGAGGTAACTTTTGGAGAGGACGGAAGGTCAAAAATGAAAGTACTAACGTTTATGGTTGTTCGTTCGCCCTCCAGGTACAACATGATAATAGGGAGGCCCGGGTTAAAAGCCTTCGAAGCGGTAGTTTCTACGGCCCATGGAATGATGAAGTTTCCCACCGAAACCGGGGTTGTGACTGTCCAGTCAAGTGTAACCGACAGGATAATCTGCATGGCTGAAGAAAGGAAGATGAATGAAGAAACGATGCCCGTAATAATAAACGATCTTTTTCCAGATCAACCGGTTCAGATAGGTTCAAACCTAACAAGGGAAGGACGGAGGGCATTGGTAAAAATGTTAAGAAAAAATATGGAAGTATTCGCTTGGTCTCCAAACGACATGACTGGAGTGCCAAGGTACATTGCAGAGCACGCTCTTAATATACTCCCCAATATAAAACCAGTCGTCCAAAAGAAAAGAAGCTTGGCCTCCGACAGAGATAATGTTGTAAAGTTGGAGGTCTCCAAATTGGTAAAGGCCGGAATCCTAAGGGAGGTCCAATATCCCTCTTGGATAGCAAATCCGGTAATGGTAAAAAAGGGAGACAAGTCATGGAGAATGTGCATAGATTTCAAAGACCTCAACAAAGCGTGTCCTAAAGACTGTTACCCTTTACCGGAGATAGATGCAAAGGTTGATTCCTTGGTAGGATACAGGTTCAAGTGCTTCCTGGATGCCTACAAAGGATATCATCAAATCCAAATGTCAAGGAAAGATGAAGAGAAAACAGCTTTCCACACAAGCCAAGGATTATTTTGTTATAAGAAAATGCCATTCGGCCTCAAAAATGCAGGGGCGACTTACCAAAGGTTGATGGATAAGGCCTTCAAGAACCAGGTAGGGCGAAATATTGAGGTATATGTGGATGATTTGGTCGTTAAGAGTAATAATGAGAAAACAATGTTGAAGGATATAGAGGAAACCTTCCTTACTTTGAAGCAGATCAACATGAAGTTGAATCCAGCTAAATGCTCATTTGGATTAGAAGAAGGCAAATTCTTGGGGCATTTGGTATGTACAAAAGATATCAAGGCAAATCCTGAAAAAGTCCAGGCCATCATGGAGATGGTGTCTCCAAAAACAATAAAAGAGGTCCAACGGTTAAATGGAAAGATAGCTTCTCTACACAGATTCTTGTCAAAGTCGGCGGAAAAGTCCTTACCTTTTTTCAAAGTTCTCAAGGCATGTAATGCAAAAGCAGGTTTTCATTGGACAAATGAAGCGGAAAAGGCATTCCAAGAAATGAAGGCGTATATAGCTAGCTTACCAACTTTGGTGGTCCCCAGGACAGGAGAAGAGCTAGTCATGTATATATCCGCGGGGGAGGAAGTAGTTAGTGCTGTGTTGTTAACCGATCAAGAAGGAGTACAATATCCGGTATACTTTATCAGCCGGGTATTGAAGGAAGCAGAAATCAGATATTCTAACCTAGAAAAGCTAGCGTTAGCAGTCATTCATGCGGCTAGACGATTGCGGAGATATTTCCAAGCTCACCTGATTAAAATTCTAACTCAGGCTCCTTTAAAAGAAGCATTGCAGAGGCCTGAAAACTCTGGGCGACTAGCAAAATGGGCGGTTGAGCTGGGGGAATATGCAATAACATACGCCCCGAGAACTTCAATAAAAGGACAAGTACTAGCCGATTTCTTGGTTGAAATGCCTGCCAAAATGGACCTCCTCGATATGGAAGTCCAAAATGTGACACCAGAAGAGCAGGAGGAGGATGAGTGGCTACTTTACACTGACGGAGCCTCCAGTGCTGAAGGATCCGGAGCGGGACTGATACTGGTAGATCCATCAGGGGTAGAAGTCACTTACGCCCTAAGGCTTAACTTTCCAAGTACTAATAACGAGGCGGAGTACGAAGCCTTCCTTGCAGGGTTAAGGCTAGCAAAACAAATGGGGGTCAAAATGTTAAAAGCTCATGTCGATTCTCTCCTGGTAGCAAACCAAATCAATGGGGATTATACAGCCAAGGAACCATCAATGAAGCAGTATAAAGACTTGGCCATAAATTTGCTAAAACAGTTTGAGAAGTACAAAGTCGTTCAAGTGGCTAGAAGCCAGAATAAGCGCGCAGACGCTTTAAGTAAATTGGCATCTTTAACATTTGCCCATTTAACCAAAAAAGTGCTTGTAGAAGTGTTGGACAAACCATCCACAACTCAAACAGAAATCCATGACGTCATACAAGAAGAAGGTGAAACATGGATGACTCCAATATATGAATACTTGGCAAAAGGAATCCTTCCCCCGGAAATAGAGGAAGCCGATAGGATCAAGGCAAAGGCAAAGCAATACACTGTTCAGGAAGGCATTTTGTACAAGAAAGGATTTCTATCTCCACTGCTCCGATGTGTTGGCCCAGAACAAAGCAATTATTTAATACGAGAAATTCACATGGGGATTTGCGGCACTCATGCAGGGCCACGAGCAGTCGTTTCAAGAATCATGAACTTGGGGTACTATTGGCCTTCTATGCATGGTGATACAATAGAAGAGCTTCGTAAGTGTGAATCTTGTCAGGCCCATGCACCAATCAAAAGGCTTCCAAAATATAATCTCATACCAATCAATACGGCATGGCCATTCTACAAATGGGGGATGGATATTGTAGGTCCATTCCCAACAGGAAGTAACAAAGCAAGGTTCCTAATAGTGGCGGTGGATTATTTCACTAAATGGCCAGAAGCAAAGCCATTAGCAACAATAACAGGGAAACAGGTTATTCGTTTCTTTTGGGAAACAATAGTATGTCGGTTTGGCCTTCCTGGTGAAATAATCACAGATAACGGACGACAGTTTGCCGAAGAGCCATTTAAAGGTTGGTGCAATGAGTTACATATAAAGCAAACTTTCACTTCTGTTGCACATCCTCAAGCAAATGGACAGGTGGAAAGGATGAACAGAAGTATTGTGGAAGGGTTAAAGACCAGATTAGGGAAGTACGGAGGTGCATGGGTGGAGGAATTGCCTAGTGTACTATGGGCAATACGAACAACAGAAAAGACAAGTAATGGGCGCTCTCCATACAGTTTGACATACGGATCAGAGGCTGTTATACCCGCAGAGATAGGCGTCGAAACAGCAAGAAGCAGATTGATCAGTGAGGAGAGCAACGGTGAGCAACTGCTAGTAAATCTAGAGTTGATAGAAGAATCTCGAGAACAAGCAAACGTGAGAGAAAGAGAATATAAAAGGCAGTTGGAAAAGTACTACAATGCGAGGGTCAGGCCTGATAGCTTCAAACCAGGGGACCTGGTGTTAAGAAAAAATGAAGCTAGTCGTCAGCAACCAGAAGGAAAGCTGGGAGTAAACTGGGAAGGGCCATATTTCGTCAAAGAGGCCCACAAGAAGGGATCTTACAAACTGGAATCATTGGAGGGGAAGACAATACCGCGACACTGGAACGCGGTCAATCTCAGACGATTTTATGTATAGATCGCAATGTACTTTTAATCAAGTTTGTAATGTGAAATCCCATGTTTTTGATAGCAATCACTTTGAATGAATGGATGGTATTTCTTGATGAACGATTTCTTTTTTTAACAAGTCAAAACATTCTTGAGTTAACGGTTATACCTTACTCAAGAAAACATTGAAAAAAGGGGTTCCGGCCTTGTCCTGCCAAGCAAAACATTCTTGAGTTAACGGTTATACCTTACTCAAGAAAACATTGAAAAAGGGGTTCCGGCCTTGTCCTGCCCAAACAAAACATTCTTGAGTTAACGGTTATACCTTACTCAAGAAAACATTGAAAAAGGGGTTCCGGCCTTGTCCTGCCCAAACAAAACATTCTTGAGTTAACGGTTATACCTTACTCAAGAAAACATTGAAAAAGGGGTTCCGGCCTTGTCCTGCCCAAACAAAACATTCTTGAGTTAACGGTTATACCTTACTCAAGAAAACATTGAAAAGGGGTTCCGGCCTTGTCCTGCCCAAACAAAACATTCTTGAGTTAACGGTTATACCTTACTCAAGAAAACATTGAAAAAGGGGTTCCGGCCTTGTCCTGCCCAAACAAAACATTCTTGAGTTAACAGGTTATACCTTACTCAAGAAAACATTGAAAAAGGGGTTCCGGCCTTGTCCTGCCCAAACAAAACATTCTTGAGTTAACGGTTATACCTTACTCAAGAAAGCATTGAAAAAGGGGTTCCGGCCTTGTCCTGCCCAAACAAAACATTCTTGAGTTAACGGTCATACCTCACTCAAGAAAACATTGAAAAAGGGGTTCCGGTCTTGTCCTGCCCAAACAAAACACTCTTGTAGTATAGATCACACCCTACTCGAAAGAAATACGACAATAAAAGTTGCCTACAATACCTACCCGAACGATCGTCGGATCCAAACTTTGTCCACATATAATTCAAAAGCAGAATATATAACAAAGCAACATAGCTTATCCAAATAGCCTGGAACACAATAACCATAACAAAGACTACAATACCAAGAAACATTAACAAGTTAATGACAAAGGCAAATGCCAAGTACAAAAACATACGATGGGACAAAAGTAGCATAAAGTAAAGTCATAACAATCCAGAAAACATGAGATTGTACTACATCAAAAGGACAAGGAAGACTGGCAATACATAAAAACACATCAAGCATCTGAGGATTTCTTGTCAAGATTCACAGCATCTCCACCAGTTGTGGCATCCCCAGTAGCCATGATAACACCATCACTCGCACCTGTTTCACTAACCTTCGCTGCGACATCTACACTAGTTGCTCCGACATGATCACCCTTTCCAACAGAAGAACCGGCAATATCGCTTTTCAAGGGTGGAAGACTACACTCCAAACTGACCAATTCTTTTGTCTCTGACAAAACACCTTCAACACTAAAGCCTTTAGTTTCGGACAAAGCTTTACCTTTAGGGGGAAGCATGGGTTTTGTAGAAGAATCTAAACCAGAGCGAACACCTTTGGAAACACTTCCAAGCTCAGCAGGATGGACAGACTTACCAGCGTAACTAACAGTGGTTTGGCCACTCAATTCTTTGCCATCGCCAATGATCAACCCAGAATTAAAGCCTTCCGGCTCCACAGCTTTCAATGCACTAAGACTTTCAGATGAAAGGGAAGCCAATTCCTGCAAATAAGAAAAACTTAGAGAATCAAACTTCACTGCCGCCTCCTGCATGACCTTCTCAGCATCAGGCCTATAATAAGAGGTTTCGGTTATGGCCCTATTCTTCATCGAATTACGATAACCAGATTGAACACCAATGTGTAACCCATGCTTAAAAACCGCTTTTTGTAAGGTCCCAAGAGCTGTGCGAAATTCACCGCTCCCAATAACGCGCTTCACAACATGAGTAAACCCTTCCTCAATAAGCCATTTGCGGTCTCCCTTCAAAGAACTGACAACTTTCTTCAGAGATTGATATTTCTTGCGGTCATTCTGTAAGGCTTCCTCACAAGTCTTTAAGGATTCGGTCAACTCAGTCATTTTCGCCATATGCTGCTCCTCTAACATATTCAAAGCTTCAGCCTTCTCCTTCTCAAAAGATTCAATACGCTGTTGTAATTCAGCAACAACCTTCTGACTATCTCCCAAACGCTTCCGTATCACATTCACTTGGCCATCGGACCTGGCCACGCTCGAGGCACACGCCTCATACCTACTGAGGGCCACAGGTAGAACGCTACCAAGCTGAGCAAACAAGCTATAAGTCTTATTAATAACTTCTTCTGTGTTTAGGGTATCCACAATCAATCTCTCTTTAGGAGGAACAAAGTTGTTCACAAGCTTACGGCACACAAGGCTAGAATCCAACAAATCCCCATTCTTAACATCCCAGCAGGGGACAAATCTCTCGTTCGCTATAAAGGGGTCCATCTCTGGACTCTCATCAACCTTCTCCTTAGAAGGAGGACTTGTAGGCACAAGGCCCTTACCCTTGGAAGAGGAACCAGTGGAGGACGACTGATCATCCCTTAAAGAGACCGTGGCACTAGCAGGCTTACGAGTGCGTTTGGAAACGCGGGTAGGTAATGCCTTTGAAACTTTCCTTTTTTTCCCCACAGCAGCCTTCTCCAACTTAGGAAGGGCTTCAGGTTTCTCTTGCTTCACGATCTCCTTAGCACCTTCCGCAACAACACTGTCATATTGGCTCCCAAACTCATACAAATCAGCCTCCATAGGAACAGCATCTCCTTCCTTCCGGGGACGAGACGAAAACTCTCCATCAGAAAGGGAGTCCAAGCTTAACACAGAAATTACATCCATTTCTGCAAAAAGACAAACAGGGCATCACAAACCAAGTAATAGTCTTAGCTAAACATAAAGATAGATAAAAGAAAATTCATACCCACACCCTGCCGACGAAATACCGGAATGAAGGATGGTGAATCCCAGTTCTTACTCAGACCAACAAGGATTAGAAAAGGCTCAGGATAAGATCGAATATGTGTAAGCCTCTCACACAATGCAGAAAACAATTTTCGATCATACATGGGTTCCTTAAGACCTTTCACTAACACAGGCTTGTTAGGATCTTTCCATTCCATAACAAAAGGGAAATACGAAGCCGAAATCCAAAAAAATGAGTTCTTCCAATATTTGGGAGATTGGGAAATACCATGAATGCATTGGGGATACATGCCGCGATATCGCTCAACAGTAAACCAGTCACCATTTTTCGCTAATCGAAAAAACTTTTGAAATAGTGAAACTGTCGGATAACCGCCAAGCGCACGACAAGATATATCAAAATTAACGATGACACCCAATCCATAAGGGGAAATTTGAGAAATATGCAGAGCATAATGTTCCAGAACATTAAGAACAAACACAGGGAGAGGTAAACGAAGATTAGAAAAATCAAAAAATCGAGTGTAAATACCAACAAATCCAGGCGGAGGATTGCGAATGTTACTAGAGGGATCTGGGCGAACAGGGCAAAACTCGGAGCCAATGCGATAACGAACACACATATCGGAGAAATCTTTCTCCGATAACTCGCAAGTACGAGAAACCATATCACGTTTCGTGTCCATGAATATCAGAAAAAACACAAAATTCGAAACGAAGATGGATTACTAACCTGGTAATCGAGACGAGATACTATGAAGAAAACGAACGAGAATCGCCGGAACAAGAAGAAAATTCAAATAAGAAAGAAGAAGCGAAGAAATGATGAAAAACGTAGGGTACACTGCCCAAAACAAATTGATTGACGGTTACAGTCAAATCAGGAACAGTTGAGGGCAAAATAGGAAAATTACTAAGTCAGAGCAATTCACACGAAGGAAGGTGTCAATTACTCTGACTGGGGGGCTGATGACGGGGGTAGGACCTGTTTGAACGGGATAACATGTCCTGACCATAAAAATAACAATGGACACCGAGGAATGAATATTAAGCATGCGAAGGAGGGAGGCCCATAATGGACAGGATAATTTATCCTGTCCATATAACGTCTTCCGGTATCTTTCTCACAAATCGGCATTGGAAATTGTGTCTAGAAGCAATGATGAAAAGAGAAGGTTCATGTGTCAGAACTCGGAATGGCAATAGAAGTGGTTGCTGAAAGACAAGAGACAGCAGTCACTTCCAAAGAGTTAGTAGCAGAGGAAGTAAGGGACCAGAGGATAATCGGAAGATGGTCCTCCAGTAGAAGAAGTTACACAACAGATCATGATGAACGTCTTGACTCCCTCCAAGCTATAAATAGCAACTCCATCTCAGGTAAAACACACGAACTGATAATAAATACACTTATCCTTTTCTCTCGTGATCGAATACTTATTCTCACGCCGGAGGCTGATCGCAGGGAAACCTCCCTGCGGTGAGACTAACGGTGTTTGGGTGCAGGTACTCTCCAACCGTGGACGGGATAAACCAAGAAGGCCAAGAAGAATCGTTGTTTTAACACCACCAATTACTGCCTCAACTTGATTCCTGAAACCAGCCAATTGAATTCCAATCCGATCCCCAATTGCAATTGTTTCCTCAACTTCCTTTAAAATCCCCGAATTGTCAGGTTCTTCATCAGCCCTCCCCTCATGAACAATCCCAGGAGGAGAATTATTGGATCGGGATTCCCCAAACCGAAAAACCCCATTTTGCGGATGAATATTTACATCCACCGTATTCGACATCGAGACCGGAGGGATCAAGCGAAATCGCCTTCTTTGCCTTGGAAACGTCACCGTAGGGAGTAAATTTAAATCTGGAGTTAGAGAACAATTATCCAGATCATTCGAATTGGGAAAATTAATCGGAATGAAGACCCCCGCATGCTCAGAATCCTCAATACGGGATCTTTTCCTGGGCCTAGAATTATTAAGCTCACCAATACGACCGACTTCCCCAGACACAAAATAGTCCGTAACACCACCACCAAAAACCTTTGGGCCCAAAAAATCCGGCCCATTGACAATCGGCCCATCAACATTAGTGGATGGGATATTTGAAAATGCCTGCCGCGTGGAAGATTCCGGCTGTTGATGTTCCCCAGCTTCCTTGGAAATAGGATTAGCATGATGATGTTCCAAGATTTCCCCATCTTCTCTCTCTACATCATGACACCTCTCCGACTCCCATGCATGTTGAGATTGAACCTCTGGACGTAAAGACGTATTCCGATCGGAGCGATTCAAATCCGGTGAATTAGACAAAAAGGATGGAACCCAATCTACAGCATCTTCACAAACATGAACCTTAAATTGTTGATCTTTCCATAAGATGGAAACAACTTCATTGATTCTGCACATATGATTTGTCATAATACAAATTTTATCATACAGAAGATTGCAATCCTCGAAGGATGAACATGAGCCATGAATCAATCAATCAACGTACTCAGTATATCCCGCCATTAGCATGCTAAGGCAGGGTCTGAGGAGGGTGAGATGTAGACAGCCTTACCCCTACCCCGTAGGGGTAGAGAGGCTGCTTCCAGTGAGACCCTCGGCTCATGATGCTTGATCAACCGTCCGAAACGATTTTAACGTTATTTTCACTGAATAAGTAAAATAACGTTAAAATTAGTGCAATTTTACTTTTGCCCCTCAAGAGCTGTCGACACATATATACATTATATGTGCGCACCGCTAACGGGGCGAAACATGAGCCATGAATAATCCTTCCAAAATACTCCCCAATAATCCTTCCAAAATACTCCCCAATTGTATTAAAATATGTAGGATCCCATAACTTCGCAGGTAACCCATACACCTTGAGGAAAGCAATCCTTTCATACTCATAGTCTTGGCCTTCCCAGAGATGTAAGCTTGAGAACCAAACTGACCAGGCATTCTCTTTCTCCATTAGGAATCTTTTGGCCAATACCGAACACGAAAAAGAAATCAGGATCCTTAGATCACCCACGTATCTGACAACCCCGCCAGAAAGACCTGCAGATTCTAGCAACTGATCAATGTTATTCAAGATATCCAAATCTTTAGTCACACCAATTAAAGAAATGCCCTTCCACCACTTTGTAGTCTCAATATTTTTTAGCTGTAATCGAATCTGTTTAATTTGAGACCCACCAAGGAGGACCTCCTTGAAGGAAGACCGACCCCCCAACTTCCCCGTCCGAAAATCATATCCCGTCGGCGGAACGGTATTGGAACCAACTATCCTGGTACCCACCCTTGCAATATTATCCTTAATAATCTGCTTTCCACCATCTTTTTGATATTTAGCAATATTAATACACAGTTTGGCCCCATCAATTTTAAGCTGATTAAGATCCATCAGTAGATTATTGACGTTCTCAAAATTCCTGTATCTAATGAATCCAAAGAGATTACCCCCTTTATCTCTTTTCCTTGCCACATAAGCGTCAACCAGAAATCCAAAATTAATAAAGGCTTGTTTGAAACTGGAGTCTGAAATCCCCTCCGGCAGATTAGAAACATAGAACGTAATCACCTGAGAATGAGAAGAAAACCTGCTTTTGCTGAACTTCACCGATTTAAAACTCTTGCTCCTCCGGGCATTCTCCCAGTTCCCCGTCGCTTCACCTTCGTCTTCTGATGATGGTCTTTGTTCCATGATTTCATCCATATCGAGAAATTCAGATTCAGTATCTGAGATTTTATGTAATTAAGTACCTTTCTCCACTTCAATCAAGGATTTAATGGCAATTTTTTGCAGCCCTTAATTTTGCTGCCAAAACTTTCCCCCTCTGATGCACAACTTGAAAAGCTTTTAATTACCACCTCATCAAAATCTGAGTAGGCAAGCCAAGAATTATAAAAATTGAATGATTTTGGACCAAATTTTTTGTTGTTGTGCTTAAAATTAAATGGCCATGATCCGACACACCACAAGGAAGAGCAACATATGATGCTTTAGACCACTTACTCCAATAATGATCACATACAAAAATTCTGTGAATCCGACTTAATTTGTTCCCCTTTGATGATGCATAGGTAAATTTCCTTCCACCCATGATGATACACAGTTTTCTCCACTTCCTTTTCCAGATTACCAAGAATTGAATCCGAAATTGCAAACGTTTTGCAGAATCAAGGCAGGCTCCCATTTAAAATTTTTGAGGCAATTGCCTAGGGCCCCAAATTTTTGGGGTCCCAACCGTTAGAGTTATATATGGTTTATTGTTATTTATTTTAATGTTTTAAATATGAAAATTAGAAAGTTAACTTATATTTCCTAAAAGAGAAAGTTTATTTAAGTTTATTTCAATTCAAATAATTATATCTTCTATATTTTTGTTTCACCTTTACTTACCGTTATAATAAGCATTTTATCGATGGTACAAGTGAAAAATTTAGATAAACTTTCTAGCGGTAAATAAGGTAATCAAGCTGATTAACAAATATGACAAATATATAAAATATTATCACTAAGTATTGTATTTTATAGCTTCTTTGTTTATATTATTTATAATGATAACTTTGAGCCGGGGACTCTTTCGGAGCAGCCTCTCTATCTCAATTGGGATAGGAGTAAGGTTTGTATCTATCCTTCCCCCAGACCCTACTGAAAAGTGGGAATATACTGGGTAAGGTTGTTGTTATTTATATTATTTATGACTATCATTTGTTAACTGTAATTATGAGTAAATTTAAGTAAACAGAGACAAATTAACATATTTTTATGTTTTTTTTTACAATTTGTGAACCATAATTTTTTATCGCATTCAAAAAAATTTTTTACGAAAAAGGTCTCAATTTTTGGATTTGTCTTGGGTCCCATAAAAGCTTGAACCGGCCCTGTGCATAATCGTAGTGGGGTAGGGGTGTGTTTTTTACCCGAACCCGAAGAACCAACCCGAAAAACTCCTACCTGAACCCGAAAAACCCGAACCCGAAAATACCCAACCCGAAAAAGCCTATTACCCGAACCCGAAAACTTAGAATGGTTCGGTCCTTGGGTACCCATGAGATTTGTTCGGGTAAACCCGAATAACCCGAACTAGGATTCTAAGGGGCGATAACATTTTTTGATTTTCAAATCCTTTATATGTTTTGACAATATTGAAGAAATGTATGTTTTGGTTAAACATGTTTTTGTTATGTTATGGTTAAACATTTGAAATTTTTAAGGAAATGTGTATTTTGGTTAAACATCTTTTAATTTTATTTGTTTGAAAAATAGTATATTAGTTTTTCAAGTATTACCCGAGAACCATTTAACCCAACCCGATTAAACCCGAGAACCGAAACCCGAGAACCAATTAAACTAAAGTTAAATGGTTCGGTTCCCGGTTCCAATTTCATATTACAAAAACCCGAATAACCCGACCCGAGCAACCCGAAACCCGAGAAACCAACCCGAATGACTCCCCTATAGTGGGGGCAGATGGAATAGAGAAACTGAAACACCGTGTATCATTGACCTCCCTATGCCTTGAAACTCCCGTTATTTTTTTTTTCAAAGCCATTTTCTTGTTTACTTTAGGCTTGGCTAAAAGAGGTCATAAATTGAACGGATCTAGTGATAACGATGGGCTTTCCTCCACTCAGGCCCACTTTCTTGTATTAGGCCCGATATCATTTATCGATTGCATGGGAATTTGCACTTCACTTACTCTACCAGAACATTGAGCTGCAAAAGCAAATGCGGGTAGCTCCTGGTTGATGATAGGTGACGGTTCATTGATCAAGACATTGAAGAGAGGAGGAAAGTAAAAAATATCCAGAATCATGTGAAGAGGTTGGGGGATGGATAGAGAGACGTACTGAGCAAGGCGATTGGACCAAGGTCTGGTACCGGAAAAACAATGGTGGCAAGAGCATAAATGATAATATTACTACATTTTTCATCTCTAATGTTCCTGGTGGTGTTTCCAACTCATTGCTGTGGAGATTTTTTCAACTGTTCGGGGCTATTGTGGATGCTATGTTGGATCGATTTCTTTGATTTAGCTTTAAACATGAACATGAAAACAACAATGAAATAGAGATTAGATGAAACTTGTGAATCTAGTGAATGCGTTGTTGATTCCTGACATGATGCTTGAGAGATGACGATCCGATCGGTTTCCGTTTAGGGTGTATAGTGAGGATGGGTTAGGAGAGCTCGGTGAGGGAGGTTCACGAAACCCAGAGGTTAGGGATTTCTAATGATGATGTTGGTAACCTTAATTATTAGCCTTAAGCTCCTTTATATATACACCCAAGGGGGAAACCCTAATTAGGATAAATAAGGATAATTACGTCCATCAAATAATTATTTATCACCTAGGGGTAATTAAGTAATTGATCTATTTAGTTAAATAATCATGAAGGCCACATTTAATTATTTAGTCTATCATTCTCCTACTTGACCAAGTGATTATTTATTATGAGCATTAAATAAGTCTGCAGATTGATAATACTTATTTTAGTTCTAAATTGTAATCATAGTAGAGAAATACAATCATTGAATCAGTTATTCAATTCAAGACCCCCATTAATCATACTACAATACAAATTTAAAACTTAAGTTAGGAACAATTAACAAGTAAGCCCTTTAACGAATGATTTGTGTTATTAGTGTCTATACGTCGTTAGGCATGCATAAACATATATTTAGAGACAAACAAATCAAATAAGTGATGAAATTTCATTAATCATAAGTAAGTACATTATGCAATAAGGTCTTTACATAAGCCCATCTTCGAAACATGTTCTTCGAATATCTTAGGAGGGAGACATTTAGTCATTGGATCCGCAAGCATAACTTTAGTACTTATATACTCAATACAAATGTTATTTTCCTCAACTCTCTCGCGAAAGAACAAGTACTTTGTATCAAGATATAAACCAGCACCAATCGAACTGTTACTGTTCGAGAAGTTAACGGCTGCTGAGTTATCAAAGTAAAGCTTCAATGGTCTAGAAATAGAGTTAACGACTTTGAGTCCAACGATAAGGTTTCTCAACAACATTCCATGATAGGTTGTATTGTACACTGCAACATACTCAGCCATCATAGTTGAGGTTGTTGTTAGCTGCTGCTTATGACTCTTCCATGAGATCGGTCAGCCTGCTAACATAAAGATATACCCCAAAGTGGATTTCTTGTCATCTTTTCATTTAGCAAAGTCAGAATCAGAGTAACCAACCATTACCAAATTATCACTTCTTCTATAAGTCAGCTTGAAGTCTTTTGTCCCTCAAAGATATCGAAGCACTTTCTTAGCTGCTTTCTAGTGATCTAGGCCAGGATTAGTCTTATAACGGCCAAGCATTCCAGACTTGAGCATACATAAGGCTCCCGACTACAATATCAGGACGAGTACAGACTTGAGCATACATAAGGCTCCCGACTACTTATACATAAGGTATAATTCTCATTTGCGCCTTTTCAGCCTTGGTCTTCGGACACTGAAAAGAACCGAAGACATCACGATCCTTAAGGAATCCTTTCGAGAGACTAGATAAAAGGTCTCTTGATAGTCAATTCCCTCTTTCTGAGTGAAACCTTTCGCAACCAATCTTGCTTTGAAGCGTTCAATGTTCCCATTCGGATCTAATTTTGTTTTGAACACCCATTTACATCTTATGGGTTTTACTTCGTTGGGTAGTTCTACCAAATCTCAAACATTGTTTTTCTTTATAGAATCAAGCTCATCAGTCATAGCCCTCTTTCATTCAGAAGACTGATCACTAGTAATGGTTTCATGATAAGAGGTAGGATCAGTAAACTTTCCGGCATCCATTTCAGCTTCAGTTAGTTAGGTTAAATAATCATCAAAGTTAGTAGGCACTTTAGGCCTAGATGACCTCCTGAGTTGATTAGAGGGTTCATCATGGCTGGTATTGCTTTGATGTTGATCAGTTGAGGTGCATTCATTCTCGGTAACATTTGAAGCAGAAGTGAGTCCTGATTGTGTCAGATTTGGTTCAGTGAAGTTCGGAGTAGCATGGTGTACAAGAGGAGTAATCAGAGGTAAGTTAGTCGACGAGTGTCTCCCCCCGCGTCTTGTACTTCTTGCAAATCAGAGTCAGGATTTTTGCTGCTCCCATTGACCTTAGAATCGTGAAGGAAATGAGCATGCTTTGTTTCTACAATTCGAGTGACATGGGTAGGACAATAGAATCTATAACCCTTTGAGTGATCGGGATACCCGATGAAGTAACATGTAACATTTTTCATGTCAAGCTTCTTTAAGAAGGGATTATAGAGTTTAGCTTCGGCAAGGCAACCCCATACTTTCATATATCAAAGACTCGGTTTCCTTCCTGTCCAAAGTTCATAAGGAGTTTTAGGGACAGATTTCGAAGAAACTCTATTGAGTATATGAACTGATGTCTTTAAGGCCTCGGTCAAGAGGAATGAGGGTAAATCAGAGTTGGCTCACATATTGTGCACCATGTTCATTAGGGTTCTATTTCTCATTTCAGCAATACTATTTTGTTGAGGAGTACCGGGCATGGTGTACTGGTTCATGATCCCCTAGCCTTTACAAAACTCATAAAATGGACCAAGAGCCTGGCCCATATCAGTATGTCTACCATAATATTCACCTCCTGTATCTGATCTCACAACTTTTATTTTAAGATTTAGTTGATTTTCAACTTCAGTTTTATAATCTTTAAAATTTGTAAGTGATTCAGATTTGTCCTTGATTAGATACAAGTACATGTAATGAGAATAATCATCAATAAAAGTGATAAAAGAAGTTTGTCTAGTTATTCCAGCAATGGTGTAAGGGAAACTAATGTCAGTGTGAATAGTTTCTAATAAATTAGAACTCCTAGTGGCGCCTTTCTTAGTTGTCATTTTGCCTTTAATTAAGGCATTTGACACATGTTCCAAAATCAGTGAAATCAAGAGAAGGTTAAACTTCATCCTTCACAAGTCGAGATAAGCGATCTCGTGAGATGTGTCCTAAATGTTGATGCCAGAACATGGATGAAGTTTCTAAGTCTCTTTTTTCTTTTAGTCTTTGTTGAGTTCTCATTAATGTTATATGACAACAAAGACCTAGAGAAATCATCATCTAGTTCTAATTTATAGAGACCACCATCCAAAAGACCAGTACCAAATACTTGAGAATTAGAACTAATAGTAAGTCTGCCATTACCATGAGAAACATAAAAACCATCAATGTCTAACTTTGGTCCTAATACAAGATTCCTAAAAATTTCAGGAATATATAAGGTATCATAAAGTTTAATATACATAGACCAGTTTTCATTATTAATTCTAAGGTTCCCACGGCAGCAACAGATAGTTCTTTTCCATCCACAAGCTTAAGCGTTCTTTGGTTTCTTTCCAACCTCTAGATTGTAAGGAATCCCTGAGTAGAATTGGTCACATGAACCATAGAACCAGAGTCAAACCACCATGTATTAGTAGGAACATTTAAATTAAAGGACTCAATTATCATATTAAGATGATTACCTCCATTAACCAACCATTCCTTGAAGTTAGGGCACTCTTTTTGCTTATGTCCTACCTTTCGGCAGAACTTGCAGTAGGGATTGCCATTGGAATTGTTAGTGGAAGAAGCATCTGCATTGGACTTAGGGACTTTAGAAGCCTCCTTATGAGTATTGTTCTTCCTTTTCTTCAAACCAGTAGCCATCAGGTAAGCAATATCAGGTTTCTCGAGCTTCTGACGCTCTTCCTCTTGTACGCACGTGGCAATCAACTCGTTCATCATCAACTTCTCTTTCTGAGTGTTTTAATTGATCTTGAAAGCCTCATAAGATGCAGGAAGAGAAGTCATAATGAAATGAACCAAGAAACCATCATTGATCTCCATGTCTAATCCATTAAGTTTACAGGCCATGTCGTTCATCATCATGATGTGCTCACGAATGCCACCGACTCCATCATACTTAGTAGACACCGGTTTCATGATCAGGGTGCTAGCATGCACTTTGGATGTTACTTTGAATTGCTCCTCCATAGAAGTAAGGTAAGCTTTAGCGTTAGCCATATCAGGAATGGCTCCTCTGATGATTGGGCTGATAGAGTTCTTAATAAACATTAGCGCCATCCTATTAGCCTTCTGCAATCTCTCATGGAGCAGCTTAGATTCAACAGTGCTCTTGTCAGTAAGGGCAGGTGGTGCAGGCTCTCTTAGTGCGTAACTAAACTCAGTAATCCCAAGAGTCAGCATTAGGGAATCTTTCCAAGCAGAGTAGTTTGCACCGGTAAGGGTTTCAATTCCCATATTGGGAGTTGTGAATCAAATTAGATGAGAAAGAGTAATATACTAAGGCTATATAAGAACTTAGAGTGATCTATGTGGTAACTTAGATCTAAGGCAGGCATATATAAGGACCATTATAGTAATGAAGCTGTGATAAAAAAAAAAAAGTCTGCTATAACATCAAATTAATAGACTAGATTATGTTCTACTTAAACAAATGTGTTTCACTTTGGTTAATAACCATTCATCTAAGTATTAGGAACAATTTAGATAGAAAATAAAATGTGCATTAGGAATGTAACACATCACCTTTGGGCAGAAGTGAGACATTTATAAGCATTATGCACATGTTAAGTTTGCAAACATATATGTAACACATCACCTTTGGGCAGAAGTGAAACATACATACATACTTTAAGGCAAATGATGTCATGTGAATATCTAATGTTTAATGATATACACAAATAAGTGACAATGCTTAATAGGAATCAAATAATAAGATGTAACACATCACCTTTGGGCAGAAGTGAAACACTTGTTATTCAGTTTAAGCAGATTTTATATATTTAAGGTTTTGTAAAACATAATAGTTTAAGGTTCTGACAAAACAATTTAATTTATCTCTTAGCCCCTTTATCTCGTACACGAATTTTGTAAATTTTCCGAAGTTAGTATAGTTCTCGAAATTAGTAAAGTTTACGAAGTTAGTAAAGTTTTCGAATTTTGTTATGTTCTCGAAAATAGTTAAGTATGCGAAAATTTTGTGTACTTTCAAATTTTAGTGTACTTTTAGATTTTAGAGTACTCTTAGATTTTCGAGTACAGTTGTTCGAATACCTTATTTCGTGAACTTTTAAGTTTCGAGTACTTTTAAGCTCGTGAACTTCAAATTTCGAGTACTTTTAAATTTAATGTAATTTCGGGTACTTGAAATTTCGAGTATTTTCAATTTCGAATACTCAAAAATCTCGAGTACTTAGAATTTCGAGTACATCAATTTCGAGCACTCTTAAAAATGTGTACTTTAATTTTGAATACTTTTAAATCCGAAAATTTCTAGGTTTATGAAAAATGCACCTGATTCACGTTTTACGAAAAACGAACCAGTTTTAAGGTTTTTCGAAAAAATGAACCACTGTTCATACTCGTTTTTCTAAAATGTTTTTAGATGTTGTATCAATTTCGTGATTAGGAATCGATTACACAACATATCTCTCTGATGCAACATGTTGGATCGATTCCTTTGGTTTAGCTTTAAACATGAACACAAAAACAACAATGAAATAGAGATTAGATGAAACCTGTGAATCCAGTGAATGCTGATATGTAAATAATTATACATATTAATAACAAATATTTCCCCTTGTTTCAATTAATTTTTGTGGCAAATTCATTGATTTGAATACTTATATGTGTTATAATTGATTGTTGTGCTTTATAGTGGTTGATTGGTGATTTTGGATGGAAAGCTCAACAAAAATATGAAGTTCCTGATTCAAAACTTACTGATATGATCATATCGATATCGGACATGGTCTTGTGAACCAGGAAAAGCAAAATCTGAGGATAAATGTCAAGGAATCAAGAAGTTCTGGTCAACACGGTCGTGTCCATAAGTGACATGGCCATGTGCGGCCCCAAATTCAGGTTTTTAATCAAATTCTTCCCCATTTTAAAGGGATGCATCTTTTTACACAAAACCCTAACTCCTTGAAGCTATAAGACCATTTTGGGACGATTTTGAAGAATTGAAGACCAAGATCGAAGATTAAGCATTCCGAAGAGAGTTCTAACATCACACAACCCACCTTCACTTGTTTCTTGGTTTGATTCTTAGATCTTCTGTAAAGACTAATAAAGGTTGATGCTCACCAAACTTCATTTTTGTCTAAGTATGGATGTTGCAAAGACAAACAGCCTTCGGAAGGAAGGAGTTACTTCTCGGAAGCAACACTGCTTCCGAAAGATAACTCACTCCTACTGAAGACTGTACAAGAAAACTAACTTCGGAAGACCAACACTTAAAGATTCTGAAGACCAAATGACTTCCGAAGACTAAAAGCTTATGAAGAACAATGGCTTTCGAAGGCTCTCCTTAACTACTTTTCAAGACAAAGACTTCCGAGGTTTATCCTCTGACAAAGACTGTAGCTGATCTCCTTTTTGGTACAAAAGGTGTTGACACAAGACATGCTTATCTGAATAAAATAAAGGAAACATATCGCATGTCAGACTCAGCACCTTACTACATTAAATGCAAAAGATCATCTAAAGCCTTGAAGATCAACAACATTAAATGTCTTTTGTATTTAGCTAGTCTTTTGTTAAAGTCAATGTCTATATTTGTAATGATTGTAATCAAGTATCTTAGCCTGTTAAGATACTTGAGATACTAGAATAAGCTTTACTTTATGTATTGTCTAGTATACCCAACTTGAATTCCTAAGTGTATACTGTTGTAGCCTTAGCTATATAACCTCCCATTGTAAACTGTGTAAGCAGCTTGAACAAGTGCTTGTCTGCGAACACTTGTAAAAACTTTGAGAGAAATATATCTTTGAGCTTGAATTTACTCTTGTGTTCTTATTATTATTCAAAGATTATTTGTTCACCATTGAGTGTTTGTGAGATCCTTCTAATAGATATTCCGCATCTTTTAGATTGAAAGAGAGAAATACTTGTGAAGTGTTGTTTGAAGTAAACAACCCGATCCAACATCTTCTATGCATTCTTCCATGTTTACAAGTTTGGTTGTGGGTTTTGTAAGCCTCATGGGCTAAACTTATTTTATCACTTGGATTAGATGAAACTTAGCATGCTTTAACAACTTGTACACAATTTTAGGTGTTGATTATGTTAATGTTATGACAAAGTACGATTGTTCTTCAATGATCGTGTGTGGTTGTATACTTTGACAAAGTATTTGACCTTGTGAATGTTCTAACCATATTATGATGGAAAACCGTATGTGTTATAACATTTATTCATAGATTGCATATGCCTTTGTGTGGTTTATGGCATTTGATTAGGAATGGTGAATAAGGGTTGAATATTTAGGAGAACTAAGCAAGTGTGCATCCTTATGCTAGTGTTTGGAAAAAATAATAGTATATGTTGTGAATTTCTCATGACATAGTTTATATGTTTCTAAGATTTAAGAGCTCAAGTCTTTGGATTATATGATCATGATATGACATTCATAAGTTGAAGAATCATTATGTTTTGTCTACTTTACGCATCTCGCGGTGGTTAATATGTGTTTATCGTATTAACTTTCCAAATATTTGTGGAATTATATAACCCTGATGGGAGTCTAATTCATCCTTCACATTGACATAATTGTATCATTAGATCTTCATGGCATAACTTTAAGTGGCTATTGTGTGTCTATTGTTCTAGCTTTATGAAGAGTTATATGTTTACATAACCCTGACGGGATTCTTTACTACTTTTATATATCATAGTTAGAAAATGGTCTCGCCTTGAGTGTGTGCATGTTTTTATTGTGTTGTTAAGTGGATTCGAAATCCAAGTGGTATCTCTTCTTGATTGTTTTCTTTGTTCTCATCTTCTTACCTCAAGTTGCTAATTTGATAATATTTTAGTTTAATTTTAATATCACAATTCACTTGTTATTGATCGGCTAGATAGTGAAAACGGTTTAGTATTGGGAGGTGTTGTGTCCACGGTTCGATACTCGGTTCCTACTAAGAGCTATATTGTTATGCGATAGGTACGCTTGCCTATTGTGTGTAGTTTAGTTTAAGGTGATAATCGTTTCTTTCTTTAAAACCGGATTTGTGTAAAAATCTTAATTAAAAATATATACACTTTAACACACATCAAATGCTTTGTTGATTCTTGACATGATGCTTGAGAGATGACGATCCGATCGGTTCCCGTTTAGGGTGTATAGTGAGGATGGGTTAGGAGAGTTCGGTGAGGGAGGTTCACGACATCCAGAGGTTAGGGATTTCTAATGATGATGTTGGTAACCTTAATTATGAGCCTTAAGCTCTTTTATATATACACCCAAGGGGGAACCCTAATTAGGATAAATAAGGATAATTACATCCATCAAATAATTATCTATCTCCTAGGGGTAATTAAGTAATTGATTTATTTAGTTAAATAATCATGAGGGCCACATTTAATTATTTAGTCTAACATGCTTATGTTACTAAGAAAAGGGATAGATCTTGGAATTTCTTTGGTTTTGTCCATTTCAATGATGTGACAAATTTGGAACTCTTGCTTTCAAGCATGAACAAAGTAAAGATTTTTGAGGCAGTTACCCAAGCCTCCTTGGCACGTTACGACAAGAACCATAAGAAAATTATTCATAAGCAGACTTTTGTCAAAAGTTCTACAACAGATTCTAGGGTGGAATGCTACGGCACATGCAATCATTCGCCAAGGGCGACGGGAGGACACTCCTACAGGGATGTGATGGCAGGTAAAAATGGGTTTTCTATGGATAAAAATAAAATAAAAATTACACTTGATGATCGACATTCCGGTTTATCCTAAACACTACATGTGGCATTCAATTTTAGTTGAGGCAATAGACATTCAATCCTTTTATAATACTAAGGTTATGTTACGTAATGGTGGTTTCCATGACGTTGGGATATGGTATATTGGGGGGCTGAAAGTTCTTGTTACGTTTAAGACTCAGGATCAAGCAAAGCCATTCTTGTAAGCTGATATGATTTGGAAGAATCATTTTGCTTCGGCTGATATATGGCATGGAGAATTCATTCCTTTTGATAGAATTGCCGGTCTTAAAGTTGTGGGAATTCTGATTCAATGTCGGGATAATCTTGTGTATGATAAAATTGGTGATCTCTTTGGAAGAGTTATATGGGTGTCTGAATTCTCATAGCAAGAAGAGGATAACTTCTTAGGTTTCTGCTGTGTTCTTACTACTCATGGAAGAAGAATTGATGAGGAAATGGATGTCGTTTGGAAAAATAATTCTTTCTAAGTATGGGTCATGGAAAAAATGAGCACATGGGTTCCGACTTTTGAGGATGCATTACCTCTTCAATCTTCTCCAAACACATCAATGGAATCTGCTACAAATGATAATGAACTCGAGGAGTCGGAATATTTGAATGATGTTCGGAGTCCGGCAACGATTGAGAATACTGTTAGAAACGAACAGTCACCCTTTCGTGGTTCAAGTACCTTGGAAAATACCATGCATGGGGCAATGGAACAGGCTTTAGTACATGAAAATGTTGGTAATAGATCTGATGGGTCCCACGCTCAACCCCACCAGATATCAAATAACATTCAGTTTGATTGTTTTAATATGAGATAATTTTATAGAAACATAACAAAGTTTTAATTTTGTTCAAATCAAGTCAGTCAGACTTTGTTTTGTTCCAATTTGATAACTTAAGTTTATTTTTATGTTTCAATCTTTAATAATATGTGACTTATATAACTCATAAACATAATTTTTTTATTTTCATTTTTTATTTTTATTGTATAATAACATGAAAATAACATGGATTTTGAAAAAAAATCTCAAAATATTTTTAAAATTGCCAAAATTTTTAAAAAACTAAAAAATTTGTGAATTTTTTTAAAAAAATGTAAAAGTATTTAGTTGATTAGAAAATAAAAAAATGCCCAAATGAGACTAAAATACGTATAAAACCTTCAAACGGATCCTAAAATCATCTAAAAATTCACTTATAGAGCATAAACGAATCAACATTATCTATTATCCATGTTTTTATCTAGTATTAGAACATGAATCAAACTTAAGTTACCTAATTAAAATAAACAAAGTTTTAGTGATTTAATTGTAACAAAATCAAAAGTTAATTATGTTTCTATAACATTTTCCTTTTTAATAATTATAAATTGATAATGCTTCATTCTCCATGGGTCATTCTGGCCCAATGGATTATATTCTTCCAACCAGGCTTTAAAAAAGGCCCAGACGCTTAAGGAGCCCTCAATCCACTACCCAAATCTGGAGCCCACTTTGAAACACCCTAATACCTCCTTTGCCCCATCGTCTTTTTCCTTTCCTGATCTGAATAACCCTCTCCCGGCTGGATCTCGTGATCAAAACCCCCCTAAATACCACAAACCAATCTTTCGCCGGTTCCACTGAAATGCATCTTCCAGAAGTTCAAACCGACTCTGTTATAATGGATAATCCTACACCCGGTTCCACTGAAATGCACCTGGTTCCTTCCAGCGATGATGTTTTGGCTGGTCATGGTCACTCGGTGTTTGACATCCACACTGAGGGTGATAAAACAATTGAAGTTGGCTCATGTATTGGAATAGAGTTAAATGAATTTAGGGACCAGGTTGGGTCCCTTATTCTTGGTGAAGATGATAAAAATGTGCTTAAATAAGTTAGAGACCCACGAAAAGCTTCGTGGATTAGGAGCTTAAAAACTTGTCATGGTTTTCATTTTTTAATCATTCAAGAAGCTAAGATGGAGAATGGTTGTGATGTTAGAGTTAATTCTTTTTTGGGATCTCCTAAATTCGATTTTGAGCTGGTTAATGCCATCGGAAGATCAGGTGGGCTTCTATGTATCTGGAATAGTGGAATCCTAGTATGTTCAAAAAGATCGGTGTAACTACACATAGGAATTACCTAATCATTAAAGGTAATTGCTGCAGCTCGGGGATGGTTTTAAATGTGGTCAATGTTTATGCGCCAAATGATCCCCTGGCTAGAAGAGTAGTTTGGAATGATCTTCTTCAAATTAGACTATGCTCCTCGGGTCTCTGGATTCTCACGGGGGATTTCAATGATGTTTAGATCGCAAGATGAAAGGCTCAATTCTTCATTCGGAATCAAGGAACCTCACCCATTGTGTTTTTCGTATTGTTCCCAACTTCCTATCAACCCCACTTATCTTATCGGAATCAAGGAACTTAGGAACCTCACCCAATGTGTTCTTCGGTTTATTCCCAACATGTGGAACCTGACCACCTAGACTTCTTGTCATATTCTTTCCTCTCGAGTATTTTGCAATGTTCGCCCAAATCTTAGCCCCCTCTATTTTTATCAGTTTAAGTTCATGCACACCAGGGTATCCGTATTCCCAACTTTCATAAACCGAATAAAGCCAAAGAAATTACTTTACCTATCACGTTAGTTTGGAACAAATACATCAATTATTCTACTAACGACGTCACATGATCGTGACATATAATACACAAAAGATATTTTATTTTATTTTTCTCCTTATTTAGAAACAAAACTATTGGAGGCAAGGTTGCAAAAATCGCTAAGCGCTCCCAGGTCGGAATAACTCTTTGAAGCGAGTAATCAGGGAGTACTCGGCCCTAATCGGGAGTACTCGGGTAAAAATCAGGAAGTACTCGGGTAAAAATCAGGAAGTACTCGAGCCTCGAAACAACCCCTTGAAGCGAGTACTCGGCCTTGGAGGCCTAATAACTGATGAAACGTTACAACGATTGTTAGGTGGTGTTTGTTTTTTAAGAGGTAAAACATCTGCAGTCTGCGGACCACGTCTGCAGACTACTTTTGCAGAAGAGGTGGACCAAACCCCTGCAAGAAGAGCTTTTGGGGGTGTTTGTTTTCCAAAAACATCTTCAAACAAAAAACCTCTTCATAAGAAAACCCAACCCACCGTCCCCCAACCCCACCGACCACCGATCCTCCGGCCACGGATCCTCCGGCCTCCGATCGTGTTCTACTGTCACCATCACCTCTGATCGTCCCCCTCCACCCACCGTCGACCGTCGATGAGGCTGTCACCATCACCACCGCGTTCCGACGAAGGGATGCGAAGGGTTGGACGACGGGATGCAATTGAGACTGTCCACCTCTTTTCCAAGAAGATGTCTCGCAGACGTTTTTTAATGAAATGTCTGCGAGAAAACAAACACCCTACATCTTTCCTTGTTCTGCAGGGTGCAGACATAAGAGGTCTCGCAGACCTTCGCAGACGTTTTCTTAAAAAACAAACAGCCCCTTAATCTTCGTTACCTCTTCTAAGAAAAATGAAGAACGTTAACGGGGACTTTCTGCATAAATCGTGATGCTTCAAGCCTTCAACGAATATAAAACTGACACTCATCCCTAACAAAACCCTAGACCTCGCAGATCAGCTTCAACCTTCATCAATGGCGGACGACACTGCGTCATTGAGCATATACAGAGCTGCGAGAACGATTAAGAGAAAACAAAGCTCTTTGTTCAATTCTCTGAGTTCGATTCACGAGGACTCAATCTTCATTTCCGAGATAGCTCAGCTATGGCCGAAATTGCGACTTGTATCTAACCTGCGTTGCGGTCTATGGTACGCGAAGAAATTTCATTCGAGTTGCTACTTCAAATCGACGAATGGCCATACGAATAACTTGTCGTTTAACACATCTCGACTCAATCTCCATGTAGCGACTCTCGCAGGTTATTTTCCTAAAATCATCTCTTCCATGAATGATGATCTAGAAACAAAATTGGTAGCGAGTTTGATTTAGATAGATAATAACATTTGGAGTTTTGGTTGCTTTTGTTTTGGTTAGGACAGAGGGGAGGGTGTATGATCGTTGATTCTACTCGGAAAGGGAAGAGGTTCCCAGACAGTATGTCAAAAACTATACCGATTTGGACTTGCGTGCTGAATTGTGCAATTTTGAATAATAGAAACAAAATGAACGGGATCAATAAGTCAAAGGAGGGAGTAAGTAATTGTTTCTTTATTTCGACCATGATCATCAAATATCATATATGGTGCATCTTTTGAAATGCACAAAATGATTGTTTAGTTTTAGATAATAGTTAGTGATGCATCTATAAACTTATCTAATACCTTTCTAATTAAGCCAATCTTGTATGAGTTGGGTTAACTTCTTTCATGCATAAAATTTATATCATTGTGGTGTTTGCATGATTTTAGGGTACTTCTTCTGCCCAAAATTGTTGTACTACTGTACAAGGATCCCTTGAATGGGATCCATCTCTACATCTTCCTCTGTGGGTGCCCGATACAGAGAAAATAAGGATAGATTCTAAATTAAATGAATGGGTCAAAGTTTTGGAAACAAGTGGAGTTGATATTGCTTCAATTTCATCTTTATTAAAGAAACCTTTGCGCCCTCTTTGGATTTCACAAAAAACTGTCATATGGTTAAATGAAGTTCTTGATTATATTGACTGGGATTTTACACCCATAATCCTTATTTCTGCATCTGCTTCAAGTGATATATATCGACAAAAAACGAGCTCTGAGTTTAGTTGGAATTACATAGCAGGAGCAGGGGACGATGAAGAAAGTTGGGCACAAGGTTTAACGCCTATTTTATTTTGGAATAATGTTTATGATATAATTAGTTCTGGGCCTGATGTATGTAACCAAACGGTAGCTAAAATTGTTGAAAAAGATAGAGTGTTTCGTTCCCAACGAGGACAAAATGCTCCTCAGGTTTCTATTAAACCTAAAAAGTCAGAAAGCACCTGGTCAAATCAGTCTCAAGACCAACCATTAGACATTATTGTGGCGAATGGAATTAGTGGAGATTTATTAGATAGTGAGCATGGATTATATTGGTTGGGTTTGACCAACCTTGCAGTTTGTTCAACCAAATATAGTAAGTGTCCTCAATATGCTAGATATTTAGAAAATATAAATATGTTTTGCATGATAAATTGATAATCTGAGCTAAGCTATCAATTGAAAATTTAGATTATGTTGAGATTAGAGGTGGCAATCATGACCCATTTTGTGCAGATATTAAGTCATCAAATGTTGATAGCGTACTGAACTGTGACAAAAATCAGATTCTTTGTACCCTTGAGGATTCTGAAGCTTATTTGCAACTGCCTGTTATGGTGCGCCATGTCACTATGTATCACATCAGTTATTTCTATTATATTCTCACTTTTTTTACTTATCTTGCTATATGATTCCATGACCTCTTTTACCTTTACAGGACTCAAAATTTGATAGATTTTCTTTTCAAAGAAATCTTCCTTATGCGTTGAATTTTGCGGAACTGCATCTGAAAAAGGGAAAGAGGCTTGCAGTCTGCTGCAACAGTGGTAAGCTTCACCTCAGTGCATTCTTCATGGATTTATTTTTTTCAAATAACCTCCTCTTATTGATTTTTTAAAATTTGAAGTATGAATGTGCTTCTAATATTGTCCTGTTTTAGTTGAATCTTCTTTATGCTTTTAATTGATTGAAATATGGCCTTTTACCTTGTTTACGGTCATGATTTAGGTCTAGATCAGTGATAGGAGTTTTTGGAAAAGTAGATAAAGGCTTGAGATTTTTAGAATTTTTGGAGATTTTTGGAGTTTTTTAAGTTAAAGGTTAGAGTTGTTGGTTCAGGCCAAGTTTAAACACACAAACACACACTAATTTATGTATAAAATAAAACTTTCTGCACTATTAAGATGATTACAAAACATTAAATAGGAAACAAAAAACATGCATAAACCTACTCCTAAAAATAAGCATGAATATGGGCAACACTCCCATGATCTAACCCACTAATCCAATTACTAATAAACTCAATTTAAACAATAGAAATATGCAGCAATAAATCCCACATTCAATTGCAGGTAAAAGACCCTTCTACCCCTTGAACCATTCTTCTCTTGACCCGCGAACTTTTGACTCGTGAACAATTCGATTAACCCAACAATCACCCCCTTAATCGGTTTGTTCACACTTTCACTTACGACACCGAACCGTCGTCTTTTGAACCATCCCGACCTATTCCGGACACCACGACCTCAACCGGTCACGTCCAAAGTCTCCCGGTTCAACCCGAAACAATCCACCAAACTTGCAACATGTAACATGGCATCACGCTCGAAACGATCATTAACATCTTGACTTTTCACGGATCAACGACCTCTTCTCCGGTCACATCCTAAGCCACACGATTTGAACTACAGCAACCATAATGTTTACAACTTTTTGTTATCTTACCCTTTTTTTTTTCGATCACCCTTGTTCCAAGAGACACATCTCCACCGACAAGAAAACAAGGTCACACCACCTTCAACTTTTTCTTTCCCCTGCCAAACGAAACAAATCCAGCCACCTACTTTGACGGATCTTTCACGCTCGTTTTTCACGCATACGTCGGTCTCCTTTATTCACGAAACAAGTGGATCAAGGCACCTGCAAAATCAATCTGTTGTTGCACTTCTCCTTTAATGAAAAACACCCAGTCTGGTGTTGATCCAAATGCACACCACTATTAAGTAATTTCCTACCAATCATAAGCGAACAACGAATTATGCAAGCAAAAAAATCCAATATACCAACATATGGGAAACCTGCTACTCGATCGATTACACCCCCTGGTTCACCGACCATCTTCAATGACTATTGATAATCACGAAATGCCAATGTTTAGATCACCAGTCACCCGTGTCGTCAAACCGGCACTCACCCCGTGCCAACTACTGACCCGAGCACCTCTCAAAACACCCTTTTAATCGCGACTAACAGCCCACGGAACACACCGGCATTCACCCGTCACCCCCCGTCGTCTCAACTAGTACTTCTCCCGCGACAACGACTGACATGAACCACCTCCCGGTCTCCGTATACTGCTGTAAAACAGTCCCGAAAACAGCCCCTAAGAACCAAAATCCGGTTCATACCGCTGCTGCGTTTGCCCAGCAGCCAAGGGCTACTCCCTTTCGCGAAACCGACTCTCAAACCGGCGTCTTCAACCTTGGCTCTAGATACCAAATGTTGGTTCAGGCCAAGTTTAAACGCACAAACACACACTAATTTATGTATAAAATAAAACTTTCTGCACTATTAAGATGATTACAAAACATTAAATAGGAAACAAAAAACATGCATAAACCTACTCCTAAAAATAAGCATGAATATGGGCAACACTCCCATGATCTAACCCACTAATCCAATTACTAATAAACTCAATTTAAACAATAGAAGTATGCAGCAATAAATCCCACATTCAATTGCAGGTAAAAGACCCTTCTACCCCTTGAACCATTCTTCTCCCCGCTAACTTTTGACTCGTGAACAATTCGATTAACCCAACAAGAGTTTTATAGCTGTAAGTATGACCTTAGAAGTAAGTATATCTAATTTAAATGTAATGTATACTTTATATGATTTTGATATGTATTCTATTTGATACGTGTGTTACATTGTTTGCTATAATTTTGTTTGTGTAAAAAATAAACAATCATAAAAATAGATAAATAAAAGCATGGTGGCATCTCTGAGTAATGGGTCTCTTCTAAAGCACCCTCTTTGTACGGCCATTATGTGGACTTGCTTTGAACGTTTTTTTTCCTATTTGGGTCATCATAACATGCCCTATGATGACCCAAACAGCAAATAAACAATTTTTAGCAACTCAATTGCACAATAACTAAAACAGGACAAAAATGAAAGTCCATGGTGTTTTTTGTGAGAAACATCGTTTTTTAAAGCTGTTGAGTTTAATTATGGGTCAAATTTTGACACCTGGATTACGATGTTTTGCAGCAGCTGAATAATGTTATTCTCTCTCTAATTTTACAGGGGAAGACATCAGTGTTTGCATTTGCTTGGCAATATTGATTTCTTTATTTAATGTTGAAGGTAATGTATACTTTATGTTAATCCTCGTCCCCCCCCCCCAAATCCCTCGCTCTCCAGCAACAACTCCCTAGACACACATAGCATTATAGTAATAGCAATTGTTTAAAAAACATGTGGACTTCTGTTGAATTCACAATTTCACATATAAATCCCTAGACCTTTTTTTTCACTAAATTTGTTTTTGCATGATTGATTTGTGGGGTTTTCTAAGATTTTATATGTTTAAGTCTCTTTTTGTATGGTTAAATCTCTCGAATGGTTGTAAGGGCTTATATTACAAACAAAAAAAGAAAGGGATTCAAAAGGGTTGCTGAGTGGGTTCATATATGTGCGTCTTTCTTTTTGTCAGTCATCAAGGTTTAGGAAATTTATGCTGATTGTGACCGTATTCAATTTCTGTGATTTTACTACTTTTATTATCATAAAAGTAATAGCAATTGTTTAAAAAACATGAACATTTTCTGTTGAATTCACAATTTCACATATAAATCCCTTGACCTTTTTTTCCCTAAATTTGTAAACTAAGTATATATTGGGATAGAAAATGATTCACAAAAGTTATTTAGGATTGTCTTTCTCCACCTGTAAATTAAAAGTTCTTAAAATATTTTTCCAACCAAAAATTTTCATCCATTATGGGGATACTTGGGATTGCTTGATAAAACTTATGTACTTATGGCTTTTTTCTTCTATATCAAAAAACTTATTTTGTTCGTAAAATTTTTAAAAATCACTTCTAATTATCAATACCAAACACCCACTTAATCCTTAATCATCCATCCATTTTTGAAGTTTAAACATCACGAGAATTATATAATGTCGATTGTGAATAAAGGTTACTATTCTTAACAGGTGCATATGATGATGGGAAATTCTTTAAGGAGGCACGGATAACAAAGCTAGATATGCGTCAACGACTAGTATTTGTATGCAAATACATTGTAAATGCGCGACCATCAAGAGGTAATCTAAAGCAAGTCTTTAATTTTCTTGCGGGTCAAAGTCTTTTGACTTAGACTTTGACCATGGTGTAAAAGAACACGAGGGGTTAAATTTGAGTCTGATTAGATCAATTGACCTTTTTAATTTTAAGACAATGTTTTTGTATTTATGTTATAAAAGAATCAGGGTAAGTTAACCTTCATTTTTATAATGACAAAACATTTGTGGGATTTTTGAACTTACCTTTGCTTTGTGTTCTTTTCACGTGTGCTTCAATAATTGAAGCTGGGACGTGGTAACTTCATAGTCTTCAACATACTTAACCATATTAATTTAAACATCACAAAGCACAACCATGATATCTACTTCATATATTTTAGTTATTTAAGACATTTTAGGGTGATCATGATAAGTGTAATATATTAATAGTTACTATATACATACCTGACAGGTTTTGAACTGGGTATATCCAACAAGTATTTTAGTAAACTGTTGTGCTTGAAACCACGGTTATGTACAATACTTAATGTGTAATTACTCAATAGATACTCTATAGGTTTTGGTTAATCTCAACCCCATACCTGATTGGCTGATTATAAAAGTTTATCACAAACTCAGCTTAAAACCTATTGGGTATCTATCAGTAATTACTTGTCGCCCGTGGGTTTCGGTTAGTTTACTATACATACCCATCGAGTATACCTAGCTCAAAACCCATCATTTATTTAACAATACATGTTGGTAGTACAATTTAACCCATTAACAACCATGAATAAACTAGTTTTATATCCGTCCGGTGGTTGAGTCTTTTAACATCATAATGACAATTTTTTTTATTTGATTCTAAACAAAAAGATTATTTGTGAAGAGAATAAATACATAACAAATCTAAATTATAAAAAAACCATACTAAATTTTTTTAATAATTTAATTATCTTGAACAAACCATTGCATGAGATTATAAGCATGTAAATACACTTTGGAGGATTTTAACTTGTTTGATTCAAATTCTAGTTGGTTACTATCAGGGTGTTTACCTAGTCTTATTCCTGCAATCAACTATTTGACATAGGTATGGTACGGATTAGATGTCCATCACCAAAGACTTCCTGCTTGCAATATAAAATTCACTAAAAAACCAGATAATATATGTATGTATGTGTGTGTGTATATATCTGGTATGGTTCGGATTAGATGTCCGCCATCAAAGACTTCATGCTTGCAATATAAAGTTCACTAAAAACCCAAGTAATATACGTATGTATGTGTGTGTATATATCTAGTATGGTTCGGATTAGATGTCCACCACCAAAGACTTCCTGCTTGCAATATAAAATTCACTAAAAAACCAAGTAATATATGTATGCATGTGTGTGTGTGTATCTGGTATGGTTCGGATTAGATGTCCACCACCAAAGACTTCCTGCTTGCAATATAAAATTCACTAAAAACGATTCTGAGTACATATAACCGGATTGCCAGAGTAGCCGAAACCCGGTTTGACCGGCCGGTCTGGTTTTGGTTTAAAAACATTGTACTTGTGTGAGATTAAAAAAAAAAACTATCCTTTCTTACGTAAATGGATCATTGTCACCTTCAAGTGTTTAACTAAAATCAAAGAACAAATGAGATTCCATTAGATGAGCAATAATAACCTTGGGAACAATGTTCAATAAGGAGCTCTCTTTTGCACCAAGCTCTTCAATAAGGTCCAACTACAACATGAAACGTGTTATAACTATTAAGTCAATTAGTCAAAGAAATCAACGATAGAAACATGAATTTGAAGTTGTTCACTGAACCAATAGTGGAATGCAACAATAATGTCTAATTAATTTTTTTGTTTTGTTTTTTTTTTGTTTTGGTTTTTTCCAAAAGCAAACATACTTCATCAATTGCAATATAATACAACTTTCAAACCCAAAAAGTGTGAAATCCTACTTAGTAATATCCATTAAGATACACAAGTACTTATGTGATTAAAATAATGCATGTATAATACCACTTTTTATAAGTTTTAATAACTTGCCAATTGACTTAATAGCATACATCAAGAAGACATTTTGTAACAAAATAACGTGAAAGAATATTATCATCTGTCATAATGTTTCCCATTTGTGGCTAGGATAAAATGTATGTGTTAGTTGTAATTGCATTAGCATAGGGTTAAAGATGTAATAAATAGATAAATAGAGGATTAGAAATGTTAATTGTGTAATAAGTCGTGAATTAGTTAGCTTGACCGTTAATTAGTTGAGTATAACTAGTCGACTTGTAATTCTTTGGAAGTTAGCTATGAAATGAAACTTCCTTTCTTCCTTTGATTCCTGTTTTCAATTTGTAGCTAACAAATTGGTAACAGAGCTAACCGTTCCTCGGTAGCTTCTGATGTTGGTATTCATAATCATATGATCAAGTAGCGACGATCAATTTGTGAATTTAGCAAGATGACGACTCGTAATCAGACATTGGAGCAACGTGTGCAGGAGCATAATTAGTCGTTGATTTGATTGGAATCTGCAGTAGGAAAACATTCATTAGAACGGGAGGTAGTACTTTTCTTAATAACAATCATAATCGTTTCACAAAGATGGATTTTCCTAAGTTTGCTCGAAAGAACGCTGAAGGATGGTTTTGCAGAGTTGAACACTTCTTTGCAATTGATTCTACACCCGAACATTTGAAGGTTAGATATGCTATAGTTCATTTGGAAGATAAGGCGTCATTATGTCATCAATCTTTTATAAAATCAAGAGGGGGTTCCATTGAAGGAATGCCGTGGGTAGAGTATAAAAGTTTTATTAATACAAGATTTGCTGAAGTATTAGGTCAAGATGCTATAGGAGCATTGGCAGCTTTAAAGCAGCAAGGATCTCTGCAGGATTTTTGTCAATAGTTTGATTTGACTTTGACAAAAGTCACTATCTGTGATGAATATGCAGCAAGTTTGTTTTTGGGAGACATTAAACCTGAAATTGGATATCCTTTAAAGTTACTTCGACCTAAAAGTTTGCCTGAAGCTTATTTGTTGGCTAGAATTCAAGTTGAAGCTGTACAGGTAACTCAGGCTACTCCAATTAGATCTGTTAAACCTGCTGTTTTATCTTATAACTCTGCTATGAGTTGTAAAAATTCATCAAGTTCTGCAACAAATTTACCATTATTCATCTGCTAAGTTGAAGTCAGGTCAGCCTAGAAGATTGTCTCACAAAGAGATTGAGGTGAAAAGAGCTAAGGGAGAATGTTTTGGATGTAATGAAAAGCATACACCAGCTCATCAATGCAAGAATAAACAATTATTTTCAATAGAATTAATTGAAGAGGGGGTGCCTCGGGAAGATGTTGATGAGGTATTATTTCACTCTATGCAATTTCCAGTTATTTCTTTGAATGCTATAATGGGAGTGCCTTCTTATTCTACTATGAGGTTAAAAGGGTCAATTGGAACTAAACCCTTACAGATCCTTATAGACTTTGGATCAACCCATAATTTTTTGCATTTGGATTTGTAATGCAATGTCCTATTAAGATGGTAAAAGCTTTAAATATTACCATAGCTGATGGTAATAAAATGCATTGTACTCAATTATGTGAAAATTTTCAATGGATGATGTAAGGTAATTGGTTTGTTACAGATGTGATGTTGATTCCTTGAAGTAACAATGACATGGTGTTGGGAGGACAGTGGCTTCAAACACTTGATGACATAGTATGGAATTTTAAGGATCGTACAATGAAATTTAAAGTGGGAGATCAAGTATTTGAGCTTAAAAGATTGGGTTCTAATTCTATATTTCTACGTCTTTATGTTCATATGAGAAGATGCAACATTTATTGGAGGGTTCACTTAAATTGGTTACGCCCCGTTAGCGGTGCGCACATATAATGTATATATGTGTCGACAGCTCTTGAGGGGCAAAAGTAAAATTGCACTAATTTTAATGTTATTTTATTTATTCAGTGAAAATAACGTTAAAATCGTTTCGGACGGTTGATCAAGCATCATGAGCCGAGGGTCTCACTGGAAGCAGCCTCTCTACCCCTACGGGGTAGGGGTAAGGCTGTCTACATCTCACCCTCCTCAGACCCTGCCTTAGCATGCTAATGGCGGGATATATTGAGTACGTTGGTTGATTGATTGATTGATATATTCACTTAAATTGGTTAATGTTCAGTTGTTCAGCCTTCAAACTATGTCTATGCATGCTGATTCTTTTCAGCATGTAACAAGAATTACTTACGTGTCTTCGGATCAATCTATTAATACTTTGTTATCAAAGTATAATGATGTTTTTGCTGAACCAAAATCCTTGCCTCCAAAAAGAAATTGTGATAACCGAATTTTATTAAAAGATGAAATGGTTACTATTTATTAATAGCATCCTTTCACTTACCCTATATTTAGTATACCTAAGTGTTTCATATTCCTCATTTACTTTCCTACTTATTGTATCAGTCTCTATATATATCTGGTGTATGCTCTTGCATAATATATCAATACAACAGAATACTTTGGTACCACTTTGTCTATTGTGGTATCAGAGCCACTGATCTCCTCCACAATTCATCATGGCTAATCAACAAATTCAACCCTTCACCATTGCAGAAAAGACAGCCCACCATTCACACAAATTTGGCTTCACCCTATCACCCACCAATTTTGGCCACTGGAAACTCATGGTTCAACCCTTTCTCCTTACACACAATCTGTTCGGGTACATTGATGGATCAATTCCCTGTCCTCCACCAACAATTCTATCGACTACTGGACAGGAAAAAGAAACGGCTGCCCCTGCAGAACAACCAAACCCTAATTTCGCTGCCTGGATCGGAAATGACGCACGTCCGGATGCTGGTGATTTCAACCATCTCTGAAAACTCTTTTCAACACGTCCAAGGTATTACCTCTCGTGACCTGTGGCTTGGACTGGAGCGAGCATATGCTCCAAACACATCTTCTAGAGAATTTACATTAAAAACACAACTCTTAAAGATCCAAATGAAGGGGGACGAGACATCAGCCCAGTATCTTGCACGAGCACAGGATTATGCCAATTCTTTGGCAAATATTGGTCAGCCCATGTCCGACAAAGACATCGTTATGCTTGTTGTGGCAGGTCTTCGAGAGGAGTATAACGGTGTTAAGCAAGCCCTTTTTGCCAGACAATTAACTGCAGTCTTCAATGAACTCCCTGGTCTTCTTGCTGACCATGAATTCTTAATCCAAAAATCACCTGTTGAACCTACTTCTGTCCAGGCCTTCACCACAGCCACTGTGCCTAACACTCCTCAAACCTCTGAAACTGTTAGAGCACTTCAGCAACTGGTCTCTCGATTGGGATTCCAACTTCAACCAGCCCCAACCAACACTGATCCTCACGCCTTTTTCACGCAACGACCTGTGCAGAATCCCTCTCGTGGTCGCGGTTTCCGTGGCGGCCGTAGGGGACGTCAGAATCAGCACCGAAATCTGGGAAATCGACAACCAAACCAATTCAGTTGGGCATCCAACCAAAATACAGTTTTCGGAACATGTAACAGATGTGGCATTGGGCATCTCCCTTCTCATTGCCCAAACAGGGATCCAGCTACCATAAGAACCAAGCTGCCTACTGCCAATTTTGCTGAAAACCGTTCACAGGCTTCCTCCAGTTGGATTGCCGATACAGGAGCAGATTCACACACAGCCTCTGACCTTTCAGGTTTCGACAGTGCTGAACCATATTTTGGCACCGAAAATCTTCATGTTGGAAATGGTACACCCCTTCCTATTTTACATATTGGTTCAACCAAGATTTCATCTCCTAAAAGAACCTTTTTCCTAAACAGTATACTCCATGTTCCTGAAATAAAAAGGAACCTTCTGTCTGTCCAAAAATTTTGTCGAGATAATAACGTTTATTTTGAGTTTCATGCAAGTTTCTTTTCTGTGAAGGACTCGGATACTCGTCTTACCCTCCTCACGGGTCCAAGTGACGGGGGCCTATACTCAATAAAACTGCCACTCCAGCAGCCGATTCATCGTGTTGTCTTTTCTGCAATCCGTGCTACAACATCTACTTGGCATCAACGATTGGGACACCCACATTCTCAACTTTTCACAAAAATGCTCTCTAAATATCATTTACCTGTTTTTGCTAAGGATTTTGATTTCTCGTGCACTGCTTGTTCGGTTGGCAAGTCCACCAAATTACACTTACCATCTTCTACTTACAAAAGTACTCAAGTGTTAGATTTGGTTTTTTGTGATGTATGGGGTCCATCTCCGGTTCCTTCATTTGATGGCCATAATTACTTTCTCTTATGCGTTGATCACTTCTCAAAATATATGTGGTTGTTTCCCTTAAAACATAAATCTGATGTGCTTGTTGTCTTTAAACAATTCGTGCTAAAAGCCGAAAGACTGTTTTCTACAAAACTAAAGACTGTCCAGTCAGATTGGGGTGGTGAATTTCGGAGTCTCACCTCATTTTTTAACTCAGTTGGTATCTCTCATCGGCTTTCATGCCCTCACACAAGTGAACATAATGGAATAGTTGAACGGCGCCATAGGCATGTGGTTGAAACAGGCTTGACCCTCATGTCTCAAGCTTGTGTTCCCCAACGTTTTTGGCACTATGCCTTTGAAACAGCGGTTTATCTCATTAACCGGATGCCATCTCGCACAAACTTGACTTTATCACCCTTTGAACACCTGTTCAAACGTCCGGCAGATTTGTCATTTCTTCGGGTTTTTGGGTGTCAATGTTTCCCCTTTCTCCGCCCCTATAATCCTCACAAAATGGATTTCCGGTCTACACCGTGTATCTTCCTTGGATACAGCTTGTCCCATCACGGTTATCGATGTTTTGACCCATCCTCCGAAAGGATGTATATTGCCCGTCATGTCAGATTTCACGAACACATATTTCCCTTTCAATCCACAGCAGCTCCCAGCCCTATCAACACCCCTCTAAACAGCCAATATGTCTCCTCCTACCCATCACCAATTCTTCCACCAAATGACTATAACCAGGCCTGTCCCCAGCCCAACACTCAGCCCAATCCACCTACTCCACAGCCCACTGCTGCACAACCTATTACCGAACAGCCCACTGCTACCTATTTCAGACGTTCCCACACATCACAGAATCCTTCCACCTCAGCCTATGATCGTTACTGTGCAGCTGGTCAATCACCCTCCACAACCACCCCTCCCCCACCCCCACCCCCACCCCCTCCACGCCAAAGACCCGCTAACCTACGTCCACATCCTAAACAAACTACCCCTGTGAATCTCAGCTCTTTCAACACCACCACCAGCTCCGCTACCAGCTCAACTGACCTTGAACCTACTTCTTTTGCTGCTGCCAATCAACAACCTCATTGGCGCCAAGCAATGAACGAAGAGTACTCTGCTCTCGTTCGAAATGGAACGTGGTCCTTGGTACTCCCTCCTCCAAACACAAACATTGTGGATTGCAAATGGGTCTATAAAGTAAAAAGGGATCAACATGGGGCTGTCAAGCGCTACAAGGCACGCCTTGTTGCCAAGGGTTATCACCAGCAGGCAGGAATAGATTTCACCGACACTTTCAGCCCAGTGGTTAAATCCACTACCATTCGAGTGGTTCTCTCCTTGGCCACTACACATCAATGGTCTCTACGCCAACTTGATGTCCAAAATGCCTTCCTACACAGAGATCTAAAGGAGACTGTGTATCTACGTCAACCACAAGGATTCATTGACCCAAATAAGCCAACTCATGTGTGCCTTCTTCACAAGTCTTTATATGGCCTTAAACAAGCTCCCCGGGCATGGTTTGAGCGTCTCTCTTCTGCCTTGATTGCTCTCGGGTTCAAAGGATCATCAACTGACCCGTCACTTTTCATCTATTCCCATGGTGGCACTCTTCTATACATGTTAGTCTATGTCGATGACATTATCCTAACAGGTAACAACAACCAAGCCATGGACCAGGTGGTACACAGCCTTGGACAGACCTTTGCTATACAGGATATGGGCCAGTTATCCTTCTTTTTGGGCATTGAGGTTATTCGGGCAGGTGCTGATCTTATCCTTTCTCAACACAAGTACATTTCAGATTTATTGACTCGGGCGAACTTGTCAAATGCTAAACCTGTCGTTTCGCCATGTACAACCACAACCACTCTATGTCTTGGTGATAGCCCGCTGTTTTCTGACCCAGTGAAGTATAGACAAATAGTAGGGGCTTTGCAGTATGTTACTCTGACGCGCCCCGACATTACCTACGCCGTTAACAAGGTATGCCAATTTATGCATTCCCCAACTGAAAACCACTGGTCAGCTGTTAAACGGATCTTGCGATATCTCCTTGGCAGTTCAGGTGATGGTCTTCGGATCTCTAGACACTCGGCCAATGACTTGCATGCCTACACCGATGCTGATTGGGCTGGGTCTCCCGATGACCGTCGATCCACGGGGGGCTATGCTATCTATCTTGGGACTAACCTCGTTTCCTGGTCGGCAAGGAAACAAAAGACTGTATCTCGGTCATCTACAGAGTCTGAATACAAAGCCATGGCAGACACAGTGGCGGAATTAACTTGGCTTGAAACTTTGTTAAAAGAATTACAAGTTTCTATAAGGAATGCTCCAACGTTATGGTGTGACAACCTAGGAGCCACATATTTATCAGCAAATCCGGTCTTCCATGCTAGAACAAAACATGTGGAAATTGACTTCCACTTTGTTCGTGAGAAAGTTGCTCAAAGGAAGCTAATGGTTCAGTTTATCTCAACTCATGATCAAATTGCCGATATCTTCACCAAGCCTTTACCAAAGGAACGGTTCTTGGTCCTAAAGTCCAAGCTAAGGGTCGATCCCCGACCTTAGCTTGAGGGAGAGTATTAATAGCATCCTTTCACTTACCCTATATTTAGTATACCTAAGTGTTTCATATTCCTCATTTACTTTCCTACTTATTGTATCAGTCTCTATATATATCTGGTGTATGCTCTTGCATAATATATCAATACAACAGAATACTTTGGTACCACTTTGTCTATTGCTATTAATCAAAGGGCTTATAGATACCCTGCTGGTGAAAAAATGTTTTGGAGAAATTGACTCCATAATTATTGGAATCAGGATAACAAGAAATAGTAAGAGTGTTTTTGCATCTCCTGTTGTTTTAGTGAAAAAGAAAGAGGGGTCTTGGCAATTTTGTGCGTATTACATGCAACTTAAGGAGGCCACTATTAAAGATAGCTTTCCAATTCCTTTAATAGAAGAATTATTGGATGAATTAGGGGGTGCCACTATATTTTCTAAATTGGATTTAAGAGCAGATTATTGCCAAGTGAGAATGGATGAAAGAGACATTCATAAGACATCATTTAGAACCCATCAAGGGTTATTTGAGTTTGTAGTAATGCCTTTCGGCTTAACTAATGCCCCTGCCACTTTCTATTCTTTGATGAATGCTACATGTAAACCATTATTGAGGAAGACAACTTTGGTATTCTTTGATGATATTTTGGTTTTTAGTCTTATTACACATTTGTGTGATTTAGAAGAGGTATTGTTACTTTAGAGAAAACATTCTCTGTTTGCTAAACGTTCGAAACGCTCTTTTGCTGGCTCTAGAGGAAACATTCTCTGTTTGCTAAACCCTTCCGCCCGAATGACTGAGCGTGATGACCTGACCTACCTGCCCAATTGGAAACCTACAGCTAGGAAAACCCCTTGGCTCAACCCAAGACATCTCATAAAAGAAGTCAAGGGGCTATCACTAGGCTATAAGCCCTTTTGGTATAATATCTGAGAAGGGTGTACAGACTGATCCTCATAAGATAGTGGCAATACAAAAGTGGCCAATTCCTAAGAACATAAAACAGTTAAGGGTATTGTTGGGTCTTTCAGGGCATTATTGAAGATTTATTAAGGGATTTGGAGTCGTAGCAAGACCTTTAATAGATTTGTTGAAGAATACTACATTCAAATGGAATGATTTGGCACACGTGATCTTTGATCTGGCACTTAGTTCTGCACCTGTTTGTTGGGAATTATAGTAAACATTTTAATCTTTTAATTAATCATATTAATTATAAAATCAGATTTTATTATAGCTGAAGCGTTTAGGTTACACATTTTGTTTCATAAACAAAGTTCCCAAAACCAGGAATCCAATTACATGCGAATAAACATAAAACAACCATAGGTGTTTAGAATTGACCTTTATGAAGAAGACCCAAAAACACACATTGGATTCGATAGTTGTATCGCTAGATGACCGAACCACGATCTCTATCACCGCAACAACCGGCGCTATTAAAACCACCTACGGTGGTTCAGCTATATGGTGGTGGTGCTTGGTGGTGTGTGGCCGAAACCAAGGAGAAGGGAGGGAGAGGGTTACGGCCAAAGTGAGGGGAGAGGAGAGAGTGGTTGAGTTGTGTGTAAAATGTGGGAAGTTGGATCTAGTTTTAAAGTCAAATGTAGATTAACCTTTTTAGGGATTTTGAATTTACTAATTCAAAATGTTTTTCCCACATTTTATTTACTTAAACTCTTTTAGTAATTAACCATTTAATTACTACTCTCTAATTTTACTAACTAACAATTAATTAGTAACCTTTAATTAAATATCCAAAGTTCAACTAATTAAACTTTATTAATTTGATTCTAATTAATTATCACAATAATTAATTTCTCCAATGATTATTAGTATTTCACAAATACTAATAACACCACCACTTTATATAATTCGTGAAATTGAATATGTCTAAAACAAATTTTAGATATAGTCTCATTACTATCTTCCAAGGTGTAACTCTTTGGATTGTACCCCGATAGTAACGTTGATATTATCGATGATCGGACATCCCATTCTCAATGCTATTTTAGCTTTACCAGATTTTGATAATTTTTTTGTGGTTGAAACGAAAGCTTCTTCTAAAGGTTTAGGGGTTGTGTACTGATGCAAGAGGGCCATCCTTAGGCTTTTATTTGCAAAGCAATATTAGTGAAACAACAAGCCTTGTCTGTGTACGAAAAAGAATTGCTTGCTATTATGATGGCAGCCAAAAGATATCATCATTATCTTATTCCTAAAAGGTTTCTCATTAAAACTGAAAAGTTTAAAATACCTTTTGACTTAGAAAATTATCACTGCTGTACAACAGACTTGGTTAGTAAAGTTAGTGGGTTATACTTATGAAATTGTTTATAAAAAAGGGACTGAGAATGTGGTGGCAGATGGTTTATCTAGAGTACAAGGTTTGACATTATTTCAGATGAGTATTAGTAGTATTTATCCTCTTTTGTTGAAAAAGTTAAAGATTCTTGGATTAATGATGCCTATTTGCAATCTATTATTCTGAAATGTCAACAAGGAGATCAAATTCATGTCACTTGGAAGGACAATTTATTATTAAGAAAAAACAAACTATGGATTGGTCATGATGATCAGTTGAAGAGAGACATTCTTCAGCTATTTCATGCTTCTCCTGCTCGAGGACATCTGGGTTTTGTTCCAACTCTTAAAAAGTTAAAAGATTTTTGTTATTGTAAAGGTTTGGTCTTTTGTAAAAGAATGTCATCAATGCCAGCAAGCTAATTATGAACGTGTGTCTTTACCTGGGTTATTACAACCTTTACTTGTCCTGAACATGTTTTTTTTTCTGATATTAGCATGGATTTTATGTTGGGTTTACCAAAAGTAAGAGGAAAAGATACCATTTTTGTGGTAGTAGACACGCCAACTAAGTATGCACATTTTATACCATTATCCCATCCTTATACTGCTGTTCAAGTGACTCCAAGTTTTTTTGGATAATGTTTTCAAACTGCATGGTTGTCCTCAAACTATTGTGTCAGTTAGAGATCCAGTTTTCTTGAGCAATTTTTGGAAATAATTCATGCACTTACAAAGAGTACAATTGGCTCATTCCACTCCTTACCATCAACAAACTCATGGTCAAACAGAGGTACTTAATCGCTGCTTGGAAACCTACTTGAGATGTATGTGTATGCATAATCCTTTGTAGTGGTTATCTTGGTTAAGTTTGACAGAATGGTGGTATAATACTACATATCATTCATCCTTAGAAATGAACCCCATTTCAAGCTATATATGGTTATTGATAGAAATTATAGTTAACTAATATGTTCGTAGTAGTTATTAGTAATGGTAGGCTTTAGATAAGGGTAATTTGGTAATATTGATCTCTAGTTGTTTGATAGGTGGTTATAAGTAGAGGTTAGGCTTTTGAGTTGAGGTGTGAAGAGATTTGTTTAGATTTGGCTCCTACATATGCTTGGAGAAGGGTTTTACTGTGGGTCGTCTTCTTGTAATCGTTCCTCGTATAATCTATAACCTAATTAACCATTTGCTCTTTGCTATTTACTTTATTATTCTTTTCACTCTTACTCTTGGTGTCAAACTCCATTGGTCCGACCTGCCGTTCTACACTTCTAATTTCATCCCAATTTCATCTCTGCTGGATCGAATTGTCGGATTCGTCCCCCAATTCCCGCATATTTCAGGTTCATCGTCTTGTTTTCGAATTTATTCAATTCGTATCATTCAATTCATATCATTCAATTCATGTTCAATATATGCTGATTTTCATGATTCTGTCAACAAATTTTCCCGGATTCTGTCACCAACTTTTGCTGGATTCTACACCTATTGTCGCTCTATTTTCCTGAGCCTCCCCTTTTTCCTTATTAATCATGGTAAATCAAATCTCTCGATTAGATGCTCACGAACAACAAATCGTTCAACTTCAATAGGACATGGCAGAAATCAAAACGTCGCTCAAATTATTGCATGAGGATCGATCGGCTTCAATTTATGAATCAGGACAAACAACTTGTTGAGGCTCCATCGGGATCATCTGACATTATTTTGTCCAGCTTCGGTACCTCCGGCTCCGGGGATGGTTCGGTGGATTTGAAGAAGATCCAATGGCCTGAGTTCACTGGATTTGAACCTTCGAGATACATTCAAAAGGTAATCTCAATATTGGCAAACATTCCACTCTGGCAAAATCTGTTTCCTGTTTCAGGTATCTTAATCTCTTTGGGCCTTTACAGGCGCAACTACTAACATATTGTGCCTGTCTGTGCCCAAACCGGGATGGTCAACTCAATCCTATGGCTGACAGTCCACACCCTAATCAAAGAATCCATGCTCGTTCCCTGTCATCAGATCAGGAGCCTCCTCTACTCCTGAGTCGGGACATGTTTTTCCTCTTGATCGAGGAGTTCGATATTTTTCACGCACGAAATGGATAAGACGTAGGAAGAAAGGAATTTGTTTGCGTTAGGGTAATCGATATGGGCCGACTCACAAATGTTCGGAAGGCAAGTTAATTGAAGTGAGGCATGGTTAATGGTTAACTCCCAAGTCTTGAGGACAGGACTTTTAAATAGGGGGGGGAGTAATGATAGAAATTATAGTTATATCAATATATTGGTAGTAGTTAGTAGCAATGGTAGGTTATAGATAAGGGTAGTTTGGTAATATTGATACCTAGATGTTTGATAGTGGGTTATAAATAGAGGTTAGGCTTATGAGTTGAGGTGTGAAAAGATTTGTATAGATTTGGCTCCTGTGTATGCTTGGAGAAGGGTTTTACCCTAGGTTGTCTTCTTGTAATCGTTCCTCATATAATTTATAACCTAATTCACTATTTGCTCTATGTTATTTACTTTTTTATTCTATTCTCTCTTACTCTTGGTGTCAAACTCCATGAGTTATCATCCTCCTTTACACATTCCGTATAATCCTAATGACACAAATGTGGAGGCTGTGGAGTTTTTTTGTAGAGATAGGGAGGCTATCACCTTAAAAATAATTTACAATCAACGTGAAACATGATGAAGCAATATGCTATTGCTAAAAGATCGGAACATGTTTTTATCGCTAAATATTGGGTCTATTTGAAATTACAACCTTTTGTGCAAACTTCTCAAAGAAGGGTTAAGCATTCAAAATTGGGTCGAAAAGGTTAGCGAATGGTTAATTAAATTTTGGCTCATTGGGCTAGTCTTATGTTACTGAAGCTACATGGGAGTATCAAGATGAATTCGAATTGAGATTCTTGAGGACAAGAATTATGTTTGCCCGAAAGTTTTGTTAGTTGTAATTGAACAAGCATAGTGTTAAAGATGTAATAAATAGATAAATAGAGGATTAGAAATGTTAATTGTGTAATAAGTCGTTAATTAGTTAGCTTGAACGTTATAGTTGAGTATAACTAGTTGACTTGTAATTCTTTGGAAGTTAGCTATGAAATGAAACTTCCTTTGTTCCTTTGATTCATGTTTTCAATTTGTAGCTAACAGTACGTCTCATCTTAATATCTAGTACTCATATTATATTTAAGACACCACAAACATCAATGTGCAAAGTACTTTATACATAATACATGAGAACTATGTATACAAATCAACTTCAAAGCTTTAAGAAGATCAAATGAAGATGAATGCAAGCATAAAATTGCATTACTTAAACTGGAATCAAAATTTAACAATGTATAGGCTTATCAAATTTCATACTTATAAAAACAATTAATTTTGTATCAAGGCTCTAGATACCTTGCTATAGATTGCATATCTTGGTTGTACTTTCCTAATCTCACCCTTTGCTGCATCAAATTATCATACCAAAACAAAAAAATGTTATCTTTAGTTGTTAGTCAATTGATATCAGAAGTAAAACACACAAGCAATTAGAAAAATTCAATCCTTCGAACTCTTCTATTAATCTGAGATTTTCCTTGTTTAAATCAACAGACACTTGGCTCCTTTGCTCCTTTTATAGCCAACATAAACCTTGATCCCTTAAGGTTTTTCAAATCTGAACATTTGTCCTTATCTAGTCCTTATTCCTAGATATTCCATTGAAACATAAAACATAAGACCAAAAACAAAACAAACTCCCTAAAATCTAGGACCCGGACTATTTACAAGTTTAAGCCATCAATCACCCTCCTAAACTTGTAATCTCTTTCAGTCCTATCTTGATCTTCATTTTAGCAAACATCAGCCTTGGCAAAGCCTTTGTAAGTATATCAGCCCTTATGATCTTCACCGCACACATACTCAATCCTGAGTTGTCCTTTCTCCACACACTCGCGTATAAAATGATACCAAGTGTCTATGTGTTTACTGCGTCCATGAAACACTGGATTTTTAATCAGAGCTATAGCTGACTTATTTATCCACCTTGATCTCCACTTGTTCTTCCTTCTGCCCTGTGATTTCTGATAATAAATCTCTCAACGAGATCGCTTCACATGCAGCAGCTGTAGCTGCCATAAATTCAGCTTCACAGGAAGATAATGCCACAGTAGTTTGCTTTTGAGAAACCCAAGCTACCGGACTTGACCCATGGAAGAAAATCAGTCCAGTCGTGCTTCTGCCATCATCTTTATCAGTTGAGTGACTGCTGTCACTATATCCATGTAACTCTTGACTTCCTTTTCTTGGATAAAACAATCCCAATTCTGTTGAGCCCTTTACATACCTCAGAATTTGCTTGAGCGCTTGAACATGTGTTTGCTTTGGAGCCTGCATGAAACGACTCACATATCCCACTGCATAATTCAAATCAGGTCTTGTGTGAGTCAGGTATCTCAAACAGCCTACCCATTTTCTGAATGTAGTTGCATCAACTTCTTTTCCTTCATCATTTTTTGACAACTTCAATCCAGGCTCCATAGGGTGTTTGGTTGGGTTGCTGTCACTCAAACCAGCTTCTTTCAGAATCTTCTTGGCATAGCTTGCTTGTTGAATGGTAATCCCTCGGTTATTTTGAGTCACTTGTATTCCCAAGTAGTATGACACCAACCCAAGGTCTGTCATTTCAAACTTTTCTTCCATCCTTTTCTTTACTTCTTTTATTTTCTTTGGACACCATCATACACCCCGATGATGAGTGTATCCTCTTCAAAACCCTTGCGATAGACAGCATGCTCATGCTTGCACTTTAAGAACCCCAATTCCTTTAAGACTCCATCTAATTTAATGTTCCATGCCCGAGGTGCCTGTTTCAGGCCGTACAAAGCCTTAGACAACTTGTAAACCTTCTGTTCTGCTCCCTTTTTGACAAAGCCCTCCGGTTGGGTTACATAGACAAGTTCCTTTAAATCACCATGTAAAAATGCTGACTTCACATCAAGGTGATGGACCCACCAATCCCTTTGAGCTGCTATGGCCAAAAGCAGCCGAATTGTTTCCATCCTTGCCACCGGGGCAAAAACTTCTTCAAAATCTATGCCTTACTGCTGCACATAGCCCTTTGCCACCAGCCGGGCCTTGTACCTTGTGATCTTGCCTGTTTCATCTCTTTTAACCTTGTATACCCACTTCAGGCCTATTGGTGTGATACCAGCAGGTCTTTCAGTAAGTACCCAAGTCTGATTTTTTTCTATAGTAGCAATCTCAGCAGCCATGGCTTCCTCCCATTCCTTTTTTCCTTTTGCCTCTTTGTATGTTACTGGTTCTCCTTCTAGCAGCAGTAGCTCAGTTTGCATGGTCTTATCATACACTTCGTGTTCAAGACTTGCTTCCTTTAAAGGTGTATCATCAAACCTTTTATCAAGGGCTATGGTAGGATCTTGATCCCCATCTCTATCATCAGGTTCTCTAGGCAGAATAGGTCCCCTGCCTTTCACTGTGGACTCAGGGCTGCTCCATTCTGATTCAGCATCAGGAACTTCTGAACTTCGTTGGGCTGGGCTGTTGCTTGTTGGGCTTGGAGGTCCTTGGTTGTCTGTACCTTGGAATGTTCTGGTGTGAACAACGAAGCTTGTCCACTCCGGTCCCTCAACATCTGCTCCTTGTCTTTCAGCCCACTTCCATTTTCTGGACTCATCAAACACCACATCTCGGGACACATGTATCTTCCTTGTTTCAGGATCAAACATCCTGTAGGCTTTTGTCTTTGGCTGGGAACCCAAGTGAACCATCTTAGCACACCTATCATCGAGTTTCTTTTCATGATTGGTTGGATTTTTGACATAACCAATGCACCCAAAACCTCTCATATGGCTAAGGTTTGGTTTCCTGTTCTTGAATGCTTCATACGGAGTGAGGTCTAGCAGGGCTTTCGTTGGGGTGTACAAGAAGCGCATGCTTTACGGGATTTTTTTGTAAGCGTGAATCGAGTTCGTCATGCGCTTTACGTACATCAAGCTGAGAATCAAACCTGGGCCAATTTTAAGTTTATTGGGCATGAAAGAAAGACCGTTAAATGGACAGAAATCGAAGCTTAGATGCGATGAGAGAAGAAAAAATGAGAAGAAATCAAAGCTAATCGTAACTTACATGTAGATTTGCAGGTAGATTTAAGCGCAGCAGATATTTAGGGTTAGATGAAGCGTGAAGTTGCTGGTCCAGTGGGGAAGATAGTGGGTTAAAAACTTTTTTTTTTTTTTTTTTTTATAACTTTTCACTTTTCTTTAAAAGCATTTGTGTGAGTGTGTGACGGTTTTTCTTTATGGCCCAGTAACTTTACTAAGCCCAATTGTATTCAGCCCACATAAATATTAATAAAATGGGATGTAATTCGTTTAAATGGTTTATTTAATTTGTTGAGTCACATTTACTGCAAGTTATGAAGAGTTTTGTTTTATTACTGATAACTATGCAGGCTCATGATTAGGCGCCACAAACAGGAATTAAACTACTATAAATTGTTAAAAAACTATACAAATAATTGCATTATAAATCATGGGTGTTTGACACAGGAAGTCAAAATCTAGCTATTTGTGATGGATTTTGTGTTAGCATGTGGGTATTGGACTAACATAAATCTTGAATGTGTTCCCTTTTTGTGGCCTGTAGGTTTACTCACTTTTACGAGTGTGTTTGCATTTGGGGCATTTTTCTGTATTTTGGGTGCAAGTGTGTAATATAAACTGTTCTTAATTTAGCATGTGGTTGTTCCATTAATACTTTTGTAACTAAACTCACCAATCTTTAATGTCACTCAATGACCAAAAGTTACATTTATCTATCTACAATTCCTTTAAGATATGTAGATATGCATGTGTATCACATATGTAATGTTCATAATATGGGAAGCTAGCTGTTATTTAACCATCTGTTATACTAATATCTTTAGCTATCTTTATTTATCTTTGAAATATTAAAATATATTGGTAAAAACAAATTAAATAACTAAATATCCATGCACATAAAGTACTCAAACAATGCAACCGAAATACCGTGGCAACTCCAACAATTGCTACACCAACTCCACAGACTTCAGACCCAAAATAATTGGTGACAAATAGACCAGCAATCGAGAAGACATATCAGTATAGGAACCTGTATTACAATAAAATTCACTATATCCAATATCCTAATCATCAGAATTGTGATACAACAAACGAATCGGTCAAGAGACTGAAAAACTAACTATTCAAAGCACCAGTGACTCCCCTTTAGGTAAAGTCTAATAGATTCCTTTGTGACAAAATTAGAAGAATCATGGTCCTTCACGAATAGCTCCATATTATAGCAATTAGCAAATGTAAAACCATGCTTCATCGTAAACAGCAATGCTTCAAAACCCAAATGACAAAAAAAAATTGTTAATGCAGGCATAGCAGCCACCTTTCAAAGATAAGAAATCCCACAATTTGTAAATCATTAAACAAAAATGTTGTCTCTGTAGCCAACTAGAAAGTAAATTTGTAATACGTTCATATAAACTTCTCTACCTATGACATTATCTATATAACAAACCCGACACAACGCGCGGGTCGTTAAATCTAGTTCATATCAATGTACAAAACATACGGGTTGTTGGGTGATTAACTTATCAAGACAAGTTCAAGTAAGATAGGTTGTCTTTAAAAATGTTTTTTTTTTAATCGGGTGAGAACATGTTTTGGAAAAAAAAGGAGTATGGGTCACAACACTTCAAAAGTGAGTTCATCATTTAACTCAACCAATTTATCTCGTATCAATTTACACTAGATTAGGAGGTAAAATATATGGAAAAAAAGGTAAAAAAACGTGCTCTGAACAGTTAGAAAAGCGATCCCAACGGCTAGATCTTGAAACTTGAATTTTAACTGCTAGGAATAAATTGAGTAAAAAATATATAAGAACCAGGTATAAACGGGTACAAACCGATTCCACTTGGTATTGCGTGGGAACAGGTTTCGATTTTGGTCGAACACCAATTTTGATTCCAAAACAGTTTTTTTTTTCACATATGTTTTCTATATTATTCAATTATTGATTTTGTACCTGTTTAATCCGAAAGTAATCAATACACAATTCAAAAAACCTATCTAAGATAACACGACATACAAAACCTTCAAAAAAAACCCATCTAAGATTAACATGACATACAAAACCTACAAAATTTGGATTTGCTTTTCACAAAATCAGGGTTATAGTTTATGTTTTACTCGGTTGTACATGTTGTTATGAACACTATGGGTCAAAGGGAGAAGCAAGATGATAAGGAACAAAACACAACCCAGTTGGCAACAAGAAGAAGCAACAGGCCCAGTAAAATACCAGCCCATTACAAAGACTTTTCACTAGTTTCACTGATGTCAGCAAATGAAGGACCACAAGAAAAGTGAGTATAAGATGAGCACGGAGAGAGTGAGGGAATGTAAGAATTCTGTTAAGATTGTCTTTTCTCTCTCTCTGTAATCTTCTATTATGAATTAAAAGTTTCTATTTCCCATCTATTTTTCTTCTTCTCCTACAAAACCCTACATTGGTGCTTTCATTGACCATTGGCATCATGGCCGATGGTACTCGTTTCAAACTCATGGACGATCAGATTAAACACCTTCAGGAATCTCATAAGGATCTGCAATTGCAGATTGCTCAAACGGCAAGACAATCGGATGTGGAGTTGTTGGCTACTTCCTTAGAAGACACAAAGAAGGTTCTGAACAAATTATGTGTCCAGGTAGGTCTTCTTGCCAAACAAAAGTCATCGGAGGGATCTATCCCGGTTGATCCGAACGGGGAACCGGGGGGTCTATTCTCGGACGCCATAAACCGGCTCCGATCTACTTGAATCGTTTCACAGGTACCAATCCAGAGCGATGGGTGGCTCAGGCGAATCGCTACTTTGAATTTTATCACATACCCGAAACGGAGCGTTTAATGATTGCCTCTTTTTACCTAGATGATGATGCGGCTGATTGGTATGATTGGGCCCTTCGTCACTCTCAATTCACCTCCTGGACATCGTTCACCACCGTGCTAATCAAATGATTTAGACCTAAAGACCTTGAAACACCAGAAGGTTTGATAGCTAAACTTCAACAAACCTCAACCGTGGCAGATTACCGTCACCGATTTGAGGAAGTATCTAATCGCACAATGGTGCTTCCACCGGAGTTTTTGGTTAGCTGTTTTATCTCCGGCTTACGGTCGGATATTAAACAATCCGTCCTCATCCATCAACCGAATAATCTGGAAGAAGCCATGTTGATGGCCCAGTTACATGAAAATCGAATACAGATGGAGCATGGCATGGGCCGGGTCTTGTTGGGCTCCGGTAAGCCCATTCTTCCTACTCCTAAAACTTCAACTCTTCCTTCCAACTCTACCCCGTTTCTGTCTAACCAACCGAAAACCCATAACACCACCCTCAATTCCGGTAACAATTTAGGGTTCCGTCGCTTATCTCCAACTGAAATTGCGCAAAAAAAAGCTCAGGGTCTCTGCTTCCGTTGTGATGCAAAATATTCGAAAGACCATAAATGCATTGGCGCTCCTCAATTGCTGTTTTTTGATGAGGAAACTGAGCTCCCTGTTACACCTGACTCTTCAAACCCGTCACCAGAGGAGGACGCTTCTTTAGTTGAAACTCTTCAGCTGGAAGAAATACAACAGAACTCTGCTATTTCTTATAATGCTCTGGCAGGTGGGAACTCTTTTAGTACTTTACGGTTCACTGGTTCTATCAAAGGTAAACCTGTTCAAATTTTGCTGGATGGAGGTAGTACACACTGTTTTGTACAAACACGTGTAGCCAGTTTTCTTAATTTAGATATAGAAACTATTCCACTTTTTTCAGTTTTGGTGGGCAGTGGTGACCGTTTACCCTGTACAGGTTTGGCTAAACAAGTCGCTCTTACAATTCAAAAACAGTTGGTTCTTGTGGATTTATATGTATTACCACTTCAAGGCTGGGATGTGGTATTGGGTGTTTCATGGCTTTCCACTCTCGGTCCTGTTGTTACTGATTACAAGGACGCCACATTTCAATTTCATTTAAACAATAACCTGGTTACTTGGAAAGGAGACTCTCAATTGGTGGTTCATCCAATCCAATTTAATGGGTTACGCAAATTACTTACTAATGATTCACTCACTGAATTGTTTCACCTCACTATGGTTGATTCCCCTTTATCCTCTCCTGCACTCCTCACCCAGATATCCAACAGCTCTTGTCTACCTTTTCTTTAGTATTTCAACCTCCTAATAACCTCCCTCCCCCACGCTCACAGGACCATGCCATTGATCTGTTACCTAATTCCTCACCAGTTTCCGTTCGTCCTTATCGTTACCCACATTTCCAAAAACAAGAAATCGAAAGACAAATCACTGAAATGCTCCGCCAAGGCATTATTCGACCGAGTACCAGCCCGTTCTCTTCACCAGTTTTGCTAGTCCGAAAAAAAGATGGCACATGGCGTTTTTGTGTCGACTATCGTGTTCTCAATGGTATAACCGTTCGTGATAAATTTCCTATACCGGCTATTGATGAATTATTTGATGAATTACACAGTGCTCGGTATTTTTCCAAATTAGATTTATTATCTGGCTACCATCAAATTCGAATACGCCAAGGAGATGAACATAAGACTGCCTTCCGGACTCATGTCGGTCACTACGAGTTCCGAGTTGTTCCCTTTGGTTTGACCAATGCTCCCTCTACCTTCCAACGCCTTATGAACGACGTGTTTCGCCCCTTTCTTCGGAAATTTGTGTTGGTTTTCTTTGATGATATACTCATATATAGTGGTTCTTGGGCCGACCACTTATTCCACCTTAAAGAGGTTTTGCAAGTTCTTTTGCATAATAAATTAGTAGCCAAAATTTCCAAATGTCAATTCGGACAGACCACTATTGGCTACTTGGGGCATGTCATTTCTATCCAGGGTCTTGAGGTTGACCCTGCCAAAGTCACAGCCATACAAAAATGGCCATATCCTACCACGATAAAGGAAGTTCGTGGCTTCCTTGGCATTTCCGGCTATTATCGCAGATTCATTAAAGATTATGCTACTATTGCAGGCCCTCTTACTGATCTCCTTAAAACTGAGAAATTTACTTGGAACCCACGCTGCACTGCTGCGTTTGATCGCCTTAAAGCCCTTTTAAGTTCTGCTCCTGTTCTTCGTCTTCCAGATTTTACAAAACCATTTACGGTTGAAACTGATGCATCAGGAATTGGTATTGGGGCTGTTCTGTCACAAGATAAACAGCCCGTTGCTTTTTATAGTCTGAAATTAAGTCCTCGCATGCAACACGCCTCCGCTTATCAACGCGAGATGTTTGCTATCACACAAGTAGTGGCTAAATGGCGACAATACCTGCTCGGCCGGAAATTCATCATTATTACTAATCAAGAATCCCTTAAAAATCTCAAAGACCAAGTAATCCAAACTCCTGACCAACACAAATGGCTGGGCAAACTTTTGGGTTTTGATTTTGATATTTTCTATCGCCCTGGTAAATTTAATAAAGCTGCTGATGCTCTCTCTAGACACCCACAATCCCAGCTGATGGCATATTCTTCACAAGAAGCTCTTTTCCTTGATTCTCTTCGTCAAGCTACAGCTACTAGTGAGGAATTACAAAGCATTATTCGCCAATTGGATTTAGACCCATTGGCAGTCTCGGGTTATTCTTTTAAAGATGGCCTCTTACTATATCATGGGCGACTGGTACTTCCTATGGGTTCTTCCTTATGTCATCAACTTCTTAATGAATTCCATTCTTCAATGCTTGGTGGTCATTCAGGTGTAACGCGTTGCTTTCATCGGCTTTCTTCCAACTTCTATTGGAAACATATGAGAAGGGATGTGAAACAATTCATTGCTAAATGTCACGTGTGTCAACAAAACAAAGCCTCCTTTCAAGCACCAGGGGGCTGTTACAACCCCTGCCAATTCCAAATCTAGTTTTTGAAAGTGTTGCTATGGATTTTATCACCGGCCTTCCTCCTTCGCAAGGGAAAACCGTGATCATGGTAGTTGTTGACCGTCTATCAAAATATGGTCACTTTATGGCTCTTCCTACTAACTTCAACACAAATACAGTTGTTTCTGTGTTTATTAATGAGATCATTCGCCTTCATGGAGTTCCAATAGACATTGTGTCGGATCGTGATGTGCGATTCATGTCGGCCTTTTGGAAGGAATTACACCGGGTGCAAGGTACTACTCTCTCTTTTAGTACATCTTACCATCCCCAATCCGACGGTCAAACCGAAGTTCTTAACAAATGTTTAGAAATGTATCTTCGTTGTTTTGTGACTGATCAGCCCAAAGAATGGGTACACTTCTTACCATGGGCTGAATTTTGGTACAACACATCCTTTCAAACGGCTGCCAAAATGACTCCTTTTGAGGTTCTTTATGGTCGCAAGCCCCCCACAATTTCTCGTTATTTGCGGGACTCGACTGGTAATGCTATTGTGGAAGAACAACTCCTTGCTAGAGATGAGATACTTGCTACACTTAAAAATAACTTATCCAAAGCTCAACAGAGCATGAAAAATTTTGCAGACAAACATCGCAGAGAAGTACAATTTCAAGAAGGTGATTGGGTTTATGTTAAATTACAACCGTTTCGCCAAGCTTCACTGCGGTTATCTCGCCATCATAAGCTCGGTCGTCGTTATTTTGGTCCATATCAAATCGTTTCTTGTATCGGAAAAGTTGCTTACAAATTGAATCTGCCCACTACTGCTAAGATCCATCCAGTGTTTCATGTTTCCATGCTCCGAAAGTGTGTGGGCCTTCCTGATCAACAAATTACTCCACTTCACTTAGTTGACTCTAATGCAGCTTTGATTTTGCAACCTCAAACTCTTTTGGAAACTCGTTCCATCACACGTGCAGGTCAAAGGGTTCCTCAAACTAAAGTTCAATGGGAAGGTTTGCCGTTAGAATGCAACCTGGGAAGATAATGCTCACTTACGTAAAAAGTATCCTTCTTTACACCTTGAGGACAAGGTGTGTCTCGACGGGGGAAGTACCGTTATGAACACTATGGGTCAAAGGGAGAAGCAAGATGATAAGGAACAAAACACAACCCAGTTAGCAACAAGAAGAAGCAACAGGCCCAGTAAAATACCAGCTATTACAAAGACTTTTCACTAGTTTCACTGATGTCAGCAAATGAAGGACCACAAGAAAAGTGAGTATAAGATGAGCACGGAGAGAGTGAGGGAATGTAAGAATTCTGTTAAGATTGTCTTTTCTCTCTCTCTGTAATCTTCTATTATGAATTAAAAGTGTTTCTATTTCCCATCTATTTTTCTTCTTCTCCTACAAAACCCTACACATGTTGATACCCTTGACATACTAACGTTGTTTTAAAAAAAATCTTGCTTAAAATTGTTTTGAAATCAAAAATTGGCAGAAACACATGCTAATACCAGTTGAAATTGCATTACTTACACTGGAATCAAAATTTAACAATGTATAGGCTTATCAAATTTCATGCTTATTAGAACACTTAATTTTGTATCAAGGCTCTAGATACCTTGCTATATAGATTGCAGATCTTGGTTGTACTTGCCTAATGTCACCCTTTGCTGCATCAAATTATTATACAAAAACAAAAACAAAATGTTATCTTTTGTAATCAAATATCATTTTAATCTCGCACAAACTTATAATTTACTTGATCCGCAATTAAACATTAAGCTAATCGCGAACTAACTAAAACACACAGATCGATGTAAATGTCACTTTATAGTTAGTAAAACTTATTAACAACTTTAATTTGTTGATGTGAATTGATAACTCAACTCATACGTGATTATACGTATATACAAACACCAACAACAATTCATATCTATGTGCAAAACTTACAGGTTGTCGGGTGATTAACTGGTCAGGACAAGTTCAAGTAAGATATGTCATGTATAAAAATGTTTTCTTTGGATAGGGTCAGTGTTGGTTCAGGCCAAGTTTAAAACACACAAACAGACACTTGATTTACGTATATAAGAAAACCTTCTGCACTACTAATTAAGATGATTACAAAGCATTAAATAAGAAAATAAGAACATGAATAAACCTAGTCCTAAAAATAAGCAGGAACACGGGCAACACCCCATGATCTAACCCACTACTTCAATTACTAATAAACTCAATTTAAAAGAATATAAATGGGCAGCAAGAATATCCACGTTCCATTGCCGGTAAAATGACCCTTATATCCCTTGAATTGTTCTTCTTTTGACCCGCGAATTGTTGCCCGTTTGACATGTTGACCTGTGACCCGTGAACAACTCGATTAACACAACAGTCAGAACACTTCAAAAGTGAGTTCATCAATCCACACAGAAATACCAAAGGCCAATTCTTTACATGGCATATAACCAATTTCTTATTTTAAGATGTAAAGATCTAGATGTAATTCGCCACGAAAAGAACTGCAACAGAAAATCAGATCATGTGTATCGTATATATATTTGCAGAAAATTAATAAGAAATGTATATACAGTGAACCAAATCTAACATGACCCACATAGAAAATATCAAACTATACAAAACCAACATAACTTGTTAACCTTAATATAGTTCTAACTATACAAAGCCAACATGGCCCCTTAACCAGATAACAACATGACCCATTAGCAAGATAATAATTCAAATTTGCATGCAACTATATAATAAACTTTAAATGTAGACAGAGAGAAGTTGAAATTCAATACTTGTTCAAGAATCACTTTGTTGCAAATGGTGTTGTGTTACAGGCATAATTAGGGATGTCCATAAACCGACCGAATCATTTAAACCCGCCCGAACCGAAGACAATTGGTCGGTTTTAAAAGTTAATGGTGCGGTTCATGGTTTGAGTATATTAAAAACCGAGTGGTTCGATGCGGTTTACGGTTTACATTTTTTTTAAACCATATAAACCGCACCAACCGTGTATATATATATATATGTATATATGTATGTGTGTGTATATATAGATATATATATTTTATTTAAAAAATTATTGAAAAACCTAAGAGTTTTTTCGTTTCTCTACCAAAATATATTTTATTGTTATTTTTTTAGATTTTGCTAGCATATTAAATCTTTATACAGAGCACATTGAATGACAACACAAGCATGAAACAAAGTTTGAAAGATATGAAAACCATAAGCATTCAAAATAATGTTTAAAGTTTATTACAAATCATTGTGACTAATCAAGACTTTATCTAACATGTTATCACTCTTTTAAAACTAGTTTTGTTATTTTGATAATGGTGGATTTTTGTATTATAATTTTCAACTTTTGAAATTTGAATTTAAAATAGATTATGGTATTTTTTTTTTTTAGGTATTATATTATCCATTTTCTATTGTTTTTTATAACACTGTGAAACCGCAAAAAAAAACGAACCGTAAAACCGTGATACCGTCAATAGCTGTCGGTTTGGTTTCCCCAACTTGCGTGGTCGGTTTGGTTTGTCATTTTTTAAAACTGCAGTTAGTGGTTTGGTTCAGAATTTTTTGCAAAACCGACCGAACCGCATTGCGGACATCCCTAGGCATAATCCTAACATACCAACCGCATATGTATACATGAAACTTCATGATATTATTACCCGAATCCAAGAGTTAACTGCAAATCTTTCATCGTGAAAAATCGTTAATGAAGTTGATTTGTGTTCTTGAAAAAACACACTTGATAAAACAACTCTAAGTCAAGGGCCTTAGGGTATATTCATTCACTCAAGTGTAGGAACAATGACATATATTAAGTGTAGGAACAATGGCATATATTGGCGGTAGCTAGCAAACCCAATCAGGCTGAGTGATGCTATCTACAAAAAAATCATAAATAGTTAGCATTACTAAATATTATTAGTCCCACTAATTACCAACAAATAAATTATGCATTATTCATATATATATATATATAACAAACTAATCATATATATATATATATAACAAACATATCACTCTAATTCTTCTTCTGCAAAATTTTCATCATTAAAGTCTTCTACTTCTTCTAATACTCCATCTTCAAAATTATAACATTACTCTAAATGATAATAAACTATTATATTAATTAAATAATTTATGACGTCAATTCATCGAGCTTTACAAGTGCACACATAAATATACATGTATATCTAATAATGATAGAGTTATATATATAAGTATATATTAAAAAAACAACAACATTAACCATAATCTAATATACAATCTTGTATAAATGTTTATTTATAATTATACAACTTAAAGAAATAAAATCCAAACTCATTTTATAAGTAAAATATTTTATATATAAGTTATAAAATAAGATAATTAAACAAGTTATAAAATAGGTTATAAAAGGGTTTATAAAACTTATACTCCCTCCGTCCCATTAAAAGTGTTTTGATTCCCTTTTTTATTTGTCTCATTTCAAGTGTCCACTTTCAAAATTTATTAGTCAATTTCCAAGTTTACCCTTAAGTGGGCCCACCAAAAATTTGTTTACATCTTTTACATAATTGATGTTTTCTTATATAGCAAGGGCATTATTGTCATTTGGTAACAAAAAAAAAACAATCATTCAATCTACCGTAATATTTGTGTTTTTCAAACTATGACACTTTTAATGGGACGGAGGGAGTAATTGGTAAATAAATAATTTAAATAAATAATTTAGTTATAAATATGTAATTTTTTTATCACAAAACATTATGGATTAATAAATAAAACATTTATAAACTTTGGGTTTAATAAATAAAATGTTTATAATCTTACAATATTTCACATATCCTAATTTTTACAAACTTTAATAAGTTAAAAAGGGTAAATATTAATTAAAGGGTAAAAAGTGTCAAGTTCAGAAATTGATATAAAAGGGAAACATGGGAGGGCCAAAATTGCCAACAGCCCATTCTCCCTATCCCTCTCCCCCGTTCTCAGCTTCAACCCGACCCACACCCATTCGTTCGACCCAAATCCCTTAAACAGCTCATGGTCACGCGTTTTAATCAATCAAGAACAAATATAGTAAGCATTTGGATGCGGAAATTGATTCTAATCAACATTTAATCGAATTATTAACCATATCAATCAAAATTGTTACTTATAAAATACAAAGCAATCACCGGTCATTCAAATTCGACCTAAGCATGTATAAATACCATATAAACTCGATCAACATACTCATATACTCACTTTGAACTCGTCTGTATCGATAAAAGACATACACTATCTTTCTAAATCACGAATCAAGCAGTTCAATGCTTCGGTCGAGCGTCTCCTCTCCTCAAAGTCGAAACCACATCAATTGCAATCCAAAGTAAGTGATTAATACACCATTCTATTCGGTTTTTAACCACAAATGAAAGCCCTATGAGTTTTGCAGCAATCGGGTTCTAGATCGAAAGAATTGAATCAAGAACCGAACTAGGGTTTTCTGTTGTTTGAATCTGATTTAGGGGAGGGATTTCGGGTTATGTTAAAATATTAAAATGGGAAATCAGTAACGAGCAGAGCTCCAGTCCAGCTGGTAAAACTTCTTGTTCCAAAGACGAGGTACTGGGTTCGAACCTCGGCTCAGGCCGCCTAAACCGTATTTGGTCCTATTTTTCTTATATCTATTTATTTAAAAATCATTTTTAAATTCTGTTTTTCAGAAAATTGTTTTGTTAAAATACTACCATTTTAATATATGAAATATATATATATACAATATGAATATCATTCTAATAATATAACTAATATATATTAGTAAATAACTATATTTAAGTAAATAAATGTTTAAAAATTTTATATACATTTTATAAAATAAATATTTTTATGTTTAGTCATAATACATGAATTTATTTTATTAACATTTTATAAACTTTATAAATACAAAGTTGTATTCAAATAAGTTTTGTTTTATTAAAAAAAAACACTTTTTATTTCATGCTTTACAACTTCTTTTTCTGATATTTTTATGAGAATTTCATAGATTTAAAAAAATTGTGTTAAATGTTTATATTAATCGTAATAATAAATATAAAACAAGAACTTTAATAATTTTTGATTGAACATGTAATAAATAAAATTTGACCTTTTAAATTAATCTTTTAGGACAACATTTGTAATTCAAACATTATATAATAACATCATTATTTTCATTTAACAAATCATAATGGATTATTTAATGACAATACGAACCCGTTGATCTATTTTAACTTTTAGAAAATACATAGAAGTCATATTTAAACAACATTATATCAAATGAATTATCTAGGTGAACGTTGAATTCGGGTTGAACATTATTTGATCTATACATTGACAACAATTTCAAAGACTACATCATACATTAAGGTGAGTCTTCATAACCCCTCTTTTACTTGTTTTGAAATTTTGGGGTGAAACATGTTATCTTTGAACTTAACTTATCTTTAAACCATGTGAACTTAGCTTGAATGGCCTTAGTTGTTCGAACTTATCTATTGAACTTAACTATTGAACATTGCATTGATCACAACTTATCTATTGGTAGCAATAATGGATCCATTAGATTGACCACCCACCCAGGATGGGTTTTCCCAATGAGGGAAAGCTCGTGGTGATTGTTCCCTATTGGTCAAACTTAACTATATGATCTAATGCTTGATTATCTTACAATCTTTGTGCATTTACCTTGGTTATCACATGTGTTAACGTATTAAACTATTTTGCTATATGATCAAACCTATGAAACTCACCAACTATTCGTAGTTGACAATTGATTTTAAACATGTTTCAGGTAAGGATGTCAAATTATTGAGCTTGGATTGAATTTTATGTTTTGATTTAAATTGATGTAATAGTTAGGGTTTGAGTATTTAAGCAATGTATTGAATGATTGAATTTAATGAGGAATTGAATGAGATGTTTGAATTATTTACAACTATATACCTTGTGCTATGAACAATCTACACTTCTTGCCGTCCCGATGTTTCCGCCATCGATTGGGCAAAAATCAGCAAGTAACCAACTATATTTGCTTAAAATCATATTTTGCTGCAGATGAGTTTTAACATTCTTTGAGTGAGCCCAGGATGTGGGATGCTCTTAGAAGGCCGCAAAATTTATTTATATATTTATTTATATATTTATTTATTTATTTATTTATTTATTTTTCATATCAAAACTAAGAGGATTAATCTCCAACAAACAATTCTTCTGTACACTTACTCTTAAATGTAAGTGTAAGTTGCTCTTTTCTTTTAAATTCACAATCAATTGGTCAACATTGGTCAACTCTGGAGTTGGTATAAATCCGTTCCAAGTTTGTTTCCAATAACTTTACATGAATTTAATAATTTTGATCATTTCAATGGCATCTACTTCAATATCGTCATCTGTTGAAAAGAGCTTAAATCGTATCCAAAGCTTGAACCTGACCATGACTTCCCAAATATGTTTCAGTCCGAACACGAACCCAAGGCCTCTGAAAAGAGTATTCACTTGGATAAAGTATATAGTTAGATGATATTTTTAATTAGTTTTCGTTTTAACAGTTTCTATTTATATGTGCTTACACTCAATGTTTTAAAAACAGGTTCGAACCGGCCGGTTAGACCGGTTCAACCGGCCGCCGCTAACTCATCCGGTACGAAACCCTCCGATATTATGCATGTTCCTTCGATCGACTGTGCCGGCGGTTTAATCCGATTATACTGGTAAAACCGGTATTCCCGGTTTCAAAAAAACATAAGATTTTGGCGATAGTGAATTCCGGCTTTTAAGCGATCGTGAACTTGATACATTTAGCACGCCAATGTCATAATCATATTATGGACTTTTATTTAAAAGAATTTGTTAGAATGTGAGTACTTTTTAGATTGTTTGGATGATTTAGAGTACTTTCTGAATTGTTTTTGAATGAATTTTGATAGTTTTTGAAAACTTATTTGAGTATAAGTTGTATTTTTATGGAATTTCATGGTTACACTTACTATAATTTTTAACAAGTTTTATCTATTTATTTATTATTATAGTAGTTTTTCCTACGAGAAGACACGCGTAAAAGCTGAAAAGTTAAAAGAAAAACCAAAACAATTGTCAAGATTCGTATTTTGTTATGATTCATTACGCTTCAAGGACTAAATATGTAATTTATTGATAATATAAAAAGATTATTTAACAATTCGCAACTTAAAATGATTTAAAACTACAAGGCTTTTTTTTATTTTATTTTTTGAACGGCAACTACAAGGCTTTTTTTTTTAATTAACTTCAATAAATGCAAGTTGCACTTTTCGCTGAAAATTCACAAAACAAAATGCCAACTTTGGAATTTGTATAAATCAGCTCCAAGTTTGTTTCCAATCACTTCACAAGATTTCAATAATTCTGATCGTTTCAATGGCATCTACTTCAACTTCATCCATTGAAAAGAGCTTCAAGTACGATGTCTTTTTGAGTTTTAGGGGTGAAGACACCCGCAAGACCTTTGTTGATCATCTCTATGTTGCTCTTGTCAATAAAGGCATTACAACTTACAAAGATGATGAAACAATCGAGAAAGGGGAAAGGATCGATGATCAGCTCATCAGATCCATTGAAGAATCCAGATCTTACATCATTGTTTTCTCCAAGAACTACGCAGATTCATCATGGTGTTTACAGGAGCTCTCGAAGATTATGGAGTGCCAGAAGACGAAGGAGCAGACTGCTTACTCTATTTTCTATGACGTGGAGCCCACCGAAATCCGAAACCAAAGCGGGGCAGTTGGAGAAGCCTTTGCAAAACACGTTGAGAACCAGGCTGCTGGGAAATGGAGAGATGCTATGAAAGAAGCATCCAGTTTGGCTGGATGGGAGTTGAAAAACACTGTTGACGGGTAATTCCTTAATCTCATTTATATTGCAGTTCTAACTTAAAAACTTGAATCATGTCAAAGGGTTGAACATGAAGCATGAGTATGCTATCACTTCACAGGGGAGGGAGATCCCCTTAAAAGCATTTTGTCTAAGAAGATAGAGTTCGTTAAAATGATTTCAACACCACTGGAATGAGCTGAATCAGAGTTTGTTAGAATTGCCATACATTGTTTTTAACAAGAAATTTGTTAATTGATTGAAAGGTGAATACATCAACAAACGGAAACATAAACTTAAATGGTAGACATAATAATAATTGACCACTACTAAACAAGCCTAAAGACCTGAACTCTTAACCGACATAGTCAAAGACTTTATTTAACAAGAAACTAAACATAAGGAAACATAATTGACCTTTAAAGTTTGAATCATTTGTCAAAATTCATTATGTATTTATGTTTTTAGGACAAAAAAATGTTTTTATTGATTATTCCATACTTCCTATGTTTTTAGAAAAAATGTTTCTTTTTCTTTTCATTTTGTTTTTATCTTATATAAGCAAAATCTAGCTTGTATTTGACCATATCATGTACTTCATATGTGATTGTAGTAAGTTATAGATTTGAATTATACATGTTCATGTGGAATTTGGATTAATTTGATTGAATATTCTTTAACCCACAGGCGTGAAGCAAAATTCATCCAAAAAATTGTTACAGAAATCTCACTAAAACTACCTCTCATTAATCGGAGCATTGATGAGAAACTAGTAGGCATGGAAACCCGAGTAAAGAATGCAATTTCATCTTTAGAAATTGATTCTAAAGATGATGTTCGAATTATAGGGATATGGGGGATGAGAGGTGCTGGGAAGACGACTTTGGCACAAGCCATTTTTGATCATATTTCTGTTTGTTTTGAGGGTAAAAGCTTTGTTGATAATGTCAGAGAAGTTTCAAAAGGCTCTTTGTTTGGTTTGCAGAAATTGCAAAAACAGGTGCTTAGAGATGTGTTTAATGATCGAAGCATTTATGTAACAAGTGTTTCAGATGGGATAAATAAAATGAAAAGGATGATGAGTCGGAGAAAGGTTCTTGTAGTTCTTGATGATGTGGGTCACATAGAGCAGCTTGAGGCGTTAGCCGGTGAGCTTACTTGGTTTAAGCCAGGAAGTAGAATCATCATCACAACAAGAGACAAACAAGTGTTGATAGCACAAGGAGTTCATGTTGACAATATTTATAACATTTCTTTATTGTCACGTGAGGAAGCAATTTGCCTCTTTAGTAGGCGAGCATTTAAGAGAGAATTTCCAAGTCAAGGGTATGAAGAGCTATCTCAACAAGTTGTGTATTATACAAGTTGTCTTCCTTTAACAATCAAAGTTTTGGGTTCATTTCTTTATGGTAAAAGTGAGGCTACATGGGTAGATACCCTAGACAAACTAAAAACAATCCCATTGGAGGAAACATTAAAAAAATTGGAAATAAGCTACGATGGTCTAGAGAAAGATCAGAAAGAGATAAGCTATATTTCTCAACTCTCGGAAGGGGGTGAAAGAAAGGTAGAATAATCATTTGTTGGTTGGTTGTTTTGCATGATGCTTTATTATGCTATATTTTGTTAATTACTTTGACACTCATCTTTCTCTTTCTTTCTTACATCAGGTTCTTGAAAAGCTCAGACTTGTTGACTTCAGCTCTTCAAAATTTATAACATTTGACCTTGGAATGACTCGAAATCTTGAATCATTAGATCTTCGTTTATGTAAAGGCTTTGAAAAACTCCCAATGCCAGCTGAACTTCCAACGCTCAACCACCTAGACCTTAGTGATTCCAAGGTGACTAATCTTAACCTTGAGATGACTCCGAAGATCATGACTTTACATCTTAATGGATGCAAAGACCTGGTAGAACTCAAAATGCCCATTGAACTTCCAAAGCTCAACAAAATAGACCTTAGTTATTCTAAGGTGAGTAATCTTAACCTTCGGATGACTCCAAATATCCGGTATTTACATCTTGTAGATTGTAAAGACCTGGTAGAACTTCCAATGCCCATTGAACTTCCAATGCTCTACTACCTCTCCCTTGGTAGTTCTATGGTGAATAATCTTAACCTTGGGATGACTCCAAATATCAATCATTTAGAGCTTGCGTTTTGTGAAAACCTGGTAGAACTTCAAATGCCTGTTGCACTTCGAATGCTCAGGTACCTCAACCTTTGTCATTCTAAGGTGACTAATCTTAACCTTGGGATGACTCCAAATATTAGGACTCTATCTCTTAAAGGATGTTATAACCTGGTAGTAGAGGTGGCAATTGTTACCCATGTCAAAGAAAATGGGTTGGTTTGGGTAAACAATTGTAGTATAATGGGTTGAAATGGGTAACATCATAATATTGGATGGGTTGAGATGGGTAACACTTGAACACAATGCGGGTCAAGACGGGTAACCAATAAAATATGTAAATGCAATGGATTTAAACATTTAAGAATGATTAAATACATATTTGATGAGAAAATCACTAAAAATTATCCAAATAGACTATTTGTATACTTATAACACATTGAAAGTTAAATTAAATTGATGTTTTTTAACAACAATCCACTTAGACCCGAACTTATTTTGCTTGAAACCCGTTCTGACCCGCACTCATCCTGACCCGAACCCGTTCTGACCCGTTACCCAACCCGACCCAACCCGTCCATTTTGCCAGGCATACCTGGTAGCTAGAACTCCAACTGCCTATTGGACTTTTAGAATGTTTGAAAAAGTTAAATATTGAAGGTGTTGACATAAGTCATCTTCCAGAGAGTATTATTTTTCAATTGGTAGATCTGAATTATGTTGTGAATGCATGTTTGTAAGAACGAACCATGTTTTTTCACGAAATTTCATCAAGCGCACTATTATCGCTTCTCCCAAATTGATGGAAATCTGGTAATTTCAAGGAATACTTTATTAAAAATGAATGTAAGAAACATCATATGTTTATTTTGCTTTTGTACTTTTGAATTTATCATGGTCTTTGAAAATGTAAGCTTGCATGTGATCTTAGATTTCTTTACATGGATGGCATATATAAAAAATGAAGAAGTTATATCTTGAAGATCATAACAAATTTGTAGAAGATAAAAACTTATAAAACGAAGTAAGTTTGACCATGTTAAAATATTGAGTAACTTTAATCTTGGGCTTATAACAAATATAGCGAAGTTAAATTTAAAACATGTAATTAATGAATTGTATGCAAAATGATGGGGAATTTCATTTTGAAAATTTAATCTAATTTTTTTTACAAACTTTACCAAGGTCCATTAGCTCTCACTGACATATTAATTATACGGGTTTGATTTATTAAAAATAAATTTTTACTTAACAGCCTAAAAACATATATTTGTTAATTGTAGTGTATTTTTAAATACTATAAAAACAACAATATATAGTACAAGTAAACACAAATCCAATAATAAGAAAAATACTGTACAAAAAATAAGTGCTTTATATTTTAGAAAAAAAAACCTTAATTTAATTTTCTCCTTTAATTATATGTCCACTGTGAAACTGATATCCGAATTGATTTATGTCATATGTGTCAATTGCTGAGTATATCATGTGTTAAATCAACCTTGTGAGTAGACTATTCAATCAATTCAATCATATAATACAAATAATTCATAAATATATATATCAATAGGGATGCAAATCATTGAAAATTATTACTCATTATCTTGATGTTCTTTTATTCTTTTATAGATGTCTCTTTGATAGATTCATATACGAATGTGATACATCAACGGGCAAGAGCTGAGAGTTTTTTTTTTTTTTTTCATATCACATTATGTAGTTACACCCATTACATAACTCCTACATTAATACATTTATTATATAAGGGGAAGGATCAAATGTTAACCCTCCCTTATTACGATAACCCGTTTTAACCGGCATTTTTTGCCTGAATCTTTGGGTTTTTTTTACATTTCAGTAAATGTAAGTAACTTACACTTATTTACATTTGTAAATAATTTCTAAACGGTGATGAATTAGCAAAAACACAAAAAATAAACCCTCATATTTATGTATAACAAAAACCATGAAAAAAAAACAAAGATTCGGACAAAAAATGCCGGTTAAAACGGGTTATCGCAATAAGGGAGGGTTAACAATGGAACCATCCCCTATTATATAACTCCTACATTAATAAAGATCTCTCGTGTCATTTTATCAACATTGATAAATGATTTACATGGTCATATTTATATAGGTACATTTCGGGCATTTTCTCAGTTGATATAACAATCATTTATGATGACTATTTATCCATGTTAACAGGGGCGGATGGACTTTTTATTTAGTGGGGGAAAGGCCCCCACTCAACCTTCACTTAGCTTTAATTTATTAGTACAAAAATTTCTAAAATTTGTTAAATAGGGATAAGGCCATCATATGATAAATCCAAAGGCCTCTGGTACAATTAAAATTAGAAATGATGTAAAGAAAATGTTTACACCAGATACAATATTAGAGTGACAAGCAGACTATTTGAGAAAACTATTTGACGATAACTAGTTTATTATTTTAAAGTTAATTATACCAATTCTAAACACAAATGAAATTAATAGGTCCTGTCAGGTATTTTAATTTATTTGTAACCGAAAACTAAATTAACCCGAATTTTGAAGATGTTTAATCAAACCTAATTTAATTAGGTTCGATTTCGATTTAAACGGAACAAACTGATTTCAAACGAATAAACCAATTAAACAGAACCCAACCAAATTGTGTGTGATATTCTTTTTTTAAGGTTAATAAACCGATTAAACCGAACAAACCAATTTAAAAAATGTATGAAACTGATAACCAAACCGAAAACCAAATTCTGAATTCGGTTAAGGTTAGAAACCAAACCAGAAACCGATAATTTTGTTTGTTTTTTTTTACAAATACATTTCGGATTATGGTTTTACATATTTTTTTTAGTTTTTTTAACATACCTTGTTCTAACATGATATCCATGTGTGAGATTAGCTACAAGTTACAAAATTTCTTTAACCAACTAGATATGTTTCTTGCCCTCACTGACTAAAAGTCCTAAATCCGTCACTGCATGTTAAAATACTTACTAGGTTTCCAATTAAAACTTTAGTAGAGAAGACATTCATTGATTTAGTGTCAACTCAAAACCTCTCATTAATCATAGTACAATATTTAAACATAAAAATAAACAACTAAACTAAACTAACCTTTTACGTGTTCAGTATTAGCTTGTACAAATTTGTCTATACAATAATAAGTACACATACATATTATTATATTCAAAATAATTATTCAAACAAGTTGATAATAATTATTCACACATAATATGCTTATTATATAATATCTCTAGTCATTAAATTCTGACAACATTATTATGAGTGATTTTTATTTGATACAAAGTTTATTCTCCTGTACTTGTTCTCATACAGACATGAACTTTGTATCAACATGTAATTCAACTTCACTTGAACTATTACTCTTCAAGTGAGTAATGACAACTTAGCTTTCACGATAAATTTTCAATGGTTGTGATATGGAGTTTATTACTATATGTGTATTAAATTACACATCTTATTTATTATTCTTTTCCTTTATTATCTTACATTTTATTTGGTTTTTATTCGATTTTTATTAATTTTACCTATTTTGTTATTTTATTTGATTTTACAGGTTTTGTTGCATTTGACAATCATATCAATAAAGAAACCAAACCTTAAGATATTTTAAAAAGTTCTTGAGGCTTATGGGTGAAGTATTTCTATGTTTAGGTGCCCAAATGACAATTTATATAAAATTAAAGGACAAAATGATGCAAGATAGAATTCCAGGGACCAAAAGCGTAACTTACGAAGATGATGGAACTTGTTATGTACCTCTAGGTTAGGTCATAGTCCATGACCCGGTCGTTTGGCTGCTAAAACCTAAAAGACAATTACAAAATCGATTTCAAGCTTCCTAATCGAACCTAATCAGTAATGTAGAACAAGGATTAAACAAATGATGAAGGTTTGAAGATTTTGAAGGCCATGGAAGAACGGAGAGGCTTTAATTCGCATAATAGAGTGCTCTGGTTGCAATTTCGGGTCTGTTTATTCGTTTTTATTGTTTGATGCAGCTTGTACTCGATTTATTTACCATGATTCCAGTTGTTTTTGAGATACTGAACATTGCTACTAAGATCTGGATGGTTAATGGTTGATTTTAATGATTTTTTGGTTTGTTTTTTTTCTGAATGTGATTGTTTATTTTAGAGATTAATATTGATGTAATATTAGTGAGTCTTGGGTTGTTAGTTGGTGTTTTAACTTAGGTTTATGAGATTTAGGATTATAGGCTTTGTGTTTGATTTTGGTTTGGTTTCTTTTGTTTAGTTGAAGCATAGAATAATGAGTCGATAGAATGAACGTTAGGATCTAGAAATCGATCAATCATAGGAGTAACTTGAAGTTGGAATGAGCAGACAGGGATTTTTGCGACGCACTGAAACCAAGGTATGATTAAGACTGATATGGAACATTCTGATTATCTAAATTATATAGTCAGAGGCCATTCTTACAAATGAGTTATGCTATTGACTCATTCTTGCAAATGACTCATTCTTATGACATTCATTTGAAGGAATGAGTCATAAACATGGCTCGTTCGCACGAATGGGTCGACATTTAATACATAACACACATAAACATGCCATAATAGACAAAGCTTGATATTTCATTTCTAAGACAACCAATATACATTCAAACTATGCTTTTACAAAGAACTAGAGACATTACATGTATCTATAAACTCCTCCTTAGATCTAGTTCTATGCATATCTGTTGTGTCATAAAAAATTTCTCTAACTATTCCTTCAAGTTAGAGCCAACATTCATATTAAACACGAAGCACTTCCAAATAGTGACCGATGTCAAGGTGTCAGTCACAAATAAGAGTAAAACTCTAGTCTCAGCTACCTTATTAGATAGGGTAAGTCGGGTGTCGAACCACGAGGAGTTTGTGGAAAGTGTTTGTGGTTATCACTAATTAACAAATGGAAAATCGATTGAAAGGTTTGTTTGTTAAACTTGACAAGCAATTGCAATTAACTTTAATGGTTTTAAACAATTATGAAAAACGTGATTTCTCCAGGATTCAGATGCAAAGTGAGATTCATAGATTAGTTACTAAGTTGGAACAATCAAATATACATGATTAAAATATTTAAATGATTGTGATGAACAAAGACTAGTTGCTTCAATTGCAAAACAATGAAATATTATCACATGAACATCAATTGTATCTTATAAAATTATTATCAGGTTAATTTAAATTGCATGAATAACAGACGCACTTGATCATAAATTCATAAACGAATGAGTTTTTTTATCTATTGAGTATTGAATTCTTGGATCTCGCTAGCTTGTGTGAATCGTTTTGTTTGTCGTTTACTATAGTATTTTGTTCATAATCGTACCTTACACCATTGATTTCATTCATAGTTTATCTGGATTTAAAATTGACGTTGAAAGTTTAGCCTAACAAAAAGAATTTGCAAATATGGATAATGTAATAGAATTCTTATATCCATGAAGAATTTGAGTTCTAGCAACCCTTTTTAACTTCTAGAATTATTTTAATCTGCTTGAATACAAATATTTAATGATTATTAGTTATATCTTTAAAGTTTTTTAGTAATAAATATGTTAGATATCTCACTTTTGTGTCAATATTTATTTTATTTTATTGATACAATAAAGTTCTTGTTTGAATATTTTCTGCGTAACCTAGTGTGATACGGTGTTATGTATGATGCACCACAAAAAGTACATTAGGTATGTTGTGTGATGTTGTACTATATGCTGCATATGTTGTAACATTATATCTAATTTGCCAGCATTTATAAACGTTCACACATATATAAAATGTTGATTATGACCTTTCTGGTGGCTTCTCACTCCTATTTTATAATTATATTGAATAATAATTTATCACTTATCTCTTCTATTAACAGTAATATTAAAAACTAATGATATGAAAAACTATATTTTTAAAATTAAATAATTTATTATTTTCTTTGTTACTTCATGAATATTTCATTTATTTTTGGGTTTATAACATATACATAACTAAAATCTAAATTGATCCGAAGTATTCAAAAGGTCAACCGGTGTTATTTTACAATTTTTCAAAATTTTCTTTTTTTACAAGTCATTTTGTCAGATTTTAGAGGTTGGGTACAAGTTCCACATATGTTTGAAAACAACTGTTATTTCTATAGTAAAACAAAGAAAAAAAATTAACTAATACCAACTTCAGAATGCTCTCTTTGGTCATGCAATGACTTCTCTTTCTTTTATTCAGTTCTATATTATTAAATGCTATCTTCAGTTGACTAATCTTGTGGCTCAGGTCTTAATTACTCAAATTCGTTTTCATATATGGCTGATTTTTAATAATTGTAGTATAAGATAAAACTAACTTGTTTCTCAAGAAAAACAAAATAAATATCCTATTTCCCAGCGGGATCATGTTATACTTTGGGCCGTTATTGTTTCAGGCAGTTGGTCCCTCCACCAACGCCACATCAATCTGACTGTAAATGATACAAGCAATATGTATTATGTGTTGTGATTTCACAATCAAACCTAGAATATAGATTATTTTCTTTTCTTGCCAGCACTACATTACTAATTAATTATGCTTAGATAATTTTGTTGGAAATTAGAGAAAAAATTCATAACCAAAAAAGCAAACATTTGGGTTTTAAAATTATAACCACAACCGGTTACGACTCCATTCTTATTATTAATTCCATACCCAAAATAAACAATTTATATAATAAACTTAATAAATTCTAAATAACTTCAAAGTGATTTGTCCCTTTACATTATCAGCTCCAATCTCTTCTCCAAATTTTGAATATTGATCGAGATTAAGCCAACAATCATCCTCATATACCAATCTTGATAAACTTCATTTCTTCAATCAGAACCATCAAGCTTGTTCATCAGCATAATAAACCAATTCAGAACCTTTTCTTTTATCCCAATTGTACAGGATCTTCTTATGCACAAGTTTTATGTGTCCTTTACTCTAACTTCTCCGTTACGTTATTGCTCACCACTGGTGTACAGGCTGCTTTATTTGGTACCTTTCTCTTCCTCTTACAACCGTCTTTCCTGTAGACGCTGACGGCAAAGGCTTGGACATAGCCTTTGATTTATTTCTTTCTTCGGCTTGTTCTTCTCGTAAACCTGTTTTTATTAATCACTACAATTAAACTTGATTCGTTAAAAAGTATGATGACCCTGAACCATTTATATATACCGACTATTACTGAATCATATTCTACTAGAATGACAATAAACAAATTGATAAACTTAAAAAAGTTAAATGATAAACTAATAATTCTAAGTAACTTTAATCTTAAATTTATCTTGGTTTTTTTGTAGTGAATTATCGGCTCCCACCTTTTGAATTTCGATCATAATTATGCCAACAAATTTTCTGGTTTATATGAGGTTAATTTGATATTCACTTTGTTTTATCATTAAAACTAAAAACAATGACTTTTTACAAGCAACTTTGTGAATTTAAAGGTCTATATTTTTTGCAGTTTGTCAAAATTGTTTGTAAATGTCCTTTGCAACCTAAAGGATGCATCTGCTAAAAGTTCTGGAAATATATGGCTTTTATGGGTAGAAGATTTTGTGAAGACCAACTGGCAACTGGTTGGGTAACAAAACAAGTTTGATTTAAATGGCTCATTTCTAGTACATGTCACAACTGTCATGTCTGTTTGGTCAACCACTTGGCCTGCTTATGACTTTTGTCCAACATTTTTTAAATTGTGAATATATAATGGCGTTAGTTATGATTATAGAACAATATTATTATAATGATTATCTGTCTTTAAATAAAAACTTTTAGGAGTTGTATTCATGAAGAATAGACTTTTGATGACTTTCACCTATTAGACCCATTTTTTTTAACCGTTTGAGGTAAAGAAATAACCACCACATATACTCATTCATTATCAAATGGGTCAAAATTAGTCTTATATTTTGTTACTATAATAATATCTTTTCACAACTTTTCTGATCATTTTTTTCAACTATTGGGTTATGGACATGTAGAGCACCATGTTATTTTTCATGAAATGGACATATTTGAATAAAGGAACATCATGTAAAGCAATGTGACATTATTCAATCTAGAAAACTATTATATATATTACATTATGCATATAAAAAGGTTTTTTCATACAATACTAGTGTACTATTACTTTTTTTCCTTTTTATTCGTGTCTTTGTTTGCATATTTGAGCTATTAAAAGACGGATATGGTTCCCGTTCAGTCGCTATGTTGACTTTTTGTATCATTTGAGTCATTATCTTGCCAAAATTTTTGCCCTACTTGGGTCATCATCAAAACACCTTGTAATGACCCAATGTAGACACAAATCCATTTACTCGAATAACCAAAATGTCAAACAATGACTAAAACGTGACAAAAGTGAAAGTATGTAGGTATTTTATCAATAAAAAGAAACTTAAAAAATCAACATCCTAAACTTATACGCTTTTACATGTTAATTCCTTTTATCATTAAAAAAAATTAATATGTTTTAATTGTTAAGGTGGCAAAATTCTGTGCGGAACGAATGCATGAAGTAATAGCAGAAGAATGGAACCAAGAAGCAAATGAGGAGTTTAAAGATGGGAAGCAGTGATGTCAAGTAGCTTTGAGAGGACTGACAATGAAGTAATTACAGAGGCTGAAGCACCTGAGATTGTTGGATCGACTGCTGTTACAGTCGTTTTATCTCGTTGCCAAATTATAGCATCCAACTGTGGGGATTCACGGGCAGTGCTTTGTCGTGGCACCGAAACAATCCCTTTGGCGGTTGACCAAAAGGTCTGGCTCTCAACATTACTCTTGCCAACTGCTTTCATTTTGTTGCGCACATCTTTATAACCACCTTGCTAACCAACTAAACTAACGGGGTTCTTTTCACCCTTCCCTCACGGTACTGAGGTCGTTGGTGGCAAAATAGACGAGCTGGATGAAACATCATAAGGGTCAAAACTTTTGGGTTTGGTGATTTATGTTAAACTAGGTTAGAAGCTTATATGCTATACGGGTTGAATAAATGAAAAATTAAAAAAAAATGAAAAATTAAAAAGTTATTAATTAAGGTTTAAGAATTAGAAAATGATATTTTAAGTTTTAAGAACCTAATAAAACAATAATATTGAAAGAAAAAGAAGAAGCAAGAAAAAAAAGAATTTCCAGGAGCTAAAATTGTAGCACATGGTGCAATCAATTATTTTTTTTATGCATATGTTGGTCAAAGTATCTCAAATGACAAAAATATTCTTAACAGCTTTTGAGAAGAAAAAAGTATCCTTGTATCTATCTACAAAAAACTACGATTACATGTTAAAAGAATATGGTGTTTTGTCATTTTCGTAAACTATGCTAGGTTTTTGGCATGATTAGCTTATAAATGTAATCACGTGTTAAAAGAGTCGTCTTAAAAGAGTCGGGTGTTTTGCCATTTTGGGGGCATTAATCTTGATATTAGGTTATGTGAGATCATGTTTGCTGTTACCACCAAAAGTACAATTGCATTTAAATATAAAATCTTATGTCAATCCTATCCTTTTGCCGTTAAATTTTGTATTAAATTATAAAACCAATTTAATTTATGACCTAAAACACATTTTTTAGGAAAACAAATGGGCGAAACAAGTCAACTCGAGAACCTATTATGTTGTCCTAAGCACGAACGTTTAGCTAAACATGTTCTTGGGTAACTGAACCAATCCAACATGTTTATACAAAACTCAATAAATTTCATTTTTTTTATGGTCTAAAAAATTCACACCATTTTTCTCTCATGAAAAAAGACTGAAAAGTAGGGAAGTTTTATCAAAATTTAACTATACTTGGGTCCATGATTTTCGTAGAAACTAAACTCACCTTTTTATATGTCAAAATGGACTCGAAACTCTCAATTTTTGAAAATAAAAATTGGACTGCGATCAAATTGGGATTTTTAGTTCTCTCTCTTGCCCATAGCTTTAGCATTGATGATTACTTTCTACAGAAGGGGTATAATTCTTGCCAAATAAACAACAATAACAACCTTACCCAGTATATTCTCACTTTTCAGTAGGGTCTGGGGGGGAAGGATAGATACAAACCTTACCCCTATCCCAATTGGGATAGAGAGGCTGCTCCGAAAGAGTCCCGGGCTCAAAGTTATCGTTTGAAGTTGATCATCCCAATGATTTTAACGTTATTTTCACAAAATAATTAAAATAACGTTAAAATTAGTGCACTTTTACTTTTGTCCCTTAAGGGCCCACACATATATACATTATATGCGTGCACCACAAATGGGGCGTATAATTCTTGGCAAATAGTTTGCTTTTAAAAAAACTTGGCATTTTTTTTAGTTATGATCCATTTAGTCTCATTTTTAGCAAGCTAAGATAAGATCTAAGGAGGGTAAGATGTAAATAGCGTTATCTTTACCCCATAAGAATAGAGAGTGTGCTACTAATGAGACCCTCAGCTCATCATGAGCTGATTAACCAAGCAACCTAATGCTTTTAACATTATTATCACAAAAATTAAGCAAATTAACGTTAAAATTAGTGAAATTTTACTTTTGTCCCTCGAGGGTTCCGTTTAGTTTATGTTATCATAATGAATGCATTTATAATCTTACGCGATCTTTTTTGTTTGTTACTTTAGGAGAACGTTACTTAAGACCATGGATAATTCCCGTCCCCGAAATCAGCTTCACAACAAGAACCGACGAGGACGAGTGTTTGATAATAGCCAGTGATGGACTTTGGGACGTCATGTCAAACAACGAGGTCGGTGAACTGGCTCGCCGGATTTTGCGCCGTCGCCGTCGGTTTGCTGCTGCCGGTGAGGCAACAGCGGCACAAACCGTTGCCGACAGCTTGACCGAGATAGCTGTGGGGAGAAACAGTTCCGACAACATATCGGTGATCGTTGTTGATCTAAAATCAAAGAAAAAACAACGTAATACGTGATCGGTTATCTATCTAAAGAAGCTGACCATGGTAAATAATAAGATCAATCCTCACTTTTTTTATTTTTGGTTTGATCCGTAATCTATGGAGTGGAAATATTAATGTTGAGAATGTGAAGATATTATTGATGATGTTTAACGAATGTTTACATGTGATTGATGATGTCATTTGTGAAATTGATGCATTTCAACCGATATTAGCATGTGATTTCTGCCAATTTTGATTTCAATTTTAAGCTAGAAGTATGAATTGTGTATTGATTGTAATGTAGAACCGAGTAAAACCAAGATTTGTAGGTTTTGCCTGCCATGTTATCTTAGATTGGTTTTTATGAATTGTGTATTGATTACTTTCAGACAAAAAATGTACAAAATCAATTGAATAATATAGGAAAGCAGAGGTGAAAAACAAAACGGTTTTGAAACTGAAATTGGTGTTCGACACAAAATGGGAATCGGTTCATACGCAGTATCAAGTGGAATCACGTACCCGTTTATACCCGTTGATTTCAACCCGTTTTTTTATATTTTTTACTCGATCGGTTACTCTTCCTAGCTGGTTTCTAGCCATTAGGGATTACTTTTTTGACTGTTCAGAGCATGTTTTTGACCTTTTTTCTGTATATGTTACCCCCTAACCTAGCATAAATTGATACGAGATGAAATGGTGAAGCTCACATTAGAAAAGCAATACCAAATGCAGAAAATGCTCACATTATACTAAGTCAACTATTCGTGTTCTTACACATAATAAGTACATGAAAATTTGTGACACTCTTTTTGTAGGGACAAAAATAAAATGAGCGCGACAAAAAAATGATGTAATAACCTTTGAAATTGATTAATTGTTTTGGGACACTTGAACATAATTTAAAGTAACAAACCTTGCATTTTTATTAAGTACAAAGTACTATAATAAAGAGCTCATCATTTATCAAGTTCTTTTAGTTGTCCAAAACTACACCCAAATTAGACCTAAATATGGACAAATTTCTAGAAATCTCAACTTTCATCTCACAAGTATTATCTAATCATCTAACGACCTTATGAATGGTGGAAATGTGGAACCTTTGATGTCATGTTAAACCTATTTATAATATATAACATGATTATATCCGAATATAATTAAAAACAGAGTAACAAAGGCACCCCTTGTACTTGCACAAGCAATAAACAAAGGCAAACCATTACAACAATGACACAAACTCTAACACACATGTATCACATACAATCCTTTGTAAACATAACCAATCATGTCATGAAAATCTAAGTCATACAACTAAATAATCAAAATATGATACGACTTTGACATAAATCTAAGTTATAATTGCAAGATTAAAAAGTCATCACCCAACTTTCCTGATGTTCAGTTATTAAACTTAAGCAACCAAATTCTACTTGTAGATTTCAGGTAGAATCACACTTGTTGCTTGTGTCCTGATGAACCGATCCACTCACCAATACTAAGATGACTACACGACCTCTTTTTACTCTTTTCTCAAAGGGTGGGAAGTAAGTTAGCTATTTTTTTTAATGTTGAACTCTTTTACTTTTGTCACATAACTTGCATGTTTAATTAAGCACTAGTATCCTTGATGTGGGTTATATGATTTGACCTTTGTACTTAAGTCCACATGCTAGACTTGCGCAATCTTTAACTTAAGTTTATGAGCCGATTATTAGGCATTGGATAGATCTTTATGGGCTGACACCCTCACTCAATCTGATTGGGTTTGCTGCTACCGCCAATATATGTTGGACTAATCTTGTAATGCCAAATAAATAAGGGGTTAAAGTAGAAAATTTTGTTTTAATTGTTTTGGATTAGATTGCTTTTGTTGGTAGATTTTTTGGGATAAAGTTGACTTTTATGGTTTTGTATTATTATAAATAGGGTTAGATGGTTTGGTTTTTCTTGTACCCAAAATTTGAATCACTTAGAATTCGTGTTTAGTTCAGGGAAATCACAGCAAGGGCTTCAATTGGTATCATAGCTTGGAATGCTCATACCTGCGTGATCGGCAATTCATCATTAGACGGGAAGCACGCTGGCCAGCACTCCGGCAGAGAAAAGACGCAACCAAGCATAAGGCGACGGGCGACGGGCGGAGGGGGCAAGTAAGCGACGAACACGGTGGACGTATGTGGCTGAGAAGCACAGGCGTGGTCTGAAATCATCTAATCAGCTAATCAACAGCTGATCGGTTCAATTTAGAAAGGCACGGGAAGAAAAATCGGATTGTCCGGATTACCTCTCAGTAGTGAACAACAGGTGGTGTTGTGCGGCATGAACATACCAACGAACTTGGGGTGCAGTGAAACAAGATCGCAAGGGGCTAAAGAAGTCGTTTAGCAACCAGGAAGACAGAAAAGCAGGGGCTTGTCGTGTTGGTGATCAATAGCAGGAGCAGATTTGATCAGGGAGGTATTTGCAAGAAATCCAATCGAGGTTAAGTACTTATCTTCTAATTCACACATAAAGAATGGCTGGGAAAGAGGCTGCGATGATTGTGCCAGCACAAGAGACAGGTTCTATGAGTTACCAATGCCTTGTTTTAACAAACACCAATTATCCGGTATAGTCAGTAAGGGAGAGAACGATCATGGATGCAAATGGGCTGTGGGAAGCGATGTGGATCAAAGAAAGTCGAAGATGGCACTTGCATTCCTGTTTCAAGCGATACCAGAAGATCTGGTCTTACAGTTAGGAGGTTATAATGAAGCCAAACAAGTTTGGGACACTTTGAAGACAAGATTTTTGGGGGTGGATTGAGTAAGAACAGCAAGATTACAAACTTTGAGAAGGGAATTTGAAAATCTTAAGATGAAAGAGGATGAATCAATTAATAATTTCATAGGAAAGATGAGTGCGCTGGTGTCTAAGGCAAAGGGTCTTGGAACCACTTTTGAAGAAGGACAAATGGTGAGGAAACTATTGGACTAGATGCCTAGATGATTCATTCAAATTATAGCATCAATTGAATAGTGTTTTGAGTTGGACAACATGAAATTTGATGAAGATGTTGGGAGATTGAAGGCTTTTGAGGAACGCATAAAAGACTTGGATCAAGGAGGAGAATCACATGGTAAGCTACTACTGAAAAGACTTGTTTTGTGAACACTATGGATGGGGTGGTCAAGGAAGTGACCGCGGTGAAGGTCGCAGGGCTGATTAAGAAAGAGCTGGACAGTTTCAACAAAATAGAGGTCAGAGAGAGAGAGAGAGAGACAAGACCCGTATAAGGTGTTTCAAGTGTAATGAACTCAGGCATTATGTGGCGGAATGTCCTAGTTGGGAAGAAAAGAAAGAAAAGGCTAATTTGATCCAAGAGGACGAAGATTCGATGCCTTTGCTTTGAAGAATAATGGGGCTACAAGATTAGGGGGTGATTGTTGGACTAATCTTGTAATGTCAAATAAATAAGGGGTTAAAGTAGAAAATTTAGTTTTAATTGTTTTGGATTAGATTGTTTTTGTTGGCAGATTTTTTGGGATAAAGTTTTGACTTTTAAGGTTTTGTTTTATTATAAATTATTATCAATAGGGTTAGATGGTTTGGTTTTTCTTGTACCAAAAATTTTAATCAATAAGAATTCATGTTTAGTTCTTGGAAATCACAGCAAGGGCTTCAATATATGCCATTGTTCCTACACTTGAGTGAATATACCCTAAGGCCCTTGACGTAGAGTTATTTATCAAGTGCGTTTTTTCAAGAACACATATCAACTTCATCAACGATTTTTCGCGACTAAAGATTTGCAGTTAACTTTTGGATTCGGGTAATAATATTGTGAAGTTTTATGTATACATGTGTTTGATATGTTAGGATTATGCTGTTACAACACCATTTGCAATAAAGTGATTGATGAACAATTATTGAATTTCAACTTCTCTTTGTCTACATTTAAAGTTTATAATGTAGTTTGCATGCAAATTTGAGCTGTTGTGCTGTTAATGGGTCATGTTGTTATGAGGTTAAGGGGCCATGTTGGCTTTGTATAGTTTGAACTATATTATGTTAACAAGTCATGTTGGTTTTGTATAGTTTGATATTTTCTATATGGGTCATGTTGGATTTGGTTCACTGTATATATTATTAATTTTCTACAAATGTTTCTTATTAATGTTCACTGTGTATGGTTCACTCTAGCGACGCAACCTCACTATTCTACTTGTAGATTAGGGATAAGGTGTTTCTTTATCTTTCCTCCCAAACCCCTTCTAAGTGGGATTTTACTAGACACGCTTGTTGTATATATATATTATACACATGATCTGATTTTCTGTTGCAGTTCTTTTCGTGGCGAATTATATCTAGATCTTTACATCTTAAAATAAGAAATTGGTTATATGCCATGTAATGAATTGACCTAGGTATTTATGTGTTGATTGATGAACTCACTTTTGAAGTGTTCTGACCCATACTCATTTTTTTTTCTTTCCAAAACATGTTCTGACCCTATCCAAAGAAACCATTTTTACACATGGCCTATCTTACTTGAACTTGTCCTTACCAGTTAATCACCCGATAACCCGTATAATCACGTATGAGTTGAGTTATTAATTCACCTCATCAAATTAATGTTGCTAATAAATTCTATGAAGTGGCATTTACATCGATCTGTTTGTTTGTTAGTTCAAGATTAGCTTAATGTTTAATTGTGGATAAGTAAATTATATGTTTGTGTGAGATTAAGATGAGATTTGGTTACTAAAGATTTGATGCAGCAGGGTGAGTAATGCAATATATAGCAAAGCCTTGATACAAAAATTAATTGTTTTTATATGTATGAAATTTGATAAGCCTATACATTGTCAAATTTTGATTCTAGTGTAAGTAATGCAATTTTATGCTTGAACTAAGATCATCCATTAACGATTATAATCTTCCCATGAAAACCTCCATCTCATTAATCTTGAATATATAGGTTACAGCTCATACATATCTCTTATTTTGAGATAATATTTACAAATAATGACCTAATATAATATAAATAATAATTCTATCTATTACACCCCCTTAGTCGAAACGAGAGGTGGACGAATGTTAAGACTGGAGCGAAAATCTTCAAAGAGGACGCGTGGAAGACCTTTAGTAAATATATAAGCTATTTGGTGACGAGATGGGATATGATGAATACGAATTGCGCCACGTTTAATAAATATCCAACTCAATATGTTTTGTTCTTTGATGTTGAACAAGATTTTCCGATAAATAAATAGCATTAATATTGTCACAATAAACCATAGAGGCATGAGAGATGGGAAAGTGCAACTCGAGGAGTAAGTTGCGCAGCCAACAGAGTTCAGCTACCACATTTGCAACCCCACGATACTCCGCCTCGGCACTTGAACGTGAAACGGTACTTTGGTGTTTGGATGACCAAGATAAGAGTGTGTCACCCAAATAAACACAATACCCGCAGGTAGATCGATGGGTGTCAGGGCATCCGGCACAATCAACATCAGTGTAGGCGTGTAAAGAAGATAAGGGCGGACCGCCAATGATCATTAGCTCGGCATGCATATGAACACAGATTTGTTGAACAACATATGAGATGTCGGGTCGAGTGAAGGTAAGATGATGTAGGGCGCCAGCAAGGCTGCGGTTTTCCGGCACCATTAATGATGTCACAAGCATACGATGTCTGAGACAAGAACATATGAAAAGCTTTGCGCGAGACACTAATGCCTAGAAAATAGCTTAACGGTCCAAGATCTTTCATTGCAAATTCAGTAGATAGACTGGAAATAAGTCGAAGACGTGGATCAGATTAAGTAGTCAAAATAATGTCATCCACATAAATGATTAGAAAAGCTATCTCTTGGTGACTCTGTATGAATCCAAGAGTATGTACAAAATCCGTGAAGCGTTGATACATTGCACGTGAAGATTAAGTAGTCCAAATAATGTCATCTACATAAATGATTAGAAAAGCTATCTCTTGGTGAGTCTGTATGAATCCAAGAGTATGTACAAAATCCGTGAAGCGTTGATACATTGCACGTGGTGCTTGTTTGAGGCCGTAAAGAGATCGTTTTAAAAGTCACACGTGATCCAGATAGATAGTATTGCGAAACCCCATGGGTTGGTACATGTAGACGGTATCATTTAAATGGCCATGTAGAAAAAGCATTAGTGACATCAAGCAGTTGAATTGGCCAAGACTGAGAGAGAGCTAATGAAAGGTTCGTGCGTATAGTTGTTGGTTTGACAACTGGACTAAAAGTTTCCCCACAATCGACCCCAATCTCTTGATTTCTACCATCACAACCAAACGACTTTGTAACGCTCCAATGTACCATCAGATTTGAATTTGAGACGAAAAAGCCACTAGCTGCGGATGACATTCATGTGTGGTTGACGAGGGATAAGTACCCAGGTTTCGTTTTTAATAAGGGCATTAAATTCATTAGTCATGGCCTTAAACCATTCTGGACTGGTCAAAACAATCTTAGGTGATTTGGGGAGTTGTATAATAGTGGATGTGTGAATGTTTAACGGTTGTTTGGGTTTGACAATCCCATTCATTGAGCGAGTCTGGATGGTGGGAGCGGGTGGAGGTGGCGGTTTGCTATGGGTGAGGATTGGAAAACAGGAGTGGGGGTGGGGCCCGTTTTTGGGCGACGAGACTAGGTATTAGTTATAGGTGGTTGTGTGGCCGGGTGAGTTGAGGAGGGTGATTGAGGGAGTGATGATTTGTTTGGAGAGGATGGAGCCGTATGTGAAGGTGAAGTGGATGGAGTTAGGGGTTGTTTGGTTGGGTCTGAATCATTAAGTGCTGAATGATTAAGATGTCTGAATGGTTAAGAGGGTATGAACCATTAAGTGCTGAACCGATTAAGACTGTTTGGTTGAGATGTCTGAATGAAAATAAAAAATAAAAAATCTTTTTTTTTTGGGTACACATCTGAGTAAAACTCTTTTTCTTTACCCTCTTTTCCCTTTTTAACCTAAACACCCAAATTATTCAGATCTGGTTCTAATCATTTCGATCTACCACAAGGGAAGAAGAAGTCAGGGCGGTGGAGACGAGCTGCGGCAGAAGAAGAAGCCTGGGCGGTGGCGACGGGCGGCGGCAGAAGAAGAAGCCTGGGCGGTGGCGACGGGCGGCGGCAGAAGAAGAAGCCATGGCGGTGGCAACGGGCGGTGGCAGAAGAAGAAGCCAGGGCGGTGGCGACGGGCGGCGGCAGAAGAAGAAGCCAGGGCGGTGGCGACGGGCGGCGGCAGAAGAAGAAGCCAGGGCGGTGGTGACGGGCGGCGGCAGAACAAGAAGCCAAGGCGGTGAGGTCGTAGGTTGCGGGGAAGAAGAAGGCAGGGCGGCGAGCGGCTGTGCGTCTGGGTCACATAACTAAGGTGCGGTGTAGCTAGCGACGGGGAGAGTCAGGACAAGGGAAGCCAACCTCTAATTTTTTTCCATTCAGACTTATTCAGACTTGTTCTCAAGTCTGAATCATTCAGACCTTCATTCAGACATTCTACCCCATTCAGATGTGATTTTTTTCACCAACCAAACGGTCTGAATCTGAACCATTCAGATTCAGACCCATTCAGACCCATTCAGATGCTACCAAACAGCCCCTTATAGTAGGTGGATGGTTGGGGAATTGAGCTGGTAGTTAGTCCAAAAAATGGGGTTAAGGTCAGAGGTTAACAAAGCATAGTCATGGGTGGATGATATTTGGCGACTTCCAAAAGGGAAAATGGATTCATCAAATTGGACATGTCGGAAAAGGATCATTCGATTAGTGGTGAGATCAAGGCACTTATATCCGCGGTGGTTGGTTGGAAAACGCAAGGAATCAAACGAGGTTGGAATTTGTGGATGGTGTTTAGGGGCGACAATTAATAGCACAAACAACCAAAGATGCGACAATTTAGGATTCCATGACGTGGGGCGAGGAGAAACACAATGGAGATGCAAGTGGAGGGTGAAGAAAAAAAAATTGAGAGGGAGTGTGGGCTGCTTGATCGTCAAGTATGAGAGAAAAAAATTAGGGTTTGGCTCTAGATACCATGAACGGTTATAATTTTCCCATGAAAACTTCCATCTCATTAATCTTGAATATATAGGTTACAGCTCATACATATCTCTTATTTTGAGATAATATTTACAAATAATGACCTAATATAATATAAATAATAATTCTACCTAATAGCCATAATTAAACATTAAGCTGATCTTGAACCAAGACACATAGATCAATGTAAATGTCACTTCATAGTTAGTAAAACTTATTAACTTTAATGTAACGATATGAATTGATAACTCAACACATATATGATTATACGTATAAAGTAACCATCCTATTATCTATTAAAAGTTGAAGCTAACTTCCAAAGAATTACAAGTCGACTAGTTATTCTCAACTAATTAACGACTTATTACACAATTAACATTTCTAATCCTCTATTTATCTATTTGTTACATCTTTAATCCTCTGCTTATTCAATTACAACTAACAAAACTTCCCGCCAAACATAATTCTTGTCCTAGAGAAATAAAATCAAGAAATTTTAATTCGAATTCATCTTGATGCTCCCATGTAGCTTCCCAAAATTTAATTAACCATTCGCTGACCTTTTCGACCAAACGGCGATCAATAATAGCTCGTGGTTGAAAATGAAAACGACAATTCGTTGGTAATGGAATAATTGGCAAATGATTTCCATGAGCTCTATTAAGCAAAAAACCATGAAACATCAGATGCATTTGAGCCTCAATTGGAAGGATCCAAATGATAAACACTATTTCCAATTTTTTTCAATTATAAAAAATGGCCAAAATATTTTGGACCCAATTTGAATGCTTAACCCTTCTTAAAGAAGTTTGCATGAAAGGTTGTAATTTCAAATAGACCCAATATTTAGCGACAAAAACACGTTCCGTGCATATTGCTTCATCATGTTTCTTGTTGATTGTAAATTATTTTTAAGGGGACTAATCATAGCCTCCCTATCTCTACAAAAAGACTCCACAACCTCCATCTTTGTCTCATTAGGAATATACGGAATGTGTAAATGAGGATAACTGATGGAGTTTTACACAAAGAGTAAGAGAGAATAGAATAATGAAGTAAATAACACAAAGAAAATAATGAATTAGGTTATAGATTATATGATGAACCATTACAAGACGATCCAAGGTAAAACCCTTCTACAAGCATACGCAAGAGCCAAATCTAAACAAATCTCTTCACACCTCAACTCATAAGCCTAACCTCTATTTATAACCCACTATCAAACAACTAGAGATCAATATTACCAAACTACCCTTATCTAGAACATACCTTTACTACTAACTACTACCAACATATTAATATAACTATAACTTCTATCATTACTCCAATCTTATTTAAAAGTCTAGTCCTCAAGAATTGGGAGTTAACCATTAACCCTGCCACACTTCAATTAACTTGTCTTCCGAACATTTGTGAGCCGGCCCATATCGATTACCCCAACTCAAACAAATTCCTTTCTTCCTACGTCCTTTCCATTCCATGCATGAAAGATATCGAACTCCTCGATCAGGAGGAAAAACATGTCCCGACTCAGGAGCAGGAGCTAATGTGATGGCAGGGAACAAGCGTGGATTGAGTTGACCAACCCGGTTTAGGCACATACTGGCCCAATATGTTAGTAGTTGCGCCTATAAAGCCCCAAAGAGATTAAGATACCTGAAACGGGAAATAGATACGTTGGGATTAAGGCGGACCATCCTTCAACGTCTTTTGCCAGATCATCCAGAGTGGAATGTTTGCCAAAATTGAGATTCGCCTTTTGAATGTATCTTGGAGATTCAAATCCAGTGAACTCATGCCATTGGATCTTCAAATCCACCGAACCATCCCCGGAGCCGGAAGTAGTACTGGAAACGAACAAAATAATGCGAGATGATCTCGATGGAGCCTCAACAAGTTGTTTGTCATGTTCTTCATCCAATCGAGAACAATTTTGCGAAAGTCAATTGAAGCTGATCGATCCTCATGCAGCATTTTGAGCGATGATTGATTTATGCCACGTCCTATTGAAGTTGAACGATGTGTTGTTCGTGAGCATCTAATCGAGAGATTTGATTTACCATAATTGATAAGGAAAATTGGGAGGCTCAGGAAAAATAGAGCAACAGGTATAGAATCTAGCAAAATTTGATGATGGAATCCGGAAAGTAGGCAGAAATTGAACGTGAATTGATGATATTAATTGAATCAAATCAGAAACATAACGATGAAATTGAAATCGGAAGGACTGTTAATTGGGGGGCGAATCTGAAAATCAACCGGCAGAACGTGAAATCGGCGGGAATTGGGGGCAAATGTGGCAATTCGATCCAGCAGAGATGAAATTGGGATGAAATTAGAGGTGTAGAAAGGCAGGTCGTACCAATTGAGTTTGACACCAAGAGTAAGAGAGAATAGAATATTAAAGTGAATAATAAAGTAAATAACACAGAGCAAATAGTGAAATAGGTTATAGATTTTATGAGGAACGATTACAAGAAGACGATCAAGGGTAAAACCCTTTTCCAAGCATACCAGGAGCCAAATCTAAACAAATCTCTTCACACCTCAACTCATAAGCCTAACCTGTATTTATAACCCACTATCAAACAACTAGAGATCAATATTACCAAACTACCCTTATCTAGAACCTACCATTACTACAAACTACTACCAACATATTAATATAACTATAATTTTTATCAATAACCATATAAAGCTTGAAATGGGGGTCATTTTTTAGGATGAATGATATGTAGTATTATACCACCACTCTGTCAAACTTAACCAAGATAACCACTGCAAAGGATTGTGCATACACATTCATCTCAAATAGGTTTCCAAGCAGCGATTAAGTACCTTTGTTTGACCATGTGTTTGATGATGGTAAGCAGTGGAATGAGTCAATTGTACTCCTTGTAAGCACATGAATTCTTTCCAAAAACTGCTCAAGAAAACTGGATCTCTTACTGACACGGTTTGACGACAGCCATGCAGTTTGAAAACATTATCCAAAAAAAACTTGAGCCACTTGAACAACATTATAAGGATGGGATAATGGTATAAAATGTGCATACTTAGTTGGCGTGTCTACTACCACAAAAACAGTATCTTTTCCTTTTACTTTTGGTAAACCCGACATAAAATCCATGCTAATATGAGAAAAAGCATGTTCAGGACAAGCAAAGGTTGTAATAACCCAGGTAAAGACACATTCATACTTAGCTTATTGGTATTGATGACATTCTTTTATAAAAGACCAAACCTGTTTAGATAACCTTTTCCCATAACAAAAATCTTTTAACTTTTTTAAGAGTTGAAACATAACCCAAATGACCTCCAGCAGGTTAAGCATGCAATAGCCGAAGAATGTCTCTCTTCAAATGATCATCATGGCCAATCCATAGTTTGTTCTTTCTTAATAATAAATTGTCCTTCCAAGTGACATGAATTTGATCTTCTTGTTGGCATTTTAGAATAATAGACAAGGCTTGTTGTTTCACAAATAATGCTTTGCTAATAAAAGCCAAAGGATGACCCTCTGCATCCGTAAACAGCCCCTAAACCTTTAGAAGAAGCATCCTTTACAACCACAAAATTTTTATCAAAATCTGGTAAAGCAAAAACAGGTGCAAAACTAAGTGCCTGTTTCAATTGATTAAAGGCCACCTGTGCCAAATCATTCCATTTGAATGTGGTATTCTTCAACAAACTGTTAAAGGTCTTGCTGTGACTCCAAATCCCTTAATAAATCTTCTATAATGCCCTGCAAGACCCAAAAACCCCCTTAACTGTTTTGTGTCCTTAGGAACTCGCCACTTTTGTATTGCCACTATCTTATGATTCAGATATTATACCAAAGGGCTTCTAGCCTACTAGCAGCCCCTTGACTTCTCTTATGAGAGGTCTTGAGTTGAAGTCTCACATAGAGCAAATATTGCTCTGGGTTGAACCGAGGGTTTTCCTACTTATAGGTTTCCTCCTGGGTGGGCGGATGGGTAAGATAACCATGCTCTGTTATTCCGGCGGAAGGGTGATCTATTTGCCAGGGTGATCACGGGTGACCGGGCGCTTGCTTTTCAAAAAAAAAAGATATTATATGGCCTAGATATTCCACACTAGAGCCAGCAAAAGAACATTTAAAACGTTTAGCAAACAGAGAATGTTTTCTCAAAAGTAACAATACCTCTTCTAAATCACATAAATGTTGTGTAATAGGGCTAAAAACCAAAATATCATCAAAGAATACCAAAGTTGTCTTCCTCAATAATGGTTTAATTGTAGCATTCATCGGCAAGGTCATTAGTTAAGCTAAAAGGCATTACTACAAACTCAAATAACCCTTGATGGGTTCTAAATGATGTCTTATGAATGTCTCTTTCATCCATTCTCACTTGGTGAAAATCTGCTCGTAAATCCAATTTAGAAAATACAGTGACACCCCCTAATTCATCAAATAATTCCTCTATTAAAGGAAGAGGAAAGCTATCTTTAATAGTGGCCTCATTAAGTTGCATGTAATCCACACAAAATCGCCAAGACCCGTCTTTCTTTTTCACCAAAACAACAGGAGATGCAAAAACACTCTTACTATTTCTTATTACTCCTGATTCCAAATAACTCTTGAGTCAATTTCTCCAAAACATCTTTTTAACCAGCAGTGTATCTATAAGCCCTATGATTAATGGTAACCATTTCATCTTTTTATAAAATTCTGTGACCACAAGGATTTTGGTTCAGCAAAAACATCATTGTACTTTGATAACAAAGTATTAATAGATTGATCCGAAGACACGTCAGTAATTTTTGTTACATGCAGAAAAGAATCAGCATGCATAGTTTGAAGGCTGAACAACTGAACATCTGAACATCAACCAATTTCAGTGAACCCTCCGATAAATGTTGCAACTTCTCATATGAACATAAAGACATAGAATTAGAACCCAACCCTTTAAGCTCAAATAATTGATCTCCCACTTTAAATTTCATTGTAAGATCCTTAAAATTACATAGTATGTCATCAAGTGTTCGAAGCCACTGTACTCCCAACACCATGTCATAGTTACTTCAAGGAATCAACATCACATCACATCTGTAGCAAACCAATTACCTTGCATCATCCATTGAAAGTTTTCACATAATTGAGTTCAATGCATTTTATTACCATCAACTATGGCAATATTTAAAGCTTTTCCCATCTTAATAGGACATTGCATTTTTTATAGCCAAATCCAAATGCATAGAGTGAAATAATACTTCATCAATATCTTCCTGAGTCACCTCCTCTTCTTCGATTAATTCTATGGAAAAAAATTGTTTATTCTTGCGTTGATGAGCTGGTGTATACTTTTCATTACATCCAAAACATTCTCCCTTAGCTCTTTTCACCTCAATCTCTTTGTGAGACAATCTTCTAGGCTGACCTGACTTCAAACCTTGGTTTTAAATTGCGCGATGCGAGCCGATGCGAATGTTTAAAATATCCGTTGTGTGATGCGTGTTGCGCGATGCAAGCGCATCACGTAAGAAATGCACTAATTATCAAAAACATACTATATTTTCAACACATTGCAAAAAAGGTAAATATTTGAGCATTCTAATGTAACAATAAGTTAAAATTCAAGAAAAAAATCAAAATATTTTCTTAACATTACTCAAAATTATAGACCATACAAATTTCCTCTAATAGAAATCTAAATCTATAGTATCATTATCTCCAAACATAGGTCCATCTCCTTCACCATCCAACACTCCAATATCTTCTTCAATCTCATCATCCTCATCATAAAGAGCATGTTGTTTTCCTTTATCACTTCTTGATGGTCCAGAACCATCATTTGTTGCTCTAGCCTTTGATGCTCTAGTTAAACATATCGGCTCATTTGCTCCCGAAGCTTTGCATACGACATTGAATGTCAAATCATCACCAAGGAAAACTAGGCCATCATCATCTTGTTCATCATCTTCCATTTTACCCATTAACCACTCGTTACTTTCATCAATGTCTTCCAACTCGATCGGATCGGTGGTTCCCTCTTTTCTATGCCGACGTTGCAAAGCACGATTGTATTTAACATACACCATGTTATTCAACTTCTCTTGCGCCAATCGATTTCTCTTCTTTGTGTGAAGGTGTTGGAAAACACCCCAGTTTCTTTCACAACTTGTAGCACTACAAGTTAGACTAAGTATCCTTATAGCAAATTGTTGCAAATTAGGAGCTGAAGATCCAAATAGTGCCCACCACTCCGCTAAGAATAAGATAATTTCAAAAGTACATAATTAATACATAAATATTATATAGCAAAAAGTTTATGAAATTGCCAGGAGCCTTGCTTTTCCTTTGCTTGATAGCCAAATTTCTCCCAAAAATACCTTCGGCATTTTGATATTTAGCAAGTTCCGAGGTTATCTTTTGTTGTTCTTCTTCTCCTCCATGAGACAATCTTTCAATGCATTGATACAAACCATCCATAACTTCTTCACTCTTTATAATAGCATTTGGATCATCGTAGAAGATAGACGGGTTTAAGTAGTGTCCTGCAACATGTAATGGTTGGTGAAGTTGGCAATCCCATCTCTTATCTATAATCTCAAAAGTTTTATCACACAACTCTTCCTTATCATTAAAAGTCTTTTTAATGGTATTTTTTGCACTTTCCATGGCTGCATATATGTAACCCATTGCCGGTTTCCTTTCACCAACTAATCTTAGGACACTAACAAGAGGTCCAATTAACTTGAGAGTATACAAGATATTGCGCCAAAATGTATCTTGTAAGAATATACTTTCAACTTTCTTACCTCTTGCATCCTTTGACCACTTGGAATCTCTCCATTCTTGAGAAATAATCATTTTTCTCAAATTATTTTTTTGTTTATGAAATTGAAGTACAGTAATAAAGGATGTTGCAAATCTAGTAATTGCGGGTCTATGTAAGTTCCTTTGATTTGTGAACTTCCTCATCAAGTTTACAAGACCAACATAGTTGTATATATATATCCGTTTGCAAACATTGCATCCTTTAAACAACTCTTTACCTTTGGGATTTTTTTCCCGATATCCTCTAACATAAGATCTATGCAATGTGCCACGCATGGAGTCCAAAAAAGATGCTTCCTCTTTTTTTCTAGCATTTGACCTGCTAGTTTGTATGCTGAAGCATTATCAGTTACAATTTGAACCACATTTTCCTCTCCCACCTCCTCCACCATTGCATCAAGAACCCTACTTAATAAAGCTGCATCTTTAGACACGTCAGAAACATCAAGAGATTTCATAAACACGGATCCCTTGGGTGAGTTGACCATAAAATTTATTATGTCCTTTTGGACCACCGAGTCTCTCCATCCGTCAGATAGAATGCCCACTCTTTCTTGTGTTCCTCAATTAGGTTATCTACATCTTTGATTTCCTTATTAAGCAAAGGCACACTCAACTCGTACATACTCGGTGGTTTCATACCAGGACCGAATTGTCCAATAGATTCAAACATAACTTTGAAACTATCATACGTGGCTGCATTAAATGGTATTCCTGCGTCATAAAACCATCTTGCCACGTCTCTACACGCTTTGTCACGAAGCTCCTTATTGCACACTTCGTTTATGGTTTGTTGTCTTCCGCTTCCACTTGCCTCCTTCCTTACTTGTGAGAAAAACATGTCCATAGGGCCTTTTACCCTTGCTTTCTTTCGTTGAGGGACACTAGAAACATCTACTTCTTCATAATCTTTGCCGTCTTCAAGATCATAGTCATCAAGTTGAATCGTGGAATTTATAATATTTTCAACCTTTGACAACTCCTTCTTCATGTATCATGTATGTTCTAATCTCCTCGCGTACATGGGCTGGACATTTTGGGCAATCGGAAACATCCTTGAAACCTCCAACTAAATGTTGCTTCAGTCCAGAAATCCCTGCTTTGCAAACTTTACCACAGAAATTACATGTGATTTTATTACGAACTTTAGGATCTTGGGTTCCATACTTTCTAGCTGGGTCACCGGATGATGTCGGGACTTTTGAACCAGAAGGAGTAGCCATGTAAATTCTGGAAAAGATAACTAAATCAACTTAAAAGAAAAAAAAAATAGGCTGCTGCCTTGATTTTTAGTTCAAAAATACATGGCTGTATTGTGAATCCAAGGCTCTAAGCTACTAATACTTACATGTTGAGATACTAAACTAACTAAACAACTAAACAAGTAAACAACTAATACTTGCATGTATTGTGAATCTAAGGCTCTAACTAAACAAATACATCAAGAAACTTAGATAGTGATAGTAAACTAACTAAACAAAATACATCAACAAACTTAGATAGTGATATTAGACATACTAAACAAAATACCTGCTGGCTGCTGCCTTGATTTCTTGATTCACAATACAAGTATACAACAAACTTTATTATAATTCATACAAGTAATCAAGTACTTTAATCAAGTAATCAGCTAGCCGCATCAGCGCAATAGCGCAAAAAACACGCAATTTAAAACCAAGCTTCAAACTTAGGCAATAATGGTAAATTTGTTGCAGAACCTGATGAATTTTTACAACTCATAGCAGAGTTATAAGATGAAATAGCAGGTTTAACAGATCTAATTGGAGTAGTGTGAGTTACCTGAACAGCTTCAACTTGAATTCTAGCCAACAAATAAGCTTCACGCAAACTTTTAGGTCGAAGTAACCTTAAAGGATATCCAATTTCAGGTTTAATGTCTCTCAAAAACAAACTTGCTGCATATTCATCACAGATAGTGACTTTTGTCAAAAGTCAAATCAAAGTGTTGACAAAAATCCTGCAGAGATCATTGCTGCTTTAAAGCTGCCAATGCTCCCATAGCATCTTGACCTAATACTTTATCAAATCTTGTATTAATAAAACTTTTATACTCTACCCAAGGCATTCCTTCAATTGAGCCCCCTCTTGATTTTATAAATGATTGATGACATAATGACGCATCTTCCAAATGAACTATAGCATATCTAACCTTGAAATGTTCTGGTGTAGAATCAATTGCAAAGTGTTCAACTCTGCACAACCATCCTTCATCGTTCTTTCGAGCAAACTTAGGAAAATCCATCTTTGTGAAAAGATTATGATTGTTATTAAAAAAGGTACTACCTCCCGATTCTAACGAATGATTACTTGTTGAAGTTTTGCCATTGCCATTATTCATAGATTGCAGGCTACTGAGAATTTCATTCATTTGTAACTTCAATTGCAATTTTAATCAGCCATGCTATCCGCATTCTATAATGTCGTCAATTGGATACTTTCTAATTCCACCGAATGTTTTCCTGCTGCAGATTCCAGTCAAATCAACGACTGATCATGTTCCTGCACACGTTGTCCAATGTCTGATTAAGAGTCGTCATCTTGCTGAATTCACCAATTGATCGTCTCTACTTGATCATATGATTACGAATACCAAAATCGGAAGCTACCGAGGAGCAGTTAGCTCTGATACCAATTTGTCAGCTACAAATTGAAAACAGGAATCAAAGGAAGAAAGGAAGTTTCATTTCATGGCTAACTTCCAAAGAATTACAAGTCGACTAGTTATACTCAACTAATTAAAGGTCAAGCTGACTAATTAACGACTTATTACACAATTAACATTTCTAATCCTCTATTTATCTATCTATTACATCTTTAACCCTATGCTTATGCAATTACAGCTAACGCGTACATTTTATCCTAGCCACAAATGGGAAACATTATGACACATAATATTCTTTCACGTTATTTTGTTACAGAATGTCTTCTTGATGTACGCTATTAAGTCAATTGGCAAGTTCTTAAAACTTATAAAAAGTGGTATTATACATGCATTATTTTAATCACATACTTAACTTGTGTATGTAAATGGATATTAGTAAGTAGGATTTCACACTTTTTGGGTTTGAAAGTTGTATTATATTGCAATTGATGACGTATGTTTGCATTTGAAAAAAACAAAACAAAAAAATGAATTAGACATTTTTGTTGAATTCCACTATTGGTTCAGTGAACAATTTCAAATTCATGTTTCTATCATTGATTTCTTTGACTAATTGACTTAATAGTTATAACAAATTTCATGTTGTAGTTGGACCTTATTGAAGAGCTTGGTGCAAAAGAGGGCTCATTATTGAACATCGTTCCCAAGGTTATTATTGCTCGTCTAATGGAATCTCATTTGTTCTTTGATTTTAGTTAAAGGCTTGAAGGTGGCAATGCTTCTTTTACTTAAGAAAGGATAGTTTTATTTTAATCTCACACAAGTACAATGTTTTTAAACCCGAACCGGACCGGCCGGTCAGACCGGGATTCGGCTACTCTGGCAGTTCGGTTATGTGATCAGAACCATTTTTGAAGAACTGGCATGTTCGACAAGTTTTTTGGTTATTTAATTATTTGGATTTTTTTTCTATATTTTCTATAGATATTTATATAATATTTATGACGTCATCCGGTTCTTAAATCCGGTCCGACCACTGACTAGTAAAGAGACCGGAATGTTCGGTTTGGTTTTAAAAACATTGCACAAGTAAAATCAAGGCAATTGGTTGCGGAGGTCAAATGGATCAAGACACTCAAGTTCCTTTTTAAGCTTACAACCTCCTAAATCCTAATTGGCTTTTATTCAAATTTAGATTGTTATTGCAAGATCATTGTTATCATAAGAAATTTAAGAAAAATGAATAGAAAGTGTCCACAAGTTAATTCAAACCAAAGTAGTTTTGCCCGGTTAACAGTCTATCTTGTCACCTCTAAATTAATATCATTGTCAGATATGAGAGAAAATTGTTCATATATATATATATATAGGGTTTGTATCTTGTGAAAACAGATCTTAGAGAGAAAACTCTTAAACCCTATTTAGGCCGTCCATTTGAAATCTTGAAAATAAGCATGTGATCCTCATTAAACCACATTAAAATTTGATTTGTTTATTCAAATTTATTGTGAACCACATGTTTATTTACAAGATTCTGAATGGACGACCTACATAGAGCTGAAGGGTTTTCTCTCTAAGATCGGGCTTTCACAAGATACAAACCCTATATATACATATACTATATATAGTATAAGGTTTGGCTAAAAAGGATAAAGTCCTAAAAAGTCTAAGAAGAGATCTCAACCATTAGATCACTTGGTTTTGTGGTTGAGATTAATCTAGTGATATTTTCGTAAATAATTATAAGTTAAAACCATGAGTGAGGTAGAATGGGAAGATCTAGCCAAAAACCTGCACATGCAAGTCACGTGCATTTTCCTTCATCTTTTTTAAACGTTCATAACTTTTTTATACGTTAGTATTTTTTTTTAAAAATTACACCACAAAATCAAGCATTTCTTTATCTTTCTAACAAGTATCATATTAATATATTTTTTAAAAGTAAAATAACAATCTAAACTAGATTTCGCAAACAGTATGTTTTGTGGTGTTTTTCCGATATAAATTAAACTGACTTTTTATAGTGTTTTTTATACACCTGTACATTTTATGATGTTTTTAAAGATATTTTATGGTGTTTATGTAACATTTTATGGTATATTTTGGTGTTCGTGTATTAATTAAACTTGGGCATTTTATGGTGTTTTTGAAAACTAAAAGCACCATATAAAACACCATGTGCAAATTTACATAGTTCAAAAAACGTCATATGTGAAATTGCGTGGTTCAAAAACGCCATAAAACACAATGTGTGAAATTATTTAGTTCAAAAACACCATGAATAAAATTATAATTCAAAAACACCATGAATAAAATTACAGTTCACAAACACCATGCATAAATTGCAGTTCAAAAACACCATGCACAAAATTACAGTTCAAAAACACCATAAATAAAAGTACAGTTCAAAAACGCCATAAAATATCATCATCATCATCGTACTCAGTACATCCCACCATTAGCAAAGCTAAGGTAGGGTCTGAGGAGGGTAAGATGTAGACAGCCTTACCTCTATCCCGTAGGAATAGAGAGGCTGCTTCCAATGAAACCCCCGGCTCATGATGCTCAATTAACCAACTAACCCAACGCCTTTAACGTTATTTTTACAAAAATTAAGTAAAATAACGTTAAAATTAGTGCAATTTTACTTTTGTCACTCAAGGGTCGACACATATCTACATTATATGAGTGCACCGCACACAGGGGCTTAAAAACACCATAAAACGTCTTTTTAAATTACACAGTACAAAAACACCATAAAGCGTCATGTGTAAATGACGCAACTAAAAAACGTGGTGTTTTGTTTATGTTCAAAACACCATAAAAACATCTTTTCAAATAGAAAAACACCATAAAAAACGCACAAGTTTTTAGAGCAATCAGTTTTGTTCTTTTTCTGTTTTTAAATATAACAATATTATATTCGTAAGAAAGGTAAAAAAATGTTTGATTTTATGGTGTAATTTTTTTAAAAAAAAATGTTAACGTATCAAATAGTTACATACGTTTAAAAAATTTGGTCGAAGTAACATGTGACTTGCATGTGCAGCCTCCATTTATGTGTTGACGTTTATACCCTTTAACCAAAGATACACGTGTCTCATTCTCGTGTCTTCCTACACTTTCTAAGGTTTTGATCCTTTTTAAAATATCCCTCCCCTATATATATATATAGGGGATGAAAGTAATTATAACTCACTCTTATTACGTTAACCCGTATAACTCCACCAAGATCAAGCCAAATCTTGGAGTTTTTTTTTAACATTATTGTAACACATTTAGAACACTTTCTTCTTTTATGAGTTTGTGTAAATTCATGAGCATCTAAGCGATAACATCGTTGTAAGTTTTGAGTCTAAAATAGTTACAGCGCTGTAATAAAAAAACTTACAACGTTGTTATCGCTTAAACAATGATGAATTTACACAACTCATAAAAGAAGAAAATATTCTAAATGTGTTACAATGATGTTCAAAAAAAACTCCAAGATTTTGCTTGATCTTGGCGTAGTTATACAGGTTAACGTAATAAGAGTGGGTTTAAATTACTTCTCATCCTTATAGACACACACACATACATACATACATATATATATATATATATATTACTTGGTTTTTTAGTGAATTTTATATTGCAAGCAGGAAGTCTTTGTGGTGGACATCAAATCCGAACCATACCTGTGCCAAATAGTTGATTGCAGAAATAAGACTAGGTAAACTGATAGAGATCTTAGTTATATTAATATGTTAGTATTAATTAGTAGTTATGGTAGGTTCTAGATATGAGTAATTTGGTAATATTAATATCTGGTGTGTGTGTTAGTGGGTTATAAATAGAGGATAGTCTTGTGAGTTGGGTAGGAAGAGATTTGTTATTGTGAAAAGGGCTCCTGCTAAGCAGTGAGAAGGGTGTAACCCTGGGTTGGGAGATTTCATTCTCCGTAATCATTTCTTCTAATTAATATTACAATATATCTCTTGTTTGATTACTGTTCTATTTGTTGATTGTTCAATTGAATTGCATTCAAATCCTATCAATGGTCCGACCTGCCCTTGATCTGCCGGTATCCATGGAAATTCGTGATACTTACGCTCGCTTGGAGATACCGGAGCAACAGATTCATCAATTGCAAGCTGATGTCAATGAAATCAAAGCCACTCTGCAAGTTTTAGAGGGTGATCGTGGGGCATCAATTGAATTTCGGCAACTCGTTCGCTTGGATGAAACACCATGACAAACAGAAAGTAGATGGACCATCTGGATCTGGTAATGGCGTTTCCAGTGGTTTACGTTCGTCGCCCAACATCATTTTCGGGGTAAATACAGATCCGACGGGCATTCCTTGGGCGGTTAAACAGGTTCAATTACCTGAGTTTAGCGGATCTAATCCTCAAGGATGGCTACAAAAGGCGAATCTCTATTTCGATCTCAATCCTATTTCTGATGAATTATAGTCCACTGTCGCATGGTTGGGGTAGCGCATCACTGGTTCACGAGATTACTCAAATTTGGGAGTCCATTACATGGATGGAGCTCCAGTCCGAGCTACTGCAACATTTTGGTAGCTTCAAACTTTATACTACTTCTGAGCAATCGGATTCGATTCAACAATCGGAGTTGATTCCCGATTCCCTTGGTGACGCCGACGATACAGGACGCCCTAATTGTGTCGACAGTAAGGCTTCTCCTTCTCGTTTTTGTTATTCAAATGGGTCTGGGCCTTTAACAGATGCTGGGCCTCAAGTGTTGGGTCAAGGGGAGCCCAAAAGTGTTAATACAGCCAAAATAATTGAACGAGGGTTTCCCGTTTGTTCCGACAACAGTCGTTCGGTGCCCTTCACTAAACCAGGGTCGATTCCAATGGAGGGAGGTGCCCTTACTTCGCGTGATCGTGGGATTCGTTCTTTATCTCGCATTGAATGGGAAGAATGGCGACAACAGTACCGTTGTGGTCAACAATTTGGTCCAGCTCATGAATGCTCCGAAGGTAAACTTCGAAATTTGTTATTGGGCGATGATGAAATAGTGAATGGAAACGGGGACAAATACGGATTGGATGCCATCGGTTCTTCTAAACCTTTCGAAACTCTTATTTTGGGTAATTGTTTGGCTTTGGAACAGGATGGTATCTTAGTTGATACAGGGGGTACTAAGACTAGTAAGTTTGATGGGCCTTTACAAGGCATTCCGGTTAGCATGATGATGGATAGTGGAGCTACTCGTAATTTTCTCTCCCAATGTTTGGTGCTTGCCTTGGGTCTCCCTGTTTGCTCCTTTGATGGAATTCGTATCAAGTTGGGAAATGTTTTGCATCGTGATCGAGGAGCACGATATCTTTCACGTTTGGATTGGAAAGGACGTAAGAAGAAAAGGATTTGTTTACGTTGGGGTAATGGATATGGGCCAGCTCACAAATGTCCGGAAGGCAAAATACTTGGAGCAAGGCACGATCAATGGTTCACTCCCAAGTCTTGAGGACAAGACTTTTTAAATAAGGGGGGAATAATGATAGAGATCTTAGTTATATTAATATGTTAGTATTAATTAGTAGTTATGAATTTATGATAGGTTCTAGATATGAGTAATTTGGTAATATTAATATCCAGTGTGTGTGTTAGTGGGTTATAAATAGAGGATAGTCTTGTGAGTTGGGTAGGAAGAGATTTAGTTATTGTGAAAAGGGCTCCTGCTTGAAGCAGTGAGAAGGGTGTAACCTGGGTTGGGAGATTTCATTCTCTGTAATCATTTCTTCCAATTAATATTACAATATATTTCTTGTTTGATTACTGTTCTATTTGTTGATTGTTCAATTGAATTGCATTCAAATCCTATCATAAGCATCCTAATAGTAACCCACTAGAATTTGAATCAAACATGTTAAAATCATCCAAAGTGTATTTACATGCATATAATCTCATACAATGGTTTGTTCAAGATAATTAATTATTAAAAATTTCTATTCATGGTTGTTAATGGGTTAAATTGTACTACCTACATGTATTTTTAAAAAAATGATGGGTTTTGAGCTACGTATACTCAATGGGTATTTATAGTAAACTAACCGAAACCCGCAGGCAACAAGTAATTACTGATAGATACCCAGTAGGTTTTAGGCTGAGTTTGGATAAACTTTTATAATCAGGTATTAGGTTGAGATTAACCAAAACCTATAGAGCATCTATTGAGTAATCACACGTTATGTATTGTACATAACCGTGGTTTCGAGCACAACAGTTTGCTCAAATATCTGTTGGATATACCCAGTTCAAAACCTGTCAGGTATGTATATAGTAACTATTTATAAATTACACTTATCATGATCACCCTAAAATGTCTTAAATAACTAAAATATATATAGTAGATATCATGGTTGTGCTTTGTGATGTTAACATTAATATAATTAAGTATGTAAAAAGAAGACTATGAAGTTATCATGTCACGGTTCAAATATTGAAGCACGCATGAAACGAACACAAAGCAAAGGTATGTTCAAAAATCCCACAAATGTTTTGCCATTATAAAAATGAACGATAACTTACCCATATTCTTTTATAACATAAATACAATAGATTAAGGATTTAGGTTATATGTTTGCACATGCACCCAAGTCATGCTCCTAGCTATTCAACTCCTAGAACTTTTTTAGTGTCCATTAATCTAGTTTTCACATACATTAGAGTATATTAGTGGCCATGTGGCAGGAAGTGAGTAGGTACAAGCATGACATGCATTTATGAAAACCTATAGATGATGATGAACCCAAAACATAACAAAAACATTGTCTTAAAATCTAGAAGGTCAATTGATCTAATAGACTCAAATTTAACTCCTCGTGTTCTTTTACACCATGGTCAAATTCTAAGTCAAAAGACTTTGACGCGCAAGAAAATTATAGACTTGCTTTAGATTACCTCTTGATGGCCGCGCATTTACAATGTATTTGCATACAAATACTAGTCGTTGACGCATATCTAGCTTTGTTATCCGTGCCTCCTTAAAGAATTCCCCTTCATCGTATGCACCTGTTAAGAATAGTAACCTTTATTCACCATCGACATTATATAATTCTCGTGATTTTTAAAACTTCATTAATGGATGGAAGATTAAGAATTAAGTGGGTGTTTTGTATTGATAATTAGAACTGATTATCTATATATTAGGAATAAAATAAGTTGTTTGATATAGAAGAAAAGGCCATAAGTATATAAGTTTTATCAAGCAATCCCAAATATCCACATAATAGATGAAAATTTTTGGCTAGAAAAATATTATAAAAATTTTTAATTTACAAGTGGAGAAAGACAATCCTAAATAACTTTTGTTCATCATTTTATGTCCCAATATACTTAGTTTACCCAAAATTTTATGATAATAATAGTAGTAAAATCACAGAGATTTAACATGGTCACAACCGGCATAAATTTCCTAAACCATTATAACTGACAAAGAGAAAGCTGTACGTAAATATTCAATCCCGCTCAGCAACCACTTTGAATCCCTTTCTTTTTTGTGTGTAACATAAACCCTTACAACCGTTCGAGAGACTTGACCATACAAAAGAGACTTAACCATATAAAATCGTAGAAAATCCCACAAATCAAAACAAATTTTGAGAAAAAAAAAAAGATCTAGGGACTTATATGTGAATTCAACAGAAGTCCACATGTTTTTTAAACAATTGCTATTACTATAATGCTATGTGTGTCTAGGGAGTTGTTGCTGGAGAGAAGCAAGGGGGATGGGGTAGGAGGATTAAGATTAAGTATACATACCTTCAACATTAAATAAAGAAGTCAATATTGCCAAGCAAATGCAAACACTGATGTCTTCCCCTATAAAATTAGAGAAAGTATAACATTATTCAGCTGCTGGAAAACATGCGCAAGAATCCACGCGTCAAAATTTGAGCAATAATTATACTCAACAGCATTAAAAACGATGTGTTTTTGCAAAAAAAAAAAAAAAAAAAAAAAAAAAAAAAAAAAAAAAAAACACCATGTACTTTTATTTTTATCCTGTTTTAGTTATTGTACAATTGAGTTGCTAAAAATTGTTTATTTGCTGTTTGGGTCATTATAGGGCATGTTATGATGACCCAAATAGGACAAAAACGTATAAAGCAAGTCCACATAATGGTTGTACAAACAAACAAAACAAGACATATCCAGGAAAGTCTCACTATTGAGTAGGGTTTGGGGGGTTTGACAAATACAAACCTTACCCTTATTCCAATAGGATAAAAAGGGTGCTTCAGAAGAGACCCCTTACTCAGATATGCCACAATGCTTTTATTTATCTATTTATACAATTGTTTATTTTTACGCAAACACAAACAAAATTATAGCAAACAATGTAACACACGTATCAAATAGAATACATACATTACATTTAAACTAAGATATACTTACTTCTAAGGTCATACTTACAGCTATAAAACTCTAACCTTAAACTTAAAAAACTCTAAAAATCTCCAAAAATTCTAAAATTCTACAGCCTTTATCTACTTCTCCAAAAAATCCTATCATTGATGTTGACCTAAATCATAACTGTAAATAGGGTAAAAAGCCATCTTTCAATCAATTAAAAGCACAAAGAAGATTCAACTAAAACAGGACAAAATTAGAAGCAAATTCATACTTAAAATTTTAAAAAATCAATAAGAGGAGGTTATTTGAAAAAAAAAATCCATGAAGAATGCATTGACGTGAAGCTTACCACTGTTGCAGCAGACTGCAAGCCTTTTCCCCTTTTTCAGATGCAGTTCCGCAAAATTTAATGCAGAAGGAAGATTTCTTTGAAGAGAAAATCTATCAAATTTAGAGTCCTGTAAAGGTAAAAGAGGTCATGGAATCATCTAGAAGATAAGTAAAAAAAGTGAGAATATAAGAGAAATAAGTAATGTGATACATAGTGACATGGCACACCATTACAGGCAAGTGCAAATAAGCTTCAGAATCCTCAAGGGTACAAAGAATCTGATTTTTGTCACAGTTCAGTACGCTATCAACATTTGATGACTTAAAATCTGCACAAAATGGGTCATGATTGCCACCTCTAATCTCAACATCATCTAAATTTTCAACTGATAGCTTAGCTAAGATTATCAATTTATCATGCAAAACATATTTATATTTTCTAAATATCTAGCATATAGAGAACACTTACTATATTTGGTTGAACAAACTGCAAGATTGGTCAGACCCACCAATATACTCCATGTTGACTATCTAATAAATCTCCACTAATTCCATTCTCCACAATTATGTCTAATGGTTGGTCTTGAGACTGATTTGACCAAGTGCTTTCTGACTTTTTAGGTTTAACAGAAACCTGAGGAGCATTTTATCCTCGTTGGGAACGAAACACTATCTTTTTCAACGATATTAGCTACTGTTTGATTACATACATCAGGCCCAGAACTAATTATATCATAAACATTATTCCAAAATAAAAGAGGTGTTAAACCTCGTGCCCAACTTTCTTCATCGTCCCCTGCTCCTGCTATGTAATTCCAACTAAATTCAGAGCTCGTTTTTTGTCGATATATATCACTTGAAGCAGATGCAGAAATAAGGATTATGGGTGTAAAATCCCAGTCATTATAATCAGGAACTTCATTTAACCATATGACAGTTTTTTGTGAAATCCAAAGAGGGCGCAAAGGTTTCTTTAATAAAGATGAAATTGAAGCAATATCAACTCCACTTGTTTCCAAAACTTCGACCCATTCATTTAATTTAGAATCTATCCTTATTTTCTCTGTATCGGGCACCCAGAGAGGAAGATGTAGAGATGGATCCCATTCAGGGGATTGTTGTACAGTAGTACCACAATTATGGGCAGAAGTACCCTAAAATCACGCAAACAACACAATGATATAAATTTTATGCATGAAAGAAGTTAAACCAAATCATACAAGATAAGGCTTAATTAGAAAGGTATTAGCTATATAACTAAGTTCATAGATGCATCACTAACTATTATCTAAAACTAAACAATCATTTTGTGCATTTCAAAAGATGCACCATACATGATATTTGATGATCATGGTAGAAATAAAGAAACAACTACTTACTCCCTCCTCTGGCTTATTGATCACGTTCATTTTGTTTCTATAATTCAAAATTGTACGATTCAGCACGCAAGTCCAAATCGGTATGGTTTTTGACATACTGTCTGGGAACCTCTTCCCTTTCCGAGTAGAATCAACGATCATACAACCTCCCCTCTGTCCTATCCAAAACAAAAGCAACCAAAACTCCAAATATTATTATCTATCTAAATCAAACTCACTATACATAACTACTAAAATGTTTTTCCTATGATAATCAAAGGGAGTCTTTACTGTAAAACTTGACTCAAATAATGACAGAAAAAAGGTTTTAATGTATCACGATTTGTATTGATTATTAACAGATTGAATCTGTGTGGAATTGGAATGGGAGAGATCAGCTAGAACTCGTTAAGAAAAGTCGAGATTTAACTTCAATGATTAACAAATCAAAACAAACAACGCATCAATTTTATTTCTAGATCATCATTCATAGCAGAGATGATTTTAGAAAAATAACCTGCGAGAGTCGCTACATGGAGATTGAGGCGAGAGGTATTAAACGACAGGTTATTCGTATGGCCATCCGTCGATTTGAAGTAGCAACTCGAATGAAATTTCTTCGCGTACCATAGACCGCAACGCAGGTTAGCTACAAGGGGCAATTCCGGCCATAGCTGAGCTATCTCGGAAACGAAGATTGAGTCCTCGTGAATCGAACTCAGAGAATTGAACAAAGAGCTTTGTTTTCTCTTAATCGTTCTCGAAGCTCTGTATATGCTCATTGACGCAGTGTCGTCCGCCATTGATGAAGGTTGAAGCTGATCTGCGAGGTCTAGGGTTTTGTTGGGGATGAGTGTCAGTATTTTACAACTTATTATTCGTTAAGGCTAGCTTAGGATCAAGTTTTTATGTTTTTTTTTAATCAATGAATAGAACTTTCACTTCTATTACCTAGATGTCTCTCATTTTTTTTTAAAAAGTAATTCAATTGATAGGATTTGATTCAACAAATGATATTAGAGCTTGATTTATCTAAAATTCGATATAATCGATTCAGAATTGAATCTCGCACATATTGATGATATATTATTATTTATTTAAGTTTTCTCTATTTGACAATTAATTGATTTGTGATCATTCAACTATGACCAATTTTTGATCCTTATAACAATTGATATTGATATTAGAACACTAGTTGCTAGCGATCTCTGATGTTTGGACCTCACAAACCAACTGAGATTGTGAATGATCCAACTAATTACTTTGAAGATGATTTTAAAAGTTAGAATTAGATGTAAAAAAAGGGACCTGTTAGGGAGACGCCAGGTGGGTTTAACATACACCATCCATACGAATCGTATGGGACTATACGGGTCGTATGGATATTTTATTTCCGACAAAAACTAGCACATCAAATCACGATCTCTGACACATACCCATACGACCCGTATGGATCTTTATTTTTGAAGTTTGCAGAAGCATCAATGGTGACAGAGATGAAGAACAATGAAGAAGAAGATACAACCCCATTTTTTGTAGTGTTTGGAGGTTGCTTTTCTATGAGAAAGAAGATGCAGGCAACTACAAATGCTATCAATCAATTATATACGGTGGTAATTAGATCTTGAAAATAGATGACTGGGGCCCACATTGCTGAAAAAATCTTGAAAAGAGATCTTGAAAAGAGATGACTAGCACACACACTCTCTACCTCCTTAAAGTTGCTTTTATCTTTCATATTAAATCAATTTTGGTTTTGCTTGACACGTATGTACTTTGGTTTTGATTTTGATCAGATTTAGGTTTTGATTTTGATCCTATACGAGCCGTATAGGGCCATACGACCCGTATGTACTTTCAACCGTCAGACATTAACCTCACAAAATCTGACACCTATACGGGTCATATGGGTTCTACGACCCGTACGAACCTAGGTGGTGTCAACTCATCCATAGGGGGTGTCCCCCTAAAAAAATTTGTTGTACTGACTATGGCTTATTCCAAATGAGATTTATTGTAGATTATTGCATTGCAACAATGCAAAAGAGGTACTCTAGAATAGTCTCGTAGAGCAATTCAATGGTATTGTTGTGGTTTTAGCAAATACCCGATAAATTTTTGCTCAATAGTATTAAACATTCACACAAATTATTAAAGGAGAGGTTAATGAAAAGAAAACGCTTCAATCATCTCGAAAATTGCTGAAGATTATGTTCAAGGGAACACGTCTTTAACTACCCATTATTCCGGTTTGTAACTTGCATTTGTTAGTTTTGATGAATTTATTGACATAGTTGTTGGTAAGGTGTTCCCGGTCCGGTTCCGAAAAGTGAAACCACCAAAACTAGTCATCTGTTTGGTTTCACAGCTAGTTTTTTCCCCAAAAATTAGGGCCTAATTCCAGGGAATGAAGAAATCATTCTTCAAATCTTTCAAAATCATATATGTCTTGAGAGATGCGATGAAACTGAATCATTGAGAGCTTAGTTGAAATAGAGGTAATATTACATTTGTTAATAGTAGAATGTAATAAAATACATTAAAACGTTTTATCAAAACTAGAAAATATGAAATTTCAAAATATCGCATTAATCTCCTCTTGTAAATGTCATACCCATTACCCAATGTTTTCAGAACCAGACAGGACGTCGAACCGATCTCCATACCGGTCATAGGGCCGACCGGTCGGATCAGTCGGACCGGATTTAAGAACCGGTTGATTTTATAAACATTTTATAAATATATATATATATAATAAAAAAATAGAAAAAAAAAAGGTTCAACCACCGGTTTTCCGGTCCGACCACCGGTTCGCCGGCTCAACCGGGCGGTTCGTCTAAAATGGCCCAGAACCCGAACCGGACCTGTTCACCCACCAGTTCCAGTTCGACCGGCTCAGTCCAATTTTCAAAACAGTGGTCATACCCCAACTAACGATGAAATACGTCAGGTGTGATTTGTAGTTATTAAAAAGCTCACTGTGATACTTTAAAGTTAAAATATTTAAGCATCAATATTAAGATTTCATTCAACAACCATTCAATCAAATGCAATATAATTGTTCAACATCTCAACATACAAAAATGAAAAATAACATTGTTTGAATTAAATTTAACTAGGTCCATATAACATTCTGCTTTGTGGATATAAATTAAACACTCTTGTTTATTATTAAATATTATTATTTAAAAATATAATTATATAAACGGTCAACTAAATCATAATAGTTTATGTTTGATTATTGAACTAAATTATTTTTCGGCTTAGTAAAATTGTGTGAGCTTTAATACTTGATAATGGAATATATATTCCTCCAAGTTCATATATGTATCAAGTCATTATAGTAGGTCCACGTTCTATTGGCTAGAACTAACATTTATAATTTTTAAATAAAAAAATTAAAACATGCCTGAATTTTAGATAGTTGTTACACTTGTCACAAGACATTGTGTGTTATGACTTAATTATTGTGTGCATAATTGACTACAATCATGGTTTTAGCTAAGAACCATGAGCGGGGTTTGTCAATACCAAATAGATCTATTTCCAACCATCATGCCAACTCATGACTACTGTTACATAATAGGGGACTTGCTACGGCAATTGTTTCACCTGTGTAATAACAATATGTTTCGCATCTATGTTTCAACCAAATGTTTCATCCAAAACCAAACTCTTTCATATTAAGCGAAGTGTTTTGAAATCAACAAAAATGCTTGTTGTTTTAAATCGAACATCATGATTCACATACAACCAAGAAGTTTCAAATGTATCTATCATGGTTTTCCCAGCCCCCGGGTTTTGATACAAGATATCAATAAGGGGATCATGAACTCACCTATATCGTGTGTGCTAATCTTGTTGTGATACCTGGTATCCTCGACCTACTCATGCCCTAAAACATGAAAGGACACCTTAAGGTCTATTTTTGTTGAATGTTTGATGTGATGAATCATTAATGGTATTTTATACGTATTTAAAATATTGGTTATGGTTTCTGTTTTTGACAGATTTTGTTCCATATGTTCGGGTGTGTTTTTAACAGATCAAACATGAGATTTAAGTTATAAAACATTCCGGTCAAAATTTCAACATGTCTCAAACAGATTTTGGTTAGAAAAGTTTTCACGATTTGGGATAGAAATGGGTCAAAATAGTTTTTACAAGTCAGAAGGTATAAATCTACACACCGATTTGTTGTTATGGTGTCATTCAGACAAGTTAGTAGTCGTTTAAATAGTGTTTGGAAAGCTAAGTCAATGAACTTGATCATACCGCATGAGTTTTCTCGGTTTCGTTCTGTTAAGATTAGGTTATGTTATATTAAAGTTACGACATATTTTTGGTTTCAATTCAACAAGTCCTTTTGTGTGTCTAGTGGGATTAATCAAGAAACTTAAAAGGTTATACCTCTATGAACCTGAAATTGATGAAAATAAAGAAGAAGTTTGATCTTGTTTCAATAAACATAACACGAGTTTTTGCAGCCAAGAACAAAGTTTGGGTTTTTATGCAGCCACAATACTTCAAGAGGAAGTCTTGCACAAGTTTTGAAGTATTTCTACAGCTACACATGAAGATCTTCACACAAATTGCAGCCTTTTTTTTTGTAGATATTTGTTGTTCTTGTATACATTAGAGCATTATATACTGCAATACATGTGGATCATGCATATACACATCCACATCATGCATCTACATATACATACCCACATATCTTTCTACTCTAATAAAGGAGTATTTTTAGAAGACACTGAAAATGTTTTTCACGCCTCTCTCTCATAATAAATGCTATTAATTTTTAGTAATTAAATTATATAATTAAATATAATTTAAATATAATTTTTTTCTTATTCTAATAATGTACTAATTTATTGAAATTTAACAAACAATAAGAACAATTCAATTATATCTTATCTTAAAATACAATTTTATAATTATTCAATCAGTGTAATTCACGGGATTCTAGTACACATATATAGGTGCATATTGATGTGTATTGGCATTTGAATGTTGACATTTTTATCGTTTGCGGATTTCAGATCGGTTTCCGGTTAATGTTTCAAATTAAAATCACGAAAGGGTGCTTTGTAATTTATTTTGATAATTGGATATTCGTGATTGTTATAGTTTTGTTTTAGTCATGGTAGTCCTAATAAAACCAAATCAAAACTAATGAAAATGGTCCTAACATGGATTCACGAATTGTCACAACCTTGCCCCTCCTTACCTCTTTATTTCTCTCGGTTCCTATGGTCCAAAACCCAAGTGTTCCACATAATCATCCAGGCCCTCCTCTTGTCAATTGAAGCAACAATAGCCCAATCCTCCATCAAACAAGCCTTTAGGCTACACAAGGTGTAAATATTATTATGTTTTGGTTAAATTCTTTTTAATATTGTATTTTTAAAATTTCGTTGCTAAATTGTCGGAAAATTTTTAACAATTTCCGACTATCTTCCGACCAAATGTAAAAATATTTATTTTTTTTGGGTAAATTCTATTTTAAATGGTGCAATTTTTATACAAAAATATTATAATATAAAAAAGTTGTGGATGTATAAAAAAGGGGTAAATTTTAAATAAAAAATAGATATATTAAAATATATTATAAGGTGACACATGTCACCACCAAATTAATTCCAGTTTTTTAATATGGTACAAATGACTAAAATATTAAAAAACTGGAATTAATTTGATGGTGGCATACGTCACCTTCTAATATTTATTAATATATCTATTTTTTATTTAAAATTTATACCCTCTTTTTTCATACATCCATAATTTTTTTATATTATATTTTTTTATAAACATTGCACCATTTTACCCGTCTTATTTTTCTCTTTAACTTTGTTACAGTCTTGACTAGGTTTTTATTTTTATTTTTTTCGGATGTTCCTATTTACACCAATATAACAAGTATAAAAATAACAAATTATTTGTAACGAATTGTAACAAATTTGGGTTTACATTGTTGTAGATTAAATAGGGGTTACGTTTAGGAGTGTAAACGAGCCAAGCCGATCACGAGCTAGTTAATTCCGTTATATTCTTGACTAGGTTTTTTTATTTTTTCCATATGTTCGTATTTATACCAAGGAGTGTAAATAAATTTGTTATCTTTAAGCTCGTTACAATGATGTAAATATAGGCCATCTAAAAAAAGCAAAAAAAAAATAGTCAAAACTATAACGAAATTAAAGAGAAAAATGAGACAAGTATATTGGTGCAATTTTTTTACTATAAATCAATATATATCTATAAGTTACATCAATGTAAATTACATCAATGTAAATTACATCAATGCAAATTATCATTTTTAGAAAAAAATTCAAATGAATTTGCTATCTTTAAGCTCGTTACAATGATGTAAATATAGGGCATCTAAAATAAGCAAAAAAAAATAGTCGAGACTATAACGAGATTAAAGAGAAAAATGAGACAAATATAATGGTGCAATTTTTTTTAAAAAAATATTATAGTATAAAAAGTTATTAATGTTTAAAAAAGAGGGGGGTAAACTTTATATGAAAAATTAGATTTATTAAAATATCTTAGATGATGACACTTGTCACTACCGTATTAATTCAAGCTTTTTGAGTGGTAACAAAATATTTAAAATGTCCTCCCATATTAAATAAATAATAGTGACACGTGCCATGATCCTATGTACTTACTTTTGAAATTAACCATTAGATGATAGTTAGTGAGTTGTACCAAATTTTACGGGTATTAAAAATTATATCCCCTATATATATATATATAGGGATTGAATCTTGTGAAAATTCGATTTTAAAGAGAAAACCCTTAAACCCTATGTGGACCGTTAGATCAAAATTATTTGTTTTCTGATTTAATAAAACAGGAGGTGTTGGATCGGGTTATGTAATCTACACAACACTTTCATAAGGTATCTTCTATAAAGTTAATAGATGCGGAAATTCTATCAACTTGATTTGCAAAACAGATTGAAACAAAACACAGAATACAAGTATAAAATCAAGGTTAAAGTATATTGCATTCAACTGTAAGGGATAAACAAATCTTAGCTCAAGCCCGCACATTGCTAAGTTACAGATGAAGGATTATATACTAAAACCTATAGATGTATCCTCGTACGGATACAAGGCTGGACAAAACACTAGAAAAAATTAATGCTTAAACTAGTATCTGTCATGGCTTGACAAACCAAGCCATATTAATTACAATTAATACAAATGACTCCATTGACTTTTGCAATAAATACCTAAACTACAAAAAGCATTAACTTCATGGTATATCTGTAAGTCTGACAAATCTTGTTTGTTGCTGACTATCATCGAAATATCTTCTTTGTTGGTCTTGATGGCAGAAAGCAGCTTTGATTGTTTCCTTAAGTGTCTGGACCTTTGTCAGAGAAAAGTCTTCGAAAGCCATTGTCTTCGAAAGCATGGTTGATCGGAAGCTTTGAGTGCCTTAAAGCTCTAAGTGCTGAGGAGGCTTTCGGAAGCTTTAGTCTTCTGTATAGCTTTCGGAAGAAAAGAATTATCCAACGGAAGCAATAGTTCTTCCGAAGGTTAATTCTTTCCTTCCGAAGGCTGTTTGTCTTCTGAGAGTCCAAGACTTGTTCAAGAGATGTTTTGATGAACATCAGCCTTAATTGATCTTACAGGAGGGTTATTATAGTCTTTTTACTCCCTATCTTACATATGTGATTCCTCTCTCTCATTTGAACATCTCATCCTCTCTCTCTAAAATCCCTACTCTCCCTCTCTCTAAATTATCTTTCTCTTTCAACCAAAATACCAAAACATCCAATTTTCTTGCAGGTGCAGGTATTGAACATATTCTACAAGTATGGAGAGTGAGATTGATGATGAGAATAGTGGTCGATGGGAAAAAATGTCAACTTATGAGATTGCAGTATGGGACACTTTGGTTTATAACCTTATAGTTTTTAATTCCTAATAGAGTATACATTACTCATGAAGGATCTTACATTCGACCGATGAGTGCTATGTGTCCGAGCTCTTTAAATTCAGTCATGTTTCTGTTGGATTAATCTTGATGGGTCCGGTTATGAGTTAGCATGGTTTTAATTTAGTCACATGTTTTGTAGTGTTTAATTAGATCACGGGTATGTTTAGATTTATGCAAGTAGTGGGTCTAAGTTGTAGGAGTAGTGGGTCAAACATGGGTCAGTGCATTGTTTGTTTTCATTATAAAAGGTTAGTATGTCTTTTATTCAAAAAAGGAAGAAATTTAAAATATTAGAAAAGCTTCTTGTTTGTGAGTATCATTTTGTACGTGAATTAGTGTTTGCAAAGTTTGATTTCTGGTCCTGAACCAACAATTGGTATCAAAACGAAAGTTCATGGGTGCTGGTTTGAGACTCGTTTAAGAAGGTCGAGAAAGTAAGGTGGCAGCCTGCTTGGCTGCAGTTGCCAGAAAGAATGGAGAAAGGAACTGATTGATCAAATCAGTGGGAAAAAAAAGAAAGAAAGAGAGAAGGACGTTGATGGCCTAGAACGTAACAGTGAGGAAGATCAAGAAGACCGACTGCTCTAAAGCAGCAAACACCGACATAGACCATGGCCGGAAATTAAATTCCGGTGAGACCGAAAGGATCGGCAAGATCAAGTGAAGATTTCACAAGAATGAAGACCGAAGACCGTTGGCAGGAAAGAAGAACTTAATCCGTGACAAACCGAACGGCGTGACCTAGATCGATCAGTTTTCCCTTTAGGAAAGAAGGATCGACCACCTGTAGGAAAGAAAGACCGACCGGATCTTTGCCGGAAGAAAATTTAGACCGAAATCGTGAACTCGAGACCTAGACCGAAGGGGTTCACAGTTGACTGAGAGAAAGAAAGAGGTTGAAGGTACCAAAGAAAGAAGGCCGCCAGGTGCCGGAGACCTCGCCGGAAAAACGGAAGCAAGATGAGGAAGAGCAGAAGATCAAAACTAAAAGAAAGAAGCAGTAGAAATCACATACCATGTGATTAGCTGAGAGAAATTGAAAGTTACAGTACTGATCGAATGAATATAGCAAGAAGCAATGGTCGAATTTTGGATAAAAAAAAGGACGTAGCAGAAGAAACAGACAAAGCAAACACGTTTTTTTGTTGTTGTCTGATGCGAAGCATAGAAGCAAGATTTTTTCTGTTGTTATCCGGCCAAAATAAACAGAAAAAGGAAGGAAAGAACACAAGATGTAAGCAACCATTTCAAAATTTGTGGCTCCAAATTAAAGAAAGTATTTTTATTGTTGCACTAATCAATGAAAAACAAGAATGCAAGGCCGGATAGTGAGAGAGCAAGAATGGTTTAAACAAGAACCAAAAGATTGTTTAAACTAACAAACAAATGTAAGTAACAAGCAAGAGCAAGAAGAATTCGAAACAAGAAAGTAAGAATGGTTCGTAAGTAGCAAGTTTAGCAAGGAAAATTGATTCTGGTTTTAGCAAGAAAAACAAGAACACCAAGAACGAAAGCAAGTAGCAAGAACCGAGATCAAGATTAAGGGGGTGAATATTGGATTAATCTTGATGGGTCCGGTTATGAGTTAACATGGTTTTAATTTAGTCACATGTTTTTTAGTGTTTAATTAGATCATGGGTATGTTTAGATTTATGCAAGTAGTTGGTCTAAGTTGTAGGAGTAGTGGGTCAAACATGGGTTAGTGCTTTATTTGTTTTTATTATAAAAAGTTAGTATGTTCTTTATTCAAAAAAGAAAGAAATTTAAAATATCAGAAAAGCTTCTTGTTTGTGAGTATCATTTTGTACGTGAATTAGTGTTTGCAAAGTTTGATTTATGGCCTGAACCAACAGTTTCTACGGAGAGTTGACATATTTTAATTATAATTTTTTAAACCTTTTAGTTGATAATAGTTTTAGACATTAAAAGCATAAAATATCATCGCATCTTATAAACTCAACAGTTTTAGAAAATATGTTCATAAATTAGACAAAAAATCAACAAATTTAACGAACATCTACAGATTTAGAAACTATGTAAGCATATTTATGTATGTATGTAAGAAAATTTGTAATCATCTTAAATGTTTGAATTTGACATGAAAATCTATGTGTTCTTTAAGCATAATCATATGGTTATTACATATTAATGATGATCAAAATTGAATTCAATTGAAATTTGAGTACATGTACTTACAGTTTGATATACCTAAGTGAATTCAATTAAAATTTAAGTGAAAATTTATGTGTTGTAAGTGAAATCGTATGTTTTTTACATATTAATGGTGAGCAAAATTGTTTCTAGGCATGCAAAATAATGTGTGTAATAGTGTATGTATCCAAATTTGTCGTATATATGCTGAATTTTCTCTTCAAATTTATGTATGTATGTATGTATGTATGTATGTAAATTGTGTGTTTATATGCAATATTGGGTGATATGTGCATTTAGGTGTATGCATTTATACCAAGTTTTGTATGCAGTTTTGTGTATGTATGGAAGCAGATTTTTGTTTTTCTGCATGCAGAATTGTGTGTATGTATGCAGATTGTGTGTATGTGTCTGTGTATGCAGATTGTGTTTATATGCATGCAGAATTTTGTACGCTGATTTTTGTGTATGTATGCAGAATTATGAATGTATATGTGCAGTTAGTTGTAAGTATCTTTGCAGAATTTTATATGAAGTTTTGTGTATGTATTATGCTGATTTTTGTTTCTACATATGCAGTATTGTTTCTTAATACGCAGATTTTTGTCTTTGCAGAATTTTATATGCAGGTTTTTTTAATACATTAACATATTAAACCTACTTTATTTACAAATAAGCATATCTAAATTGTTGTTATTCTGATCAGACAAACCTTTACAGCCTAGCCAAATGTTACCATAGTTGTTCCGGGTCGAGTCTTCTTTTTTCTACAATCGATCATGGTATAGTCTTCTTTTATTGTTATAATGGTTGCGTTGTTTTCGGTGTAAAGAGGCATAATCTGTAAATTGAGTTAAGAGGCCTAATTTGTTGATCAAAATGAGTTAATTGTTTTCTGTGTTAACAAATGTCTTAAAATTAGTTAATAATTAGTTAATTGTTTTCTGTGTTAACAAATGTCTTAAAAGGTGGTTTCTTGGCACTCTAGATTCCCCTCATTGAGAAGGACCTCAAAGAAGTCATCACCAATGTGGGTTGCCGCAGGGGAGGTCCTATTGTCTTTACCACTGTCCTGAAGAACCTGAGAAGGTTCAACAGTAGTGGCAGCCTCTTCTGCATTGACATGTTCTATACTCCTAAGGTCAACCTCTGTGTTTGTAGCCTCTGGGTCAAGGAACCTTACCTGTAACTGTGTTACCACTCTCAATAGTGTTTGGGTAGTGGGTGAGAGTGGATCCTCCACAGCAACTGCAGAAGTTCCTTGAGCCTGGGTAAATGTATGAGTGGGGGCATTTCGGGGTAATAAGCTCCTGGGGACTTGGGAGACAGTCCCTGATCTAGTGGAGTTGCTTCATCAGAAGCAGACTCAATAATAGGGGTGTCCCTTTGGGTATTCTCAGGTATGTATTATGGTGACATACTCTAAAGGCTTTCAGGTTGGATTGGGGCAGCCACTGGATCCAGAGGAAGATCAAGTGGGGAGACAACAGGTGTGGCTTGCACCTTAGGTGGAACTGCGCCCCTTATAGTTCTTTTCACCTTTTTCTTTATGGGTTCAGAAGAATGGGCCTGAGCAGCTGTAGAGAGCTGCTCAGGGGTTCATTTGCGTTTATATGTGATCTTTATGGGATGTGGAACAGAAGGAGAAGGTGTGGGTTCGGCATCTGTGGGTGCAACAGAGCTGTCACCTTCAGGAGCAGATAGCTCCATAGAAGAAAGAAGAGGAGTGAAAGTTCCACTAAACTGAGCACTCTTCTTCTTCAGCTGAACAAAAAAACTTGGCAATGACCAAGGGGATCTTATATATGTTCCCATTTAGTGAGAGGGAGGTGCCCAACTCACTATAAAAGATATGTTGTAAGAACCTGGGATACATACAGAACTTATTTGGCAACGAGAGATTGTCAACCAAGTTATTAAAGATGAAAGCAGAGAAATTAAACAGTTGGTTTGAGATCAAGCCATGAATAGCCAAAGCTAAGTCAGAGGGAACTTGATCCCAACCACTTGTCTTATTGGATAGACAGTGCAAAAATAAATGTATGAGGTACTTATAATTGTAGGACACTCTACCCTTCAAATAGGTTGTTGTATGGAGAGAACCTTCGTACCCCATCGACCCGAAGGTCGATGCTACCTCATCCTTGGTGAAAGAGACCCTTCCCTCAGCATCATTAAGGTGAAGATGCTGACAGATGGTATCCACCGAAATAGAAATAGGATGAACATCAATGGTAGCAACAAGAGTTCTACCATTGGAGGAGGAAACGACAGAACAAGAGTACCAAAACTGTTGGTGATGAGACTCATACACCACAGGTTTGACAGTTAGAGCAAAATGGTACATGCTCCTAGCGAGAAAGGAGATGATTGGCGCGAAGTCAGCATCATTGTCGGCTGAAAGCTCCGCTGCTAAGTTATGAGCAGGTCTGAAGGCAAGAGATTCCATGGTGATTGAGGGGAGTTAGACTTAAATTTGGAGAGCAGGGCAAAATTGATTTGAAATGGAACAGTCAGAGAAAATGAACGAGCGGGAGACCTTTTATACCTTCGGATGTCAGCATTTAATATAGAGACACATTAAAGTTTGAGATCCGGATGTCAGAAAAAGGTCTTTCGATGACAGCCGTTGGATATTTAAATATTCATAATTTTCTAAGGACATAAGTGCTTCCGAAGATGTTGCTTTCGAAAGTAGTTCATGGGACCCAAAAATGTTCTTCGGAAGACACATACTTCCGATGCATATTTCAGGAATATAAAAGATAACATCGGAAGCACTGCTTCTAAAGGTTTAGATAAGTTCAAAAAATTGTACTAAAGAAGACATCTTCTTCTGATGTGAACTTTCAGAAGACTGAGCTGCTGAAGGTAAAGTTAATGTATCGGAAGAGAAATACTTCAGAAGGAAATGTATCTTCTGAAGTCTGAATGCTTCCGACATAAGGAAGGGATAATGCTTCCGAAGACTTAAACTTTCTTCTGAGGAGTAAACGCTCATTAAAAGATAATTCAAGTTTATCTTCCGAAGAATTGTTTATTCCTTATTAAGTCATTTATTCAAAGTTAATCATGCCAATGGTTGTTATTAAATACCTGAATCTTCCTTTATCAAAAGCCTTGGTGAAGAGATCAGCCAGATTATGTTCTGTATCAACTTTGACTAGATGAATTAACTTCTTCTCTGCACAATCTCTGATGAAGTGATATCTGATATCAATGTGCTTGATCTTCGAGTGCTTGACATGATTGTTGGTGATGGAGATTGCACTTGAGTTGTAAATTTGTATAGGAGTGTTGAATAGCTCCACTCCATAGTCTTTCATTTGATTCTGAATCCAGATGACTTGTGCACAGCAGCTAGAGGCAACAATGTATTTTGCTTCTGTAGTAGATGTATAAACACAAGAAACACAAGATTGTTTCTTGCATTGCCAAGACACAATTATGGATCCAAGAAATTGACATCCTCCGGATGTGGATTTGTTGCTAATGTTGCAGCCTCCATAATCACTGTCAGTATATGCCATGAACTGAAAATCTTCATTTCTAGGATACCATAATCCTAGACCTGGTGCTCCTTTGAGGTATCTAATATTCTCTTCACAGCTAGCAGGTGTGAACTCTTGGGGTTGGCCTGAAATCTTGCACACACACAAGTTGCAAACATGATATCAGGCCTGCTTGCTATGAGATACATCAAAGAGCCTATCATTGCTCTGTATTGGTGTTGGTCAACATCCTCCCCCTCAAGATCAGGGCTTAAGGATGTTGTATTTGACATTAGAGTACCCAAAGCTTTGCAATGAGTGAACTTGAATCTTTCAAGAATATTCTTGACATATTTTGATTGATTAATAAAAATTCCTGTAGGAGTTTGTTCCACTTGTAGTTCAAGAAAGAAGGTGAGTTCTCCCATTGAACTCATTCCAAACTTGGACTTCATTAGTGATTCAAAATCCTTGCAGAGAGATTCATTAGTGGAACCAAAAATAATGTCATCAACATAGATTTGAACTAACATGATATGTTGATTAGATTTCTTGAAGAAAAGAGTCTTGTCTATTCTTCCTCTCTTGAAGTTGTTGGCCAACAGGAAAGAAGATAAAGTTTCATACCATTTTCTGGGAGCTTGATGCAGTCCATATAGAGCCTTATCAAGTTTACAGACATGATTAGGAAACTTTGGATCTTCAAATCCTTGTGGCTGGCACACATACACTTCCTCATCAATCTTTCCATACATGAAAGCACTTTTCACATCCATTTGAAAAACTTTGAAGTTTTTAGCAGCTGCAAATGCTAGAAATATTCTTATTGCTTCAATTCTTGCAACTGGAGCAAAAACTTCATCGTAGTCCATGCCTTCCTCCTGGGTGTACCCTTGAACAACTAGCCTAGCCTTGTTCTTGATGACAACACATTTGTCACCCTTCTTGTTTCTAAACACCCATTTTGTTCCGATGGCATACTTACCCTTAGGTAAAGGGCAAACCTTCCAAACTCTCTGCCTTTCAAATTGAAGAAGTTCTTCCTGCATGGCTTCTACCCTGCTGCTATCTTTTAGTGCTTCAGCAACTTTCTTTGGTTCTATTTGGGATAGAAAGCAAGAAAACAAACAGATGTTTGCTTCATGTATGAAGCTTATTGTTCTTACTCCTTCATCAACATTTCTGATAATGTTTTCAACTGGATGGGTATTGTGAATACGAGTTCTTGGTATTACATCCAGCTGAGAATTCAAATCCAGGTTGCTTGACTCAAGGTTTGGAAGTACCACCTCAAGCTGGATTCCAGGCAGATCTTGAGGTCTCTGTGGTTGGACTGTAGTGGGATGGTTTTCTCTGGGATGAAGAGTTTCCATAGCGTTTGCTTGTGCTGAAGGACTTCCAACTTCTTCTTTACTTAGTGGAACATAAGTATAGTCACTTAAGGGAACATCCTGAGAAGTGTTGATTGTCTCAGACTGTGACACAACATCATGTGTTGAAGTGGATTATGCCAAGATTTGTCTTGAAGCTATTGGCAGTTCAACACGAAAGTCTTCTTCTTTTGTGAGCTTGGAGGAGTCCAAGGTAGGTATCTGTGAATCTGGAACATACTCTTTTACAAGATTAAATGCAGATGTAAATCTATCAAGATCAAATTACCAATCAGGGCCTATTCCAGGTTTATTGATAGTATGTTCATTGAATTGAACGATTGCAGACTCTTCAATAATTCTGGAATCTTTGATGTATACTCTATATGCTTTTGCATGTGAAGAGTACCCAACAAAGTAGCCCTCAACTGATTTCTCAGCAAACTTAGTTAAATGGTCTTTAGTATTCAAGATGGTGCGTTGACATCCAAATGGTTTGAGAAATCCAATAAATGGTTTTCTCTGATGCCAAATTTCATAAGGAGTCATACCATGTGACTTAACTACCAATACTCTATTTTGAACATAACAGGCAGTGTTGACTGCTTCTGCCCAAAAAGTTATTGAAAGTTTGGCATCAGACAACATGGTCCCTGCAACCTCAATTAGTGTCATATTCTTTCTCTCAGCAACACCATTTTGTTGTGCAGTCCTAGGAGCACTAAATTGTCTTGTAATACCTTTAGATTCACAAAAAGAATTTAAAATATGGTTCTAGAATTCTGTTCCTTGATCTGATCTGATGATTTTTACATGATGGTCACTTTCATTCTCTACCCTAAGAATGAATGATTTTAGGGTCTCAGCAGTTCCATCCTTGGTACTCAGGAAGAATACCCAGGTGTACCGAGAGAAATCATCAGTGACTACCAAGCAATATTACTTTCTACCTAGACTTTTAACACTTGTGGGGCCAAACAAGTCCATGTGAAGTAAATGCAGGACTGTTATTATTGAATTTATCTCTTTGGCATGATGAGATGTTTTATGTTGCTTCTCTTTCAAGCATGCAACACATTTATCAACACAGATGAATTATTTTGTTGGTAAACCAGTTACTAAATTATTTTTAACAAGCTTATTCATGTTTTTAAGGTTTACATGACAAAGTCTCCTGTGCCAAATAGATGATTCATCAAGTGAAGCTTTTGAGACAAAGAAACTTATATTACTGAGTGGTGTAGCTGTGCTCATGTCCAACATGTACATGTTGTTTCTTCTTGGAGCCCTGAGCAGAATTTGATCATTAGGGACAACAAATCTTGGTTTCAGGACTATGCATTCATGCTCAGTAAACAACGCGTTGTGCTTTTGGTCACACACCTGTGATACACTCAGTAAGTTGTAATTTAGTTCTTTTACAAAATGCACATTCTCAAAGCTTACCTTGCCATTAGTGATTGTGCCCTTACCTGTGATGTAACCTCCTACCGGATCACTTCCAAATGCAACAGACCCTCCAAAGAATGGTTCATATTTGTGCAGATGAGTCTTGTTGCCTGTCATGTGCCTGGAACAGCCGTTGTCAACAATCCACAAATATGAACCATCTTGGGTTTTCCATTGACATCATTATAAACAAATTTCTTTGATATCATCTTAGATGGGACAGATGATGAGCTTGCTGCTGGTGGGAGAGATGACTGAACAGTTGGTTCAGTTGTTTCCTTCTTCTTCCACATTTTCTTGACCCTTGAGGTAGTTGGAAGAGTTTGTTTCTTTTGACAACCATTGGAAGCAGCTTTTGCCTTCCCTTTCGATGGCTTGGTTTTTACTGAGGATTGGGGTTTTTCTTCTAATGTTCTTCGTCTTCCGAAGCTATGAGGTTTCTTGGGTTTGTCGGAAGCACTCTTTGCATGTGCTTCCGATGCTTTCTTTCCTTTGGAAGCCTTATTGTCTTGTTTCTTCCGATTATCAGAAGTATTTGCTACTGATGATTTCTTGACTGATTTTCTTCTTTGTTCTCCTGAAGAAACAAATGACTTGCTCCAACTCTTCTTTCTTCCTCTTCCTTGTGTTTCAGAATGATTCCTGCTTCTTGGATTATAGAAGCAGTAGGCAGCAAAATGGTTTGTCTCACCACACATCAGACACATAGTCTGATCATTGAGAGATTTTGGATGCTTCTCCTTTTTGAAGAAAGCTAAGCTTTGGTTCACAAAGCTTGATTGTTTGGATGTTCCAACCGGTTTATTGGTTGGGTGGTTTACCTGTATCCCTGAAACACTTGCTTTTCTATCCTTTGATCTAGCCCTTTTTGACTTGTCAGATGGACAAGTGACATAATCATCTGAAGATGTACTTCGAGTTAGAACAAATTTAGCTTTTACAAAAGATGGTTTGTTTTTCTTGTTTTTCTTTTGTTTAGAAACTGTCTTTGGTTTTTCAAAACTATTAGAAATATCATCTTCAGATGTATGAACTGATTTAGTTCAGCTAGATTCAAGTGAATCATTTTCTTGTTGAATCTTGTGTATGTTCAAAATTTCATCATACATAAGATTAACTTCTGGTTTACACCGAACCTCCAGCATTTGAGTGTACTGTCACACCCCGAGCCGACGGGCCGGATTGTGTGTCCCGTCGGGCGAAATGGTCCCGGGGCGTGATACCGGGGATGACAATCGTGATGATCAGATTGTTTACATTGCACATGATATGTAATGAGAAACTGCTAAATGAAAATAGAATTACAAAGTTAAATTACATCGGTTTAGTTCATAATTTAACAATGTAAATCTACTATCAACATCATAATTCTTCTATCTTGTATCTGCACAAGATATACAAAATAATTGTATAATGATGTTCCAAAAGTATGCAGATCCTAAATACTAGGTCCTCTATCTGGCATCCTAGTTCCAAAAGCATTAACTTCTTAATTGACCCGTTCGTCACCTGAGAAGTCACGCAAAAAGATCAAGTCAACACATGGTTGGTGAGTTCATGTAGTTTTATTTGAAAATGAATTTGAATAACCACTTGAATGACAACCTTAACCTCACCATTAACCACCTATACCATCCAGTTCAATATGTTTATATATATGGCATATGTAGGGACAAAACCTAGCTACCGTCCCACCACATACCAAACCACATGATATATTGTTCCTGGTGATAATTAAGCATTTCATCCCATACCTTAGATTCATAGAATTTGATTATTCTGAAAAATGTTTACCTTGATTCCCCGAAATGACAACCTTAACCTCATCAACAACCACCTACAATCAAGTATGCTTATATATAGGGCATATGTAGGGGACAAGCCCCAGCCACCGTCCCACCACATACCGGACTGCTTAGCATATTGTTGTTAACGATAATTAAGTGTTTCATTTCATTCACCTTCATTTTAGACTTTGATTTCCACAAATTGAAATACCTCTGATTTCTTGAGTTCACCATGTGTTCATGATTACCCAAACACTTGTAGAAACATAATATTAAATGCTTAATTAAATTAATAATTAATCATTTAAATACAACTAAGACATGATGATTGGGCCTTATTTGACTCAATCAGTTAGACTTAGTTGTTGGTGGTTGTCCAAGTTGTACCCTCTCACACGTGACCCATATCAGGCATGACCCAAAATGAGTCTACCTGTATGCGTCGGGACTTTCATGATGTGCCCATATCAGCTTGACCCTCAGGCCTACTGTATGCGTCGGGACTTTACGATATCCTTTGATTTATGATCTTCTTGATTCTCTTGATTTCGTTCGATTGTTTGAGTTATGCCGATATAGCTTGACAACAAGAGTCTACTATTTATGACGAGACTTTCCGTGTGTTACACGTGATCTTGATTTCCTTGATTCTCTTGATTCTCTTGATTCTGATCTTTAGAATTCCATGATTTCCACAATGATTATAGATTCTTGAATAAGATCCTTAGTTTCACTGATCACACACTGGATTAGATTCCCTTGAATTTGATCTTTATCTTTAGTTCTTTTGATTTCACTGTGAGTTTAGATTCTTGAATTTGAACATGATGGACTAAGGGTTTGTTTAGAGTTTTAGAATTAAGGTATTACTCACAAGAGTAATTAATTATTTCACTAGTTAATTCTGCATAACAAATACCTAGACATGAGTTTAGGAGTATAAACAAGCATATATAAAGCATACAATAAGCAAAAGAATTTACGTAAAAAATTTAAATAAAAAGGTTTACGCATGCTTCTCAGCCCCGCGTTTGAAAACAAAAATGTTTAGAAAAGGGGCAATGAACTCACCTGTGTTGCTCTGTATTGATTCACAACAAAATGCGCGCTCGTTGTTTGTAACCTAAGTATCTTCAGTACCTGAGTTGTTTTAAGAGGATTCGAATACGATAAGTATTTATAACAGTCATGACTAGGGTTTTGGTCTCAGTGTGCAACTAACTGTCCTATGTTACTAGTGTGTTTCTAGAATTCCTTCTATCTATTATCGATGTATTACCCATTAGTAACCCTAATCCCATAATTAATCCTTGTAAGTCTTTAATTAAATGTTTCTAAGTTAATTCAATTTAAGTTAAATATTTAGAAACCATCATTTAATGTAATTTCATAAAGTTTACTGTTTAATTTCTTTTATTATAACGTAATTAATTTAAGAAAAGTAAAATTTACACATGATGGGCTTGGGTTAACCCCATTGGATTAACCTTGGGCCCAATTGCTAACTCTTGATTTCCAAATGATTATTGATCAACATCTTTGAATAACTCGGCCAAGATAATTCAATTAAACCATCTAGGTTGGTTACTTGTCCTTATGAATTTTCCTAAGAATTGGGTGTTAATAATTAAATCAACACTCGAAACCTTAGATTATTGTTTTGACCCACATGATTTCACGATAAATCCTCAAGTGTGTTAAGCTAAATTAATAGATGTTAACAACCCATATTTAGTTGTTTGCATGATAAAGAAAACCCATTTTCTTTAGAAAACCCTAATCCCTTGTTTAGCTTTTATAACATAATTTATGCAAAACTCTTGTTATTGAAACTCCAACTATCCTTTATTGATCTTAATCCCATTAGATAGATATAACCCAAGTTTGGCCCTTAGGAGTTATGTGTTGATTTCTTGTAAAAGAAACCTTAATAAGTCTTCTCATGCACACACACAGCATCAACCCATGCATGCCATGCATGAATCCCATGCACTCACACCCCTTTTAACCAGCTTGCTAGATGGTTGACCACATAATATGTGACAATTGCAGGTAAACATTACGTCATCAATAACACGAGCACGTTTGGTCGTTCTAGGAATCTGTGTTAAATTGATGATTTTAATCATTACAGGTTTAAAGTGTGCGAGAAATTGGGAACATGGGAGAAAACCGTGCGTGAAACCGAGTTACGGATTGTCCGGAATCGCGAAACGAAGAAAAATCTTGAAATTGGATCCCTCGCGATACGCGACGACTCCTTGGAGTCTTGTCGCGGTACGCGACAAGTCACGATATCAAATTTTATCCGGAATCCCTCGCGTTACGCGACGACATGTGGGTCAATCGTCGCGATACGCGACGAGTAGGTCGGTCTGCTGAACCAGGTTGTTAAAGCGCAGAAGCATGCAGAAAATTTTATTTTTCTTTCCTCTCGACTTTAAACCTCTTTAACTCAAAATCTTGACCAATCTCCCACCAAAACTCATATTTGACACCACCAGAACGTCCAGCTCGAACCGGTGAACGTGTATACACGTCCTGATCGTGATTTTGTCCGTAGAATCGTCTGATTTGGGTAACTATCCTTTTTAATCTTCTGACTTGATCTTCATTGATTAGATCGTGTTTTTGAACGTAATGATATAGTTAGGGTTGTTGATTATTGCTTAGATGATAGCTAGGAATGATTTTTGACGGATAACTTGTTTTGTTAACGGGTAAATGCCTGTTTTGATCCGTTATAATGCCCGGTTTTCACTAAACCATAACAATACTTCTAATGGTTTAAACCATTGGATTATGACAATGTAAGTGATTATTTTGGTTAATCTTTGAAATGCAAGGTTAATCCCAAGTGTTTCAAACTAATCACAGTTATTATCCTACCAATTGGAATAACTGTCTGATTTTATGATAACAGTCGGATTAATATGTTAAACATGATTGTTTAACCTATTCAAATGTCATATTGTTATGTTTTGTGATACATGGATAATTAGTGACAAGAATTAATCATTCCTAAGCCGAGATTTCATCTAGGGACTGTTTAAGTAATATAATCAACAGCATTACCTAACTAATTAGTCGGAGATTATTCCGGCTAATCCAATGAGTCATCAACTTAACACAAGGTACCTAAACGGGTATAGGTACCTACATTATAGTACATTGTATGATATTAGACTAAATAATTAATTAAACATCTAATGTTAGTTCGATGACTTTTCATTACAATGTCGGTGACATTGAACGTTCAAACAGATCTAATCAGCAAGTTAAAACACAAATAATTAATTATAAATAAACTAATGCAGATTAGCATTTTTAGCCACCGTTCGTGTGATTTATCTTTTCATAAACTTCAGGTGAGTTTCATACAACCCCTTTTCTTTTACTGTTTTCTTAACATCGGGGTGACTATTATGAAATCTTTATCAAACGTGTGATATGTTTAGTAACAATTGCAATACCGGCTTGCATGTGGGTGTCATGGGATTATGACTATTTTCTGTGTACAACAAAAGTCCTCAAAACCAACTGTATCTGGTTAACCCATGTGGGGCCGAATGTGTGGACAAAGATAGTACTATCGGGCTGACAACCCCATTCATGGATAGATAGCGTCTACCCTTGTGTGAATGCTTGTCACCATTCCTGGTATCGACTTGATGTAGTGAGACATTGAGTTAGAGGCACGGAGTTTAACTTCGGTTATTTTCTAGACTGGACTGTCAGAAAGGATCTGGATACGGGTCACATGATTATTCACTTATGTTAATGTGTACCATTGACTTTACTATCATATCATATTGTATCGAGTCTTATTTATGAACTCACCAGTTTTATACTGATATTTTTAAACTTTAAATCTTTTACAGGTAATCAGTACCAACGGTGAGGAAACACCTGTGCACGCACCATGTAGTTAGGACTTGGGATGTAATAGAAGGAACTTAAGTTGTAAACGGATATTCAGGACATGTAATAAATATTTGTCGTGATTTGTAATTAGTGCTTTTCTTAACTATGTGTGTTATGATACCGGATCAAGTAAGTCACCCCTCACCTTCGAGACTTCGCCGCTATGCTTCCGCTACCTTTAAAAATGACGTCGTCTGGTGACGCGGAGGTGGGGGTGTGACAGGGTGGTATCAGAGCCACAGGTTATAGAATTTAGGCGGACTTAGAAACCTAGATTATAACCATAGGCTCGAATAGTTACACTGAGAGCACCGAACATAGTTAACAAATATAAACACTCAAATAAATGTTGTTGTTATTTATTTATTTTATGTTACTAATACGAACTTGTGTGTCGATACAGCAATGTCAGACTCAGAAAGTGATTCATTTGGCACGGAAACAAGTTCAGGATCAACACAGACAGTGCCGTCATCTCAAATGTCCCACCAGACTTTACCATCAATACCACCTACACCACCTATACCTCAGCATCTGTTAGATGCTGACTCACCAGCTATCGGGAGGGCACAAAGCCCTACACCACCACAGCAAGTACCAGTATTTACAGGGTTTGGAGGAAGGCGGGGACGAGCCCGCATCTCGACAGGTCCTATTCCGAGAGGACCACTAGCACCTCGGGATGTACCTCATTCCATACATGAGGAAGGCGAGTCATCTCAGCAGGCTGAGATGAGAGTTCAGCTGCAACGGGTTACATTGGATCTTCAGTTATCGCGTGTTTCATTGCAGGAAACACGTGACACTCTGTGGGAAACTCGCACGGCCTATGAGAGTTTAGCTGAACATGTTGCTGTCCTGGAGGCAGGTGCCAGGGCATGGAGGGAGGTGATTGAGGGTAGACTTCAGTGGACTTTGGGTGGTATGTGTAGGAGTGGGGTAGAGAGAGTTAGGGGATGGATGGTAGGGTTAGGCAATATGAGGATGGAGCTACGACTGTTGGACGCAGCAATAGTGATGGCAGCGGTGGCCATCATTATCACATGTTTACTGTATTTACTACGGTAAAGGAATCGAATAGGCTGGACTGTACTACTCCGAGGAAGTTTTGACTTGTAAAATAGGCCTCGGACGGTTAGGTTGTAATAGTGGGTACAACTGCATTAGGATATTTTCTTGTATATGTACTAATCCTAATGTACAACTGTGACAGTTATAATAAAAGTTTTCTTTTAACATTGTATGTGCAACATTGTGTCTTTACATTATAGCCGGTGCTAACTTTTCAAGTCATATAAAAAGAAAACTTGTGCGAAAACATAACAATATCGGTGTTACATTGCGGTGAAGTAATGTAATACTAGTACATAACAAGACTCGTGGAGTCATAACAATATCGGTGTTACATTGCGGTGAAGTAATGTAATACTAGTACGTAACAAAATTTGTGATAGGGTCATATCAATATCGGTGTTACATTATAGTGAAATAATGTAATACTAGTACATAACAAACACGTGTAGAAACATATTAATATCGGTACTACATTATAGTGAAATAATGTAATACTAGTACATATCAGTGTAGTAACATGTCTAAATCGGTGTCATTTTGGTAGACTATAAAATGATACTAGTATACGCTTGGCAAGACAAACAGACGTACTAGTATAACTGCAACTATGAACATGACTTAGTGGTGTACAATATAACTGTGAAAAACTCGAAGTAGTTATACAACATTTGTCTTTATTACGACTATGGATTCTTGTTCTGACTTTACTTTATCTGTGTGTGATTAGACTATGGCCCCTAGAAGAGGTCGTTCTGCTAAAAATCCTCAAACTCAAGAATCCATTCAGGATCCACCTGTGAATGGACCCAGTCTAAATGAAGCGGACGTTGCTCGTATAGCAGGTGACCAATTATCCGCTGTTCTTACGGGCATGTTGGCCCAATATCAAACAAATCGTGCTTCTGGCTCGGGTAGAGTCCATACGGAGCATAATGCTACAGGCGGACATGTTGAAACCCGCCATACGACTAGTACCAACACAATCAATCCGGATCCTCCACAACGAGGATGCACTTATAAGTACTTCGCTTCTTGCAATCCCCCTACTTTTACGGGGAAGGAAGGAGCGTCAGGACTTTTGAAATGGATTGAGAGCATGGAGACTAAGCTCAAGATCAGCCAGTGTTTGGCTGAACACAAAGTGTCTTATGCAGCTTGTTCACTGACAGACTCAGCATTGACCTGGTGGAATACCCAGGCAAAAACCTTGACCACGGCTGTTGTGGATGCTATGACTTGGGACGAGTTTAAAACTTTGATTCTGTCAGAATATTGTCCCATCACTGAAATCCAAAAGCTCCAAGAGGAATTTTGGAACCATTCTATGATCGGTGCTGATTGTTTGAAATATACCGATCGATTTCACGAATTAACATGTCTGCTGCCAAACATGTTTCCAACTGAGCAGGCTTTGATAGAAAAATATATCAAAGGTCTGGTACCTCAAATCAAGGGAATGGTCACGGCAGCTGAACCACGTACTTTGAAACATGCTATCACCTTAACCACCAGGCTTACCGATGTTGCAGTAAGAAGTGGTACATTGACAGTGAAAGGTGAGTCAAGCAGCAGTCTGGCAACCACTACCCCCAGCACTGTTAAAGGGGTGAAACGAAAATGGGTTGGGAAAGGCAAACCAGGGGCTCCGGTGGAACCCAGCCGGAATGTGCAAATGGCAAAGGGATACATTGCCACAACTTTGGAGAGAAAAGCCTATGTAGGGCAAGCACCTAAATGTCCTAAGTGCCCATTTCATCATGTGGGACCCTGCCCTGTTTGTAACAATTGTAACAAGGTCGGGCATTTCTCCAAATATTGCAATCTCCCTGTTCGCCGATCAAACCAAGGAACTCAACAACAACAACCACAACAAATCAACCGGTCGTGTTTCAGATGTGGAAGCCCGGATCACTTCATGAAAAACTGCCCTACCAACAACACCAACCAGGGCAATGAAGCAAGAGGAAGAGCCTTCCAGATAGGGGCGGAAGAGGCTCGACGTGATAACAACACCGTTACCGGTACGTTTCTTCTTAACAATCACTATGTATCTGTTCTTTTTGACACCGGAGCGGACAAAAGTTTTGTTTCCTCTGATTTTGCTTCACTACTCGGATTGGCCGTTGATAACCTAACAAACCCTTACATCATTGAACTTGCTAATGGCAAGTCAATTATGACTAACAATGTGATTCAAGGGTGTTTATTGAATCTAAACGATCATCTTTTTAATATTGATCTTCTTCCTATTGAATTGGGAAGCTTTGATGTTGTTATTGGTATGGACTGGCTTTCAGAAAATCGAGTGGAAGTCATATGTCAAAATAAGATGATTCGTATTTCATTACCAAATGGTGATACACTTATGATACAAGGTGAAAGGGCTGGCAGGAAACTGAGTATCATATCATGTATGCAAGCTCGAAAGTGCTTAAGAAAGGGCTGTCAAGCCTTTTTAGCTTACGTGACTGAAAACAAACCACATCAAAAACGTATTGAAGACATTCCTGTAGTTCGAGAATATCCTGAAGTTTTTCCTGACGATATATCAGGATTACCCCCAGTGAGACAAGTTGAGTTTCGTATTGACTTAGTACCAGGAGCAGCACCTATAGCTAAAGCTCCTTACCGATTGGCTCCATCGGAAATGCAAGAACTATCGAGTCAATTACAGGAACTTTTAGACAAAGGTTTCATTAGACCGAGTTACTCACCTTGGGGCGCACCTATCCTTTTTGTGAAAAAGAAGGACGGTACTCTCAGGATGTGTATCGACTATCGGGAACTCAATAAATTGACAATCAAAAATCGTTATCCACTACCCCGTATAGATGATCTATTCGATCAATTGCAAGGTGCTATCTATTTTTCAAAAATCGATCTCAGATCTGGATATCATCAACTACGAATCCATGATGATGATGTTTCTAAAACAGCTTTTCGAACTCGATACGGGCATTATGAGTTTTTAGTAATGCCCTTCGGGCTGACTAATGCGCCTGCAGTGTTTATGGATCTGATGAATCGTGTGTGTAGACCTTACTTGGATAAATTCGTGATTGTTTTTATTGATGACATTCTCATTTACTCCCGCAGTCAACAAGAACATGGGCAACACTTAAAACTGATCTTGGAACTTTTAGCACATGAGAAACTTTATGCCAAATTTTCCAAATGTGAGTTCTGGTTACGGGAAGTCCAGTTTCTTGGGCATGTAGTAAATGAAAATGGTATACAAGTGGATCCCAGCAAGATTGAAGCGGTAAAGCAATGGGAGACACCGAAAACCCCAACAGAGATTCGTCAATTCTTAGGGTTAGCGGGCTATTACAGAAGATTCATCAAGAACTTTTCAAAGATAGCCTTGCCTTTAACTACTCTAACCCAGAAAGATCAAAAGTTCATATGGGACTCTCAACAGGAGGAGGCATTTCAACTGTTGAAGCATAAACTCTGCAATGCACCTATTCTGGCACTACCAGAAGGCACAGAGAATTTCATAGTCTTCTGTGATGCCTCACGTCAAGGACTCGGGTGTGTGCTGATGCAGAACAACAAGGTGATTGCCTATGCTTCTCGGCAGCTAAAAGTGCACGAGAAAAATTACACCACTCATGATCTAGAACTTGGTGCAGTAGTGTTTGCACTCAAGATATGGAGACATTACTTGTACGGGACGAAGTGTACGGTCTATACAGATCACAAAAGTCTTCAACACATTCTAGATCAGAAAATGCTAAATATGCGACAAAGGCGATGGGTGGAACTTCTGAACGACTATGACTGCGAAATCCGTTACCACCCAGGTAAAGCAAATGTTGTAGCCGATGCTTTAAGTCGCAAAGAGAGAGTCAAACCCATACGTGTGAAAGCGCTGGAAATGACGATTCAAACTAGTCTAAACCCTCAAATACGTGAAACTCAACGGCAGGCCTTGCAAACAACAAATTACACCGTTGAGAAATTACGAGGGTTAGATAAACAACTTAAAACCAAAACGGATGGAATATTATATTTCAAAAACCGAGCATGGATCCCAGTACTTGGTAATATCAGACCAATTATCTTGGACGAAGCTCACAAATCCAAATATTCTATTCATCCAGGTGCTGACAAGATGTATAAAGATCTCAAAGACTTCTACTGGTGGCCTGGTATGAAGAAACAAATAGCAGAATATGTGAATAAATGCTTAACGTGCCTTAAGGTTAAGGCAGAACATCAAAGACCATCTGGGCTATTGCAACAACCAGAAATCCCTATGTGGAAATGGGAACAAATTTCCATGGATTTCATCACTAAATTACCCAGAACGGCGCATAACCATGATGCTATTTGGGTCATCGTAGATCGCCTTACCAAATCAGCACATTTCTTACCAATTCGGGAAGACTATTCCATGGACCGTTTAGCTAAACTCTACATCAACGAAATCGTAATGCGACATGGAGTGCCAATCTCTATTATTTCTGATAGAGATAGTCGATTTATGTCACGTTTTTGGCAAACTCTTCAACATGCCTTGGGTACACAGATCAACATGAGCACAGCTTATCATCCACAAACGGATGGGCAGACTGAACGTACAAATCAAACATTAGAAGACATGCTTCGAAGCTGTGTAATTGATTTTGGAGGTAGCTGGGATACTCATCTGCCATTGGTTGAATTTTCTTATAATAACAGCTATCATACTAGTATCCAATGTGCTCCATTTGAAGCTTTGTACGGGCGCAAATGCCGATCTCCTGTGTGTTGGTCAGAAGTAGGCGAAAGTCAGATTATTGGCCCGGAACTGATCCAGGAAACGACTGATAAGATCGCGCTCATTCAGGAACGAATTAAAGCAGCATGCGATCGACAGAAGAGTTATGCTGATAATCGACGTAGACCACTCGAATTCCAGATTGGTGATAAAGTGATGCTAAAAGTCTCTCCCTGGAAAGGTATTTTCAGATTCGGAAAAAGGAAAACTCTCACCAAGATTTGTAGGACCATTTACAATTCTTGAAAGGATTGGAATGGTAGCATACAGATTAGAGTTACCCTCAGAACTTAGTAACATACATGATGTGTTTCATGTCTCGAATCTGAAAAAGTGCCTATTGGACGAGTCACTAGTCATACCTCTTGATGAGATACACATTGCCGAAAACCTACAGTTCACGGAAGAACCAGTCGAAGTAATGGATCGAGATGAAAAGACCCTCAAACGAAGTCGAATACCAATTGTAAAAGTCAAATGGAATTCTAAACGAGGGCCAGAGTACACTTAGGAACGTGAAGACCGCATGAAACAGAAGTATCCTCATTTGTTTACATAGGCGATCAAACTGTAGGAGTTAAAGCAAATTTCGGGACGAAATTTCTGTAACAGGAGGAGACTGTGACAATTGCAGGTAAACATTACGTCATCAATAACACGAGCACGTTTGGTCGTTCTAGGAATCTGTGTTAAATTGATGATTTTAATCATTACAGGTTTAAAGTGTGCGAGAAATTGGGAACATGGGAGAAAACCGTGCGTGAAACCGAGTTACGGATTGTCCGGAATCGCGAAACGAAGAAAAATCTTGAAATTGGATCCCTCGCGATACGCGACGACTCCTTGGAGTCTTGTCGCGGTACGCGACAAGTCACGATATCAAATTTTATCCGGAATCCCTCGCGTTACGCGACGACATGTGGGTCAATCGTCGCGATACGCGACGAGTAGGTCGGTCTGCTGAACCAGGTTGTTAAAGCGCAGAAGCATGCAGAAAATTTTATTTTTCTTTCCTCTCGACTTTAAACCTCTTTAACTCAAAATCTTGACCAATCTCCCACCAAAACTCATATTTGACACCACCAGAACGTCCAGCTCGAACCGGTGAACGTGTATACACGTCCTGATCGTGATTTTGTCCGTAGAATCGTCTGATTTGGGTAACTATCCTTTTTAATCTTCTGACTTGATCTTCATTGATTAGATCGTGTTTTTGAACGTAATGATATAGTTAGGGTTGTTGATTATTGCTTAGATGATAGCTAGGAATGATTTTTGACGGATAACTTGTTTTGTTAACGGGTAAATGCCTGTTTTGATCCGTTATAATGCCCGGTTTTCACTAAACCATAACAATACTTCTAATGGTTTAAACCATTGGATTATGACAATGTAAGTGATTATTTTGGTTAATCTTTGAAATGCAAGGTTAATCCCAAGTGTTTCAAACTAATCACAGTTATTATCCTACCAATTGGAATAACTGTCTGATTTTATGATAACAGTCGGATTAATATGTTAAACATGATTGTTTAACCTATTCAAATGTCATATTGTTATGTTTTGTGATACATGGATAATTAGTGACAAGAATTAATCATTCCTAAGCCGAGATTTCATCTAGGGACTATTTAAGTAATATAATCAACAGCATTACCTAACTAATTAGTCGGAGATTATTCCGGCTAATCCAATGAGTCATCAACTTAACACAAGGTACCTAAACGGGTATAGGTACCTACATTATAGTACATTGTATGATATTAGACTAAATAATTAATTAAACATCTAATGTTAGTTCGATGACTTTTCATTACAATGTCGGTGACATTGAACGTTCAAACAGATCTAATCAGCAAGTTAAAACACAAATAATTAATTATAAATAAACTAATGTAGATTAGCATTTTTAGCCACCGTTCGTGTGATTTATCTTTTCATAAACTTCAGGTGAGTTTCATACAACCCCTTTTCTTTTACTGTTTTCTTAACATCGGGGTGACTATTATGAAATCTTTATCAAACGTGTGATATGTTTAGTAACAATTGCAATACCGGCTTGCATGTGGGTGTCATGGGATTATGACTATTTTCTGTGTACAACAAAAGTCCTCAAAACCAACTGTATCTGGTTAACCCACGTGGGGCCGAATGTGTGGACAAAGATAGTACTATCGGGCTGACAACCCCATTCATGGATAGATAGCGTCTACCCTTGTGTGAATGCTTGTCACCATTCCTGGTATCGACTTGATGTAGTGAGACATTGAGTTAGAGGCACGGAGTTTAACTTCGGTTATTTTCTAGACTGGACTGTCAGAAAGGATCTGGATACGGGTCACATGATTATTCACTTATGTTAATGTGTACCATTGACTTTACTATCATATCATATTGTATCGAGTCTTATTTATGAACTCACCAGTTTTATACTGATATTTTTAAACTTTAAATCTTTTACAGGTAATCAGTACCAACGGTGAGGAAACACCTGTGCACGCACCATGTAGTTAGGACTTGGGATGTAATAGAAGGAACTTAAGTTGTAAACGGATATTCAGGACATGTAATAAATATTTGTCGTGATTTGTAATTAGTGCTTTTCTTAACTATGTGTGTTATGATACCGGATCAAGTAAGTCACCCCTCACCTTCGAGACTTCGCCGCTATGCTTCCGCTACCTTTAAAAAT